>OZ005649.1:365752333-365827333 GCA_963930645.1 Salticus scenicus | reverse complement strand
TATATATACTAGCAGGCTTTGCCCGCTTCGCTGGTCATTATATTTAAAGGAAACTCTTTCTATATAGCTTTATGAAAAAAAGAAAAATAAATAAACAAAAGATAAGATGTTTGTGTGTGGGTGTGGGTGTGTGTCATTGTGTATGTATATCCAGAGCTATTTTGGAAAACGGCTGATCGCAGAGCTACACACATTTGCATGGAGGTTCGTAATGACCTCTCCTGATGCACCTCGAAGCCCGATTTTAGAACTTTTGATTAGTTTTCTTTTAATTAATTAAAATGTGAAAATAATATCCGTCTAATTTCTGATAAATTAGACATTTTAATTTTATCCATAATTTAATTGTTGCCAAATTTTTTTTTCGACAGAATAAAAAAAAAAGGAAATTAAAGGGGACTAATGTGCAAGTTGTACTGACGGGACTAAAGTGAAAGTTGTACCTCAAGGGACTAATGTGAAAGTTGCACCTCTTGGGACTAATGTGCAAGTTGCACCGAAAGAAGAAACTATTTCTTTCAACGAAAATGCCTACTAACCCTGGACGATAGGTCTAATATATCGTATAATATTATATATCGTATTTATCGTAATATAACTCAATACTTATTTCGCTTCCTTCTTCGACTCGTTTTAATACGTATTTTTTATATGCATGAGCAGCCCCCGAAAAACAAAAGCATTAAATAATTAAATTCATTTTTTTACTTATTTTTATTTCATATTATTTCACGCGCACTTTTTATTTCCAAATTCAAAATTATTAAAAAAAAAACTTTTTAGATATCGCTTGTAACGATACTGATTATTATTAATTTTCTTTTTTTCTTTCAATAAAAATAATAATAAAAAAGATTTTGATGAAATTCTGGCAAAAGCAGAATTTAGTTTAGGTCGGAGGACTATTAGTTTTTTTTACTTTCCGAACACTATAGTGAGGAAAGTATTGTAATCATGTCAAAAATCCGAATTCGAGATTTTGATGTTTCTATACGTTTTGAGGTCCCCCGAGTCCGTTTTCACTATTTTTACGATGATGTATGTATGTGTGTGTGTATGTGTGTATGTTTGTGAACACGCTAGCGTCTAAAGGCTTTGTTCGATTAACCTGAAAGTTGGTACGTATATTGTAAGTCACCATAGTACGAACCCTATAGATTTTGGTGAATCTAGCACTTATAGTTTTTTTACAGGGACACAAAGAAAAATTCTTTATCATTATGGCCTATGGGACCAAAATCTTAAAAGTGCGATAGCATCTAAACGCCTTATTCAATTGAGCAAAAATTTTATACCCATATTATAGGTCACAGATACTCAATCTGTATAGATTTTGGAGAATCTAGCACTTATAGTTTTTTTACAGGGACACAAAGAAAAATTCTTTATCATTAAGGCCAATGGGGCCAAATTTTTAAAAGTGTGATAGCGTCTAAACGCCTTATTAATCTGAGCAAAAAAATTGTACACATGTTATAGGTCGCATTTGCACCAACTGTATAGATTTTGGTGAATCTAGCACTACAGTTTTTTTACAGGGACACAAAGAAAAATTCTTTATCATTATGGCCTATGAGACCAAATTTTTAAAAGTGCGATAGCATCTAAACGCCTTATTCAATTGAGCTGAAAATTTGTATGAATATTATAAATCACTGTTGCACTAACTATAAGCATTTTGGTGAATCTAGCATCTATAGATTTTTACAGGGACAAAACGAAAAATTCTTTATCATTATGATCTAAGGGCTCAAAGTTCAGTAGCGTTAAATAAAACCTCGTGTGATATATGGAGAAAAAAACACTCTATTATGGTTTTCTCTCTTTTGTTTGTTTAGCAATTCCTCTTTCTTTATTTTATCTACAAAACTGTTAGTTACTCAATGTTCGGAAAGTCGAGTGGAGTCACTCCAGATTTTTTTTCTTCCCAATTATAACATCGGTTTTAAATTATTCAATTATATTTTTGATAAATTTTAGATTTCGATAAATGTCCAACTATCGAAAAATGATTTCGACGAATGTCCAACTATCGAAAACGACAACGCAAAAATCCCAGATTGAGACTAATAGGCCCTCAGTCCTAAAAAAAATTACTGAAATCGCTCAAAAGCTCGCTTTGAGTTCCCGCTGCCTTTGGCACCGAATTGTTAGTCCTCGCCGTCTCCAGTGTCTGTCCCTATTGCCTGCGACAATAGCTTACCCGTGGGCTTCCATTTGGGTGCTTATCATATATGGCAGTTTCGATGCAGACAGTATCGAAAAATTTGAAGTAGCTTTTTTATATTTTAATACCAATTACATAAGAACAACATTATGCGTGATGTACATAATATTTGCTTTCAAGTTATTTCCTATATTTATTTAATTTAATCGATCAACCATAAAATGACAGCAATTTCAAGCCAAATTTAATATTACAATATGCTATGATCGGCTACGCCTATCGCATGAGACAATTATTATTATTATTATTATTATTATTTTGTGGTTATATATACTTCATTCTTAGTTAATAGTAGTTGGTATATACAAAAATAAACAAATTAATTAATATGTAAACCTCATCACGGTACAAACTTAATATAGCTCCCCTTGACGACATTTGAATTTTTGTCGCCGTTTTAGACCAAAATATAATTTATGCGATTATTGTTCCTATTTCTTTCTATCACTATCTCTTTCTCTTTTTCAATACTTTATAATTTAGTTATATTTTTGATGAGCTACTTGGCTTTAAGTGGCTGTCCTTGTCGAAATATGTCCGATCTACTTCAGCATCAAAATTTAAAAATTTGTCCAGTATTATCAATAAGTAAATACCTTTAATATAATGCTGAATTATCTTTTATGCCTAGCGTGATTCATCCGTGCAATATATATACATATAAAGTTGAGGTATAAAAAAAAAAAAAAAAAATGCTATGAAATAAAATTGAGAAGAAACATGCTAGATTTGTATTATTACTATTTTATTTTAAATTTATAAAGACGTCATTTCTCATTCACCAATTTAACATTTAGTAAATTTTTATTTTTCGCGTGAAAGTATATTTCATTTTATGTTGAAAAAAATATATATATATAAATAAAAATACCTCGTAAACTTTTTTTTGGCAACAATTAAAAATTTAAATGGCTTATATTAAGGCAATTAACAGATTATTATTTTCATGATTTAATTTTAAAAAATCTAATCAAATTTCTGGTATAAATAGTAGCGTATGTCCTATTCCAGATTATTATCTATCTCGGTACCAAATTTTATCCAGATCCGTTTAACCGTTGTGACGTGATTGAGTAACAAACATCCATACATCCAACGGACAACTCACGCCATCTAGGTGGAAAAGTTGTTAAAAGAGTTGGTTAAAAATTAATTAAGAAAGAACTAATTAAGTTACAACTTTCATTAACAGATAAAAACCTATTCGCAGATCTACCGAATGTACATACAAAATTTTATTAAAATAGGTTAAGCCGCTTTGGAGGAGTATTGTAACAAACACTGTGACATGAGAATTTTATATATTAGATGTAAGTATTATTCACAGAATAGAGAATGTGAATTAATTGTTGCTAATACTATTTTTGCAATTAAATTCACAAGAATAAATATGAAAAAAACGAAGAATCACTATAAGAATTACGCTTAAATTCTATAACACACTAATCTATTTAATGACGAACACAAATTTACAATTAATATATACAATGCATCAGTTAGAATTCTTTAGAAAATAATATTAACTTGTGAGCACTGTCTGTGCTAATTTTCCTTTTAATGAGAACAACTTAGTTCTGAGCACTTATGCTCAAACAACTGATCCCGTCTGATCATTCTGACATCTCACGAAGAACTCCCGCTTCTTCGCGTAACTTTTGTTTTTGGTAACAGCTGTTGCCATTCTGCATCAACTAATAAATGAGAGGCTACGTGAAAGTGTTTTCTTTGGAAGTGGGAAAGTTGAATTCCTTACATACATACACACATATATATATATATATAAATCTCAATTATTTACTCTTAACTGAGACCTATTGAAAATTTACAGAGAGACTGAACATAGGTTATAATGATAAAGAAATTTTAGTTATGTCCCTGTAAAAAATCTTTATGTGCTAGATTCGCCAAGCTCTATTCAGCAGTTTGTGTAACAGTTATTGTTAACATGTACCACGTGATCGAAAAGTCACAGAAAAAAAAATTTATAATTCTAAAACTATTAACCTTATCGATTTTCACAGAAATTCCCAGGAAGACATGGGATTTTGTGTTTTAGGTAACAAAAAAAGTATCAATAGATTAAATTTCTTAAATAGGTGGCGTTTTAATTATAAAATTACTTTTTGACAGTGGTGCAGTACATTTAACAACTTAACTAGGACTATAAATTCTCAGTATGATGGCCAATATTCATTAGAAGGATCGGCAGAGGTTGCGTATTAAAAACTTTTGTAAAAAAAGCTTCAATAGGGTAGGTGCTCCAGTGATTGGCATGCTCCAGTAATTGACATCTATCCCGACATAATTAATAAATAAGAAAAATAATAAAATCATATTTTACATTTAAGAATTTTAACATTTTATGTCAAACACTGTAGCGTAGGGTGCTCGTAACTGGTAAAATGAATAACTAGCAGTGTCAAACACTGGAACATAGGAGGCCAATCACTGATAAAATGAAAAAAACTGGCAGTGTCAATTACTGGAACACTGAGTGCGTGTCAAATTCATAAAAAAAATAATAATAATAATAATAATAATAATAATAATAATAATTGTTATCAACTGTATATATTTTAACATATGTGGTTCTGAATGTCTTTCATGCCACATGTATTAACTTAAGATTTCTAAAAATATTTTCTGATGACTAGAACATTAAAAACATCAAAGATTGCTCTAAAAGTGTCAATCACTATGGCACTTACCCTATTTGCAATATGGCGTTATTTGATCAGGCAGATCTGTTTAAAATGTGATAGGATACTGCAAATACAGCGCGATATTTTTGAGGATTTTCTTTTTTTTTTTTAATATATCTAAAAACAAAAAATCCTATGCTTTCTCTGTACATTTCCTTAAAAAACAGAGCTATAGTTAGTACTTTTTGAATAATATATTTTTAAATTTTTTTCTTTGACTTTTGAATCACCCGGTATATAATTTTTAGCTCAATCGGAAAAGCATGTAGACGCTATGGCACTTAGAATAATTTGAGCCCATTGCCCAGAATGATAAAGAAATTTTTTGCGTCCCTGTGAAAAAGCTATATGCGCTAAAATCGGCAACATTTATAAGGTTTTTGCTGCATTAACCTATATCATACATACCAACTTTCAGCTCATTAGAACAGAGAGATTAGACGCTATAGTGTTCATTCACAAGCATACATACATCCCTAGAACTATGTAGAATCAAACCTATGTGTAAAAGGGGAGCTTGTGTCAAGACTAAACTTGTAAACATCATGACAATCACAAATATCATTTGTAAATTTTACGACTATGCGTTTTTGAGGTATGCGAGATATGAAATCCATTCCGCAAATCATGATTACAATAATTTCCTTGCATATGCACTGTTAAGATTACAGGTGATACATGATGCCTCCTTTGGCTGAAAAGCTTGTCTCACTCATGACGCCTTTAGGAAAATCAAAATTGCACCATTATTTAAGGTAAAGGGTTCTCATCCCTGATCTAGGGTGCCCCAGGGGGTGAAAGTATAACAGTAAAGGGATTAATAATGGTATTGGTAATCCAAGGTTCTCTGAAGGTAAAAGAAAGACACTCCAGGAGAGAATGATTGCATCTTCATTACAAGGTCCCCATTGCCACCTATCTACGAAAAGTATTTATGATCCATGATACATAGTTTCTGTCCACCCCTTACCTAGCAATTGTATGAATTTATTTGAATAATCATGCATTATGTGTTGATCCTTTTAATTTTAATTCAGTGGGGAATACTGTAATAATTATTGTATATTTTACTGTTATACACATTGCAGTTTTATGCTGTTTTACATTTATCTATATATTAATAGGCAAGCATAAAATTTGTAGTCCCTTTTTAACATATTAATTATGGGGGTAGAGGGTTGAAAATGGTATCATTCGAAAGGTATGGTTAGTCGGAAGGTGCGAATACAAATATTATTTTCTTACGATGTCAAGAAGGTATTTAAAAATACATTTATTTTTTATGCATTTTCCCCCATTTTTCCCTTTTATACACGTATTCCTTTACATTAAAAAATACCTAAAAGTAGAAAGTTGTTAAATCTGGCAATTTCATAAAGCTCAAATAAAACCATAGACACAGTAATTTGTATAATGTAGCATCACTATACGCAAGCGAAGTGATGACGTCACTGTCTGTCCATGGAGCCATGAAAAAGATTTTTATGTTAATCGTCTATTGGATTTTTTGTAAAAAATTATTAAAAAATAACGGAAATTATATGCCTATTTTAATTTCGATATTTGGGTATAGTTATATATAAGTTACTGTCTACATGTCTTTGATTGAGTTATTTTTTCTGTAAAATTGATAAAATTTTAATTTAAAATCACAAAACTCCAGAAAAAAAAAGGCAAATTTCCAGTTTCGAATGTAAACATAAACATTTCATTTCAAAGGGTGATATTTAAACAATAAATATTCAACTAATATACTAAATAAAAGGAAAATGGATTTGTTACTAACTGCTGCATGTATAAGTAGACGATACGGAAAAAATTCAGATTTCCATTTTTTGCTGAATTTACATGTTTTGAGCTTTCTTTACGTTTCAATTAACTGAAATTGGCTACTTATTTTTTAAAAAAGTATCTTTATTGCTAGCTTTTGTGGGTAGAAGAAGCAAGTAGAAGATACATAAAAACTTTTGATTTCCGGTTTTCGATGAATTTACACGTTTTGAGATTTCCTTGCATTTTATAATTAAGTGAAATTGACTACTTATTTTTATTTTTTTAAAAGTGGATTTATTATTCTTTCCTCTGCATATATAAGCAGAAAATATAAGATTCAGAAAAGTTTTAGATTTTCTGTTTTCGATAAAGTTACACGTTTTGAAATTTCCCGAACTCAATTCGACCATTTTTTAAAAATATCTTTTTTTATTTTCAAATACTGTACTTTATGAACCAATCGAATTAATTTAACAGAATTTGATACTTGGTTGGGCCTTCGTTTGACATGGTACAGTCGGTAACAAAAATGTCCGAACACTAGCAAAAATTCCTATGTAAAAAAAGTACACTTCATACGGTTTTGTTAAATAAATCCTTGTCGAATCCTGTTCTTAGTCATTGTAAGAACATGATTCGATAACGATTTATTTAACACAACCGTATTAAGTGTACTTTTTTTACATAGGAATTTTTGATAGTGTTCGGACACATTTGTTACCGACTGTACCTATTAGCTTCTGGGCTGTATCACACAACAAGGGGCGTTTTCACGTTGCGATTTTCTCTCATTTCAGGAAAGGCTAACATCTACAGAGAGAGATAGTTATATTAAGTAAAACTCTGCTAATTCAGTTAGAGCGAATATTGGAAAACAATTGCCGCAGCTGTGTTGCAATTGCATTCCGTTTAGGACAAGGTAATAAATTTGCTTTGCCTCGCTTTGCAAAAAAATGGTCGAGTTTCGACCACTGGGCGATACTAGTTAACTTAAATATAAGGACTAGATTCATTTCAGTCATTTATGAAAAAAAAAAAAAAAAAAATAGGATGCACAGATTAGAATTTTACCAAATGACCAATTTTAATTTTTTTTTTTTCAAAACAAGTCAAGTATGCATTAAGAAAAAAAAAACTTAGATTATGAATGTTTTGAAAAAAGTATACAATAAACACGTAATAGTTTTAGTACTAAAATGTTGAGTATGAAAATTGAAAAAAATTCCTTTAAAGCCCAGCAAAGTTTTACATTTCAGAATTTGGAAAATATTTAAAAATACAATGTCCTCCCCCCTCCCCCCTCACAAAAATCTGTTTTATTAGCAACAACGCATATATCAGAATTTAATTTTTGACAGTTTTCCGGAATTTCGAAACAGAATATAGGAAAAAAGACAGGTAGGAAATTTTAGTTGAAACAACATATTTTGCGAGTCTGTTCGAAACCTTCAGGTAATTAAACACCGTTCAGGATGTTGTGCATTATACACTATCAACCCAAAAAGTATTTGAACATTTTCGATTTTAGACGTCTTCTCAGATATCTAAAAAATTCCTGACAAATTATATTGAAACTTTGGGAGTATATAGAACATGTTTTACCTCATATTTCAGCAAAAATTTGCCGCGAAGAAAAAAGGAAGACCTGTAAAAAAATAAAGAATAAAAAATCCAAAATGTTTTCCGATCACTCTGTGAAAAGTAATGCTTGAAATGTGTTTTGCGCTTATTATGCGTTTATATTTTATTATTATTATGCTACCACATACATTCATGGAGACATAACGGTTTCTTTAAAAAAATCGCAAAACTATTTCCTGTCTTTTTAATTACAAGATGTAGGTTATTAAACACAATACCTTCTTTAGAAAACTTGACATAATATATTAGACACAGCATACCGCAATTAAAATGCAAAAATATTTATTGCTAAGGTCTTTACTTACGCAATAGTGATACCCATTTTAATTCATCGCCAAATTGTCAACAAAAATATAAAAACCGCCAAGGGTGACCTATGCTAGTGCTATACCAAAGTAATTTTAAGAAATGAATATAATAAGCAAAGAGATAAAGGAGACCAGTAAAAATAATAATAATAATAATAACAATCAAATCGTTTTCAGATCAGTCTAAAAATTTATGCTTAAAATGAGTTTAGGATGTAGCATGTGATGATAGGTTTATTATAAGTATAAGAAAAATGTATTAAGCTACCACGTATATTCATGGAGATATGACGATTTCTTTAAAATAAAAAGATTTATTATTATTATTATTATTATTATTATTATTATTATTATTATTATTACTAGCAGGCTTTGCCCGCTTCGCTGAGCACTATACTTAAATGAGTTGTCAAAATTCCATTACATTATTAATAATCTAAGTTAAAGTTTCCTCTGTATTCCGTAGAGGTTTTTCCCGCTCGCAACGTGAGGATTCCGCGTCCACACTGCCTTCGGCAGCAAATTACCCGCTTCTTAGTTCCCCTTCCCCAGCGGCTAAGTTAGAAGTTTTGCGAAATCTTACCAAAGTACATAATGCGTACACCTAATCAACATCCACACACCAAAACGCATCATTCTAAGATAATGTAAAGCGAATCCAAATAGAATAACGTGTTTACTGCCCCCCCCGACCCCAAGGGGGTAAGTGGGTGAATTTCGTAAAATCTCGTTTCAATAAGTGTCAGATACATATAAACAATTTGCGCACCGAATTTCGTGACCGCAGATCTTATAGCTTTCCCAAGACAAATTTAGCGCTAAAGGAAGGGGGGGGGGGGTCTTGAATTTGCAACCCCCCCCCCCTCAAAAAAAAAAATCTAAAATCACAAAAAAACGAAAATGTGTTTTTGAAAATATTCTAAAGAAGGCACGTGGCTATTTTCAATACCTTTGTAACATCTTTAGTATAGCTCTACTAAAAAATCCGGAATTTCTTAAATTTCCCCCTCAAAAAACGATCCCCCCCCTCCTTAAGTATCAAGAATTCTAAAATCGTACATAATGTTTTATTTATACTCAAGTCTAGTCTCATGTGCAATTTCTTCCCCGTGATGTAATTTGGGGCCGAGTTATGCTTACAAACGTTTTTTTGCTTCCTGTCCCGCTGGGGGGAAGGGGGTATTTCGATAAATCCCGTTTCTTTTGGTGCCGGTTGCATATAAAAAATCCAAGCACCAAATTTCCATACGTGACTGCAGCTCTCATAAATTTTCCAGGACAAATTTAGCGCTAGAAAGGGTGTCTCGAATTTGCCCTTTGTAACACCCCCCCCCCCTCCTCCCAAAGAAAAAAAAGAATGGCAGATCACAAAAAATCAAAAATGTGTTTTAGGAAATATACTAAGAAAGTCGCATAGCCTTTTTCCAACATCTTTATTCCATTTTTGGTAGAGTTCGACTCAAATCAGGAATTTTCAAAATCTCCCGCAAAAATCGATTTTCTCCCTTCCTTCTTTTAAAAATCAAAAATTCCTAAATCGCAGACAATCTTTTATTTTTACTCATGTCTAGTCTCTCCATGTGAAATTTCTTTATTGTGAAGTAATTAGGATCCAAGTTATGCTTACAAACGTGTTTTTGAATTTTTCGCCCGCAGGGGGGCACGGAGGGGGGAATTTCGGAAAAGTTGACAGATATAATTTTAAGTTAGATAAAGATCTAAGTTTCTGCCAAGCGCTGTTGAATTCAGTCTAACTGTTCTCAAGTGATGCCCGGACAAACGTGTTGTTGTCTTTTGCCCCCCAGGGGGAACGGGGGGGGGGAATTTCTGAAAAGTTGATAGATATAATTTTAAGTTGGATAAAGATCTAAGTTTCTGCCAAGCGCTGTTGAATTCAGTTCAACCGTTCTCAAGTGATGCCCGGACAAACGTGTTGTTGTCTTTTGCCCCCCAGGGGGAACGGGGGGGGGAATTTCTGAAAAGTTGATAGATATAATTTTAAGTTGGATAAAGATCTAAGTTTCTGCCAAGCGCTGTTGAATTCAGTCCAGCCATTCTCAAGTGATGCCAGGACAAACGTGTTTTTGTCTTTTGCCCCCCCCAGGGGGGAACGGAGGGGAATTTCTGAAAAGTTGATAGATATAATTTTAAGTTTGATAAAGATCTAAGTTTCTGCTAAGCGCTGTTGAATTCAGTCCAACCATTCTCAAGTGATGACCGGACAAACGTGTACACCGTGACCAATAAGTTCTCATACAACTTTTGAAGCACGTTAAAAAGTTGTGCATATGTGTTACTGTAGTCCCAATTATTTTGCAGGCAGTTTAGTGAAGGTATAAAGCTACTGCAAGTGCAAATGTTGCGCTAGTTATAATTTTTCTTTACCTAGGTAGAATAAAGAAATTGAGAGAAATTATGATAAATAAATTGATCAAAAGGAGAGCAGCCGGGTGACATTTTCAGAGACTTGAAAGCCCTGGTGGTGAAGAGAGATTTCATTTACAGAACTACCAAAAGGTATAATGAGATGTCCTCTGTCGATGATAGAAAAAGATCTGGCAGACCGAGGTCCGTTCGAACAAATGAGGCTGTGGAAAGGTTCAGGGAAAGGATACGACGAAGCAAACAAAGATCCGCTAGGAAACTAGCACGAGAGCTCACATTATCGAGGTGATCAATGTTAAATATTCTGAAAAAGGACCTTGAATGCAAGGCTTATAGAAAAAGTAAAATTCATGGAGTTTCAGAGCCTGGTAAGATGAAAAGGAAGCAACGGGTGGAAGAAATTCTTGCTTGGCACGCTGGGGATGAATTTGTCTTTTCAGTCGAGAAACTATTCATTTTACAGCAGAGTCTCAACCCCCAAAATGACATAGTATTGTCCGTTTCTATTGATAACATCCCTGAGAGCCAGCATGGGATCCGGAATTTTCGCCCCCAGCATCTCGCCCCCGGCATCTCGTCCCCAGCATTTCGCCCCCGGGAAATTTCGCCCCCCGGAAATTTCGCCCCCGGGACATTTCGCCCCCGAGTGGTGTAAAATATAAATGTAATTACAAATAAAAATAAAAACAATCATGCTGTATTTAACAAAGTATTGCCATGTTTTTATTTACTTCGATTCTTCTTTGTTTATTTGTGTGTCCAGTACAAATCATGCAATCGATTTTTAACTAACTTTTCGACAAGCTAGACATTTAAAACTTTCAGAAAAGCTCAGATCACAGTGACAATGCATTTTTTAAATATTTTTAACCAACTGTTTCTGGTCCCTACTGCCTTCGGTAGCGTTTATATGGCTCAACAGAAAATTTATTTAACTAACTTCCCGACTAGCTAGACATTTGAAACTTCCAGAATAGTTCAAAGGACGGTGACAATGCATTTTTTAAATACTTTTAGCCAATTGTTTCGGGTGCCTGCTGCCTTCGGCTGCATTTATATGATTCACCAGAAAATTTATTTTACTAACTTCCCGACTTGTCAGACATTTGAAACTTTCAGAATAGTTCGAAACACGATTACAAGGCATTTTTTTTATACTTTTAGCCAATTGTTCCGTATCTCTGCTGCCTTCAGCAGCGTTTGTATAATTCAACAGAAAATTTATTTAACTAACTTCTGAGCTAATGAAATAGACTGAAACAGAACTTAACTGATTTAATAAAAAAGCACCACAAAACTGGCGTTGTAAAAATATTTACTTACAAACTTTGAATAAACACCATAAAATGCAATAAACTCGCAACAATTGTTTCGGGTCGGAAAAACTATTGAAAATAACACGACCCTTCATCAGGCGAATAAAGTAAGCACGAGTGCTGCATTCAAAGCGGCGTTTATTGCATTTTATGGTGTTTATTCAAAGTTTGTAAGTAAATATAGAACTTAACTGAGCTAATGAAACAGGTAACTAAAATTTTCCAGTAAGAGAAATTTAATACACGTTTGCAGTAAACGCATGAAAACGTAAAAACATAAAAAAAAGTTACATAGCAGAAAAAAAAAAAAAGTAGAGTTTTTCTTTCCTTAAGTTTGATACACCAATTTCCGAGATCTAAAACTGATCTATCTGATCAGGATGATTATTAATTTTCCTGTAATAATCACGTGAAGCATGAGAAAAGATATCTAAAATGGATTTATGTAACAGTTTTCAAGAAAATCGTTAAAGCCGTTTTTGACATACCGATTTTTAATGAAATTTGGCATATTCAGTTGTTGACCGGCAAACAGCAATTACATACAAAAGGATAGTTAAAAGAGGGTTAATATTACAAAACTGAAAATAATCCATACAGCCGTTTTAAAAGGAATCCACTCGCAGTACCTGAAATTCAGCTATTTATACAGGATCAATTTTCCTGAACTAACCAACTATATCAATCGAAAGGACATCTAATAGAGTGTTTATATAGAAACAACTTTGAAGAAACTCTTTGTTTGAAGAAACAACTTTGAAGAAACTCTTTGTTACAACTTCGAAGAAACTCGTTATAGCCGTTTTTGAGATACAGACTTACACGTCCGGATACCACTTCCGGTTTTTCAATTTTCACCAAAATTTGAAAATTCCTCTGTACACCAGTTCTGTCTTAATTCTGAAGTTTCGTAGCTGTATTTTTATTATTTTCGGAGATGTAATAATCAGAAAATTCCCCACGCACATACACATATACATACACACACACACATACACGCTGACCAATTGCCAAAAACTACCTTTTTGAACTCAGGAGACTTTAAAACATGTAAATCAGGTGAAATCTCGATATCGAATTTTCAGACCGAATGCAATACTTCTATTACTTACGGTAGTCAAGTAATGGAAGCAAAAATCTTATGTGGACACCACATGACTTCCTTATACACCCATTGAAATATAAATATACATATTGTTATGAAAACATTGACATTTTTGTGTGAGGTAACTGATTCGTAAATAAACAGACAGGTTCTAACGACGAAAAAAGAAGGAAAAAAAAAAAAAACTGAAAAACTACTACTCTAACCACAAAAATTATGATAATAGGATTATATATCCCGCCAAACAAATATGCTAGTTTTTTCAGGAATGGTTTACTACAAAATCTCTCATTGGCAAGTGCATAGATTAGTTTAATGAGAATCCTTCGAGTATAGATGGTCTTGTTCTCTTTGCCGAAAATTAGAGGTGAAAAAAGCTGTTCAGTCATTTTTAAAGGAAAGCACTTGCGAGGCCTGGAATTGAGCTATTTTTACAGGATACATATAAATTTTTCTGAACTAACCAACTATATTATTCGAAAAGACATCTAATAGAGTGTTTATGTAGCAACTTTGAAGAAAATTGATTTGAACAGTTTTTGAGATACGGACTTACGGTCCCACTACCTTTTTCCGCTATTCCATTTCCAGTTTTTCAATTTTCAAAAAAATTTGGAAAATCCATCTGTACACCAGACCTGTCTCAATTATGATGTTTCGTAGTTCTATTTTTGTTAGTTTCGGAGATATGATACCCAGAATACTCCGCAAAAATATACACATACATACACACATACTGACCAACTGTCAGAAAATACTTTTCTGGGCTCAGGAGGCCTTAAAACGTGTAAATCAGGTGAAAACTGGATATCGAATTTTCGGACCGAATACAATACTTTCATTACCTACAGTAGTAGGGTAATGGAAGTAAAAATTTCTTGGTGCTGTAATCATATTCCCTTGTTTATCAATAATAATAAAATTGATTAACGCATTCGCTCTCGAGATCGCACCAGCGTGTGATGTAAAGTGTCGTTTCAAACGTCAGTCTGGAGAGATCAGCAGCGAATGTGTTAATAAGTAAAACATAAAATAAAATTTGATAAATTAATAAAATTTCTGTGTATGCACTAAAAACTTAATAAATAAATAAATAATATTACTGTAACTTAAACTTTCTTTTAATTAACAGCGATAAAATATTCATCGAACAATTTTTGCATTTGAAATATGTTTTATATTAAAATAGAAAATAGTGTGAATTAAATAGAAATACAGAGGCTGTTCGCACATTTTTTAGACGATTTTGATGGAGTGTACTGAAGCAATTTCACTCATATTTCGAGTTTTATTTGTTCAGTTTGATAGCCCTTGTTCTTAACTAACATTCTACATCATAATTTCTATGATAATAATGCTTTTTATAATACCGGAAGAGGTATATTTTTCTACTCCTCTTGAACGGCTTTCCAGAGTCCACAAAGCGTTGTAGGTCGGTGTTTGGATAATGTTGATTTTAAGAGTCGAAAAACACAAAAGTCCAACAGTGATACATCAAAAGATTTAGCAGGAATGTCAGTGAAGGGTATGGTTTTAATTCCCGTTTTTTGTTCCATTTTTTTCTAGAAAAACAATTGCGGTTTGTGATGTGTGGCTGCTTGTTTTGTCTTGATACAGTTCTACCGATTGACAGCATTGTGGATAAAGATCTGGATTTTCATTTTTAAAAATTGGAATTAAAATATGTTCTTGAGAGTATTTAGAGTTGATTTTGACATTTTTGTCACATTTTTTTGCTTTTATCTTGCGCTTGTATGAAAAACCAGTGGCAATCATAAATCCTTTAGAAAAACTTTCTTTTGATGCTTTGAGCCATGTAGAAATTTTTTTTTCTCCACTTTAGTGATAATAAATTGACCCTTTTTTATTGCAACCACTTAAATAGACCCAAGATTCATCTGTTGTTGCAACATTTTTCCATTTTTTTCCTGATAAGCGCTTTTCATAAAGATTTCACTAAAAACTATCTTTGGAAAGAGCGGAAACCTATCCTTCCATCCATTGCCATTTTATAAGCGCATTTTTGCATCTAAACAAAAATTCTAAATATCAGAAGATAAATAAAACTTCCAAAAATATAACTGTTGTGAAAATAAAATTATCCATGCAAACGATTTTTTCTTACTGTGAAATAAAATCGTCTAAAAAATGTGCGAACAGCCTCTGTATATCGATAATTACTACATGTATATTTATATTTTTATTTGTCATTACATATATATTTTAAACAACTCGGGGGCGAGATGCTGGGGGCTAATTTTCCGAAATCCACTGCTCGGGGGCGA
The DNA here is from genome assembly GCA_963930645.1 of Salticus scenicus. Taxonomy (NCBI): domain Eukaryota; kingdom Metazoa; phylum Arthropoda; class Arachnida; order Araneae; family Salticidae; genus Salticus; species Salticus scenicus. The sequence continues at coordinate 365,811,591 of OZ005649.1, read as the reverse complement.
AATTTCCAGGGGTGAAATTTCCGGGGGCGAAATTTCCGGGGGGCGAAATGCTGGGGGCGAGATGCCGGGGGCGAGATGCTGGGGGCGAAATTTCCGCAAACCGGCCAGCATTACGTTCCGCGTTACCAAAATGCTTCGTCTCTGATGGTTTGGGCCGATAATTGTAAAAGAGAAAAACTCCCGTTAGTCTTCATTGATAAGGAGGCAAAAATCAATGCCCAATATTATAAAACTGAGTTTTCGGAAAAAGTTTTTCTCCCAAATGTCTAAAGTATGTATGGGGCAGAATATTTATGCTTCCAACAAGATGGTGCCCCTTCTCATACCGCACGTGTGGTTCAGAAGTGCTGCAGTCAAAATTTAGCTGACATTTTGCCAAAGAACGAATGGCCCCCAACTCACCCGATCTGAACCCACTTGATTATTTTGTGTGGTCATATATGCTCCCCAAACTGAATAACTGTAAAATCACCTATTTGAGCAAATTCCAAAATATAATTCAAAAGATATGGAAGGAAATGTCAATGGAAGCTGTGCGTGCCGCATGTGATGGATTTGAAAAGAGACTTAGGCTCGTTAATATACTAAAACGCAGAATTATCCCAAAGCATTTAATGTAAAGATACTCAATGATTGGTACTTTAAATTGATGCAAAATTTTTTTGTATGAATTATTTTGCATTATTGAAATAAAAATTTAAAAGTGTATAAGAGCTTATTGGTCACGGTGTATTTTGCTCCCCAGGGGGGAACGGTGGGAAATTTCTGAGAAGTTGATAGATATAATTTTAAGTTGAGTAAAGTTCTAAGTTTCTGCCAAGCGCCGTTGAATTCCGTCCAGCCGTTCTCAAGTGATGCCCGGACAAAAAAAGCGGCATACAGACACGATGACACACACACAGGCAAAATTTTCTGAAGTCATTTTCGGCTTTCATGGTGTGTGAAACGTGAAGATATCGCAAAATTTTTCAATTCTGACAAATTTACAGGCAAAACTCTGATTTTATTAATATAGATTATTATTATTATAAAATGTTGGTTACTGTTGATAAAGTGGTGTTTATTAATTTGTTATTTTTGAGGTAATATATAGAAACTGCTGATATACACGGCAGTTATAATTTAAGAGAATAAAAAATATATAAAAAATTATATTGAATGGCGTGTAATTATTTTAATATATTTAAACTTTTTCTTGTTGAAATTATTTTAAAATATTAAGATTGTACATGAAAAGAAAAAAAATTAATATTTTGTGTCAGGTTTTAATCTGTTAAACATTTAGATTTTTTTTTTTTTTTTTTTAAGGAAAAATGTCTTCTTCACATCATTATATGTTTCTCATACGTTTTATAATATTCTCATTTGCGCGTCTTCCGTATTTATAAGTAGATTTAGTGTAGTCACAATTTATGCCTATTCGTTTTAACACAGAAATAATTCATTTACACGACGCAAACATTGGTTATGCGTCAGTTTCCAAATTTCTAAAATTTGCAAACTTCTACGATCTCTCTGCTTTTTTGACGCTAATTCCCATTTCATTTATAATTTTCCTTATTAAAACCTTTTCTATATATTTAGTTTTGTTTATACCAATGGAAAATTTCGAAGTGCATACACTAGAGATTACCGATCACTAAGTAATTAATGGTTGTTTAAATGGATGTTGCTGTTAAATAAACAAGAGGAAAAATACATAATTTTTTATTTATTTTTTTTATTTATTTATTGAGGATTGTAATGCATCTCAGTTCTTTTGTGCTTGTATTGTTTTATTTGTGGCTTTTTTTTTTTTTTTTTTTTTTTAATGTGCCTCTACAAATAATACTAGAAGAAACTAACGTTTTGCAGTAATAATTTTTTTTTTTTTTTTTTTTTTTTTTTTTTCGTGGGAAGGGGTTTATATTTTCGTAAAGGGGACCGCTCCTCTTGAAGAATGAAACCAGGTATCTTAATATTCATGCGCAAATATATTAAGATAAATTACATCGCGTAAATTACTATTTAATAGGTTCTTATTCCGAAATAGAACTTTAAATGGCTTTTTCCGCAATTTCGCGTTTTCTTCACTTTAATGTCTCAAGGTTTTTTTTTTTTTTTTTTTTTTTTTCAGCGCGAAAGGCTGTACGAACTTCAGACAACGATTACGTGTTGTCGCCAGTTATTGTATTACACCTTGAATAAACGTCCAAATATTTTAGCTTTTTAATTAAAATGCATAAAACTGAAAGTATCATTTTTGTATCTGTCCCAGTTAGTGGCCTTTATCAACAATTGGTGTACTTATTAATAAGGGTGAAATCTAGATAACACGGCATTTTTTAGTTCAATCAAATAATTGGTTAAAAAAATATTAAGTAAGGACTCCACTTTAACTTTAAAATTATTTAAAAAGAAAAAACAAATAGGTGCCGAAGATAAATGAGTGAAAATATTTCTTTTTCTGCCAGAAAAATGAAAAGAAACGAAAAGAAAAAAGAAAGAAAACAATGCGTGCAAACATTTTTTTTTTAATAATTAAAATAAAATTGAGAAAAAAGCCTGCTAAATAAAAAGAACAGTTTCATTATAGGACCCCTTTCTGAAATTTGGCACCGAATGAGCTCGGACGTTTCTCCCCAAAATCTTTAATACGCAATTGCGATACCCATTTTAATTCATCGCCAAAATATCAATAAAAATATAAGAACCGCCAAAGAGCGTCTATGTTAGAGCTATACCAAATTAATTTTAAGAAATGAGTATAGTAACCGATGCTAGGGGATGAAATACAGGTATTGCATGCCTTTTATATGGAAGAAAAGATTAAAATAAGTCCTGTCGTACAAAATTAAATTCTGTTTTCAAAGAATGTAAGCAGAATTTTATTTTTAAGTATTTTTTTATTATTTATTTTTAATGCGTTCTTTATTACATAAGTGCTAAACTTGAACGGGGAACTATTTTTCTAATATTTTTCTAATATTTTAATTTTTTTTAGAAGTAAAATTATGTTAAGACTTAGAATTTCATACTTTGGTACTACATGCATCAGTAAAATACTAAATATAGATGTACGTAAAAAAATCTATGAGCTGCCTTGTGTGAAATAATTTTTTTTTTTTTTTTTTTTTTTTTATGGTACGAAAATGTAATATTTAAAAAGTAGTATGTATTCTAATATATCTATATAAAAATTAAATTTGCAGTTTAAAAGATATCTTTTTAAATATGTTTCTAATTAACTTTGAAATTCAGTAAATGCACATTTCTTTACCAAAAATAAAATTTTAAAGAGAAATACTCCCTTAAATAAAGCGAATTCAGGAAAAAAAAAAAAAAAAAAATATTTTCAATTGAATTTCCTTATTTATATACGTTACGTTTACTGTCTATCGCAAATGACATTGCGGCTTTTTATTTATTTTTTAACAGTTATATCGTAGGGTTTTTTTTTTTTTTCCTTTTTTAACAGTTCAGGGGTCGATCCAGGAAAAATTCGTTCCCCTTTGCTGCTCCTTCACAAAATTCCACATCATAAAAGGGGACCCTTCACAAAATTCAAATCCATAAAAAGGGACCCTTCACAAAATTTAAATTTATGAAGTGACCCTATTTATTTAATAAAAGTGATCCTTTTCCTATATTTTCAGTATTTTTAATTAATTGGTTCAATTTGATAGTTAAAAACTACTTAGAATGACTGCTAAAAATGGAAGATTTTACACGATACATTTCTTTTCACAAAAATAAAAATTTCACAAAAATATTTAGTTTTTCACAAAAAGGGGACCCAAAATTTAAAACCTGGATCGACCCCTGCAGTTATATCGTAGGTTCTTTTCTTTTTTTCACCATTTTTCATCACCTTTTAGTTAAATCGCACTTTTTTGTGTGCATTTTGTTCAAGCGTCAGAGGAATACTCAACTTAACCGTGAAGCATAACTAAATTACTCAAAACTTTTTTTTCTCTCTCTCTCTTTTTAGAACGGAGGACTATTAGTTTCAATCTGGAGTTTTTGTAGACCAGTTTTCTGTTACAGCAAAATAAATTAGAAATATCAGCCTTATTTTTACAAATTCGGTACCCAATGAAAAGGGCGATTTTCTTGAATCGAGGGATGCGAACAGTTTTCCGACATGACAGTTACATTTTTTAAAAATTAATTCTGTACTGATAAGTATAAAAGATTTAAGTCCATATTCTTGATTTTTCAGGAGACGAAAAATAAAGTTAAACTAACTAAAAACTAAAGGAATTATGTTGATTTATACCCTTTATACCGTTCAGTGATTGTCAACCTTCATTTAATAAAGGGAAAAAATTGAATTAAATATTTTATACAAATATTAATGCTAAATTTCCTAATTGAATCTTTTTTTACCAATGGATTTTCTCAAAGACTAAATTACATGGATTTAAATCCATTATACCAATCGATAGAGAATTTTTTTCTGGGTCTGACTATGCACTTAACTCAAAATCGACATTTTTGGACTTAAATCCTTTATACCTATCAGTACAGAATTAAAGTATGAAATTTAGGTGGAAACACTTCATTTTTATTCATTTCAGTTGTTTTAGAAAGTACGTGGCTCAGTTTTACGGTAAAATAATGAGGTAAAAAATAAATTTAAAATTTTGCATATTGAAATTAGTAGTCCTCCGTACTAAACAAAATTATTTCTTTTACAGAGTTATTTATTTATTTTCAAGGTCAAAACACAGATCTTTTATCATTCTGAGAAATCTGAGATATTCCAAATCTACAAGAACTGCCTACGAAATAATTAAAAGAATGAAGCAAGACACGGGGGAAATGAAATAAGGCGCAAGGAATATTAGAGGTTTAAAAAAAAAAAAAAGAAGTAGAGCTAATACACTGATGGAAAAAAAAAATCCCAACACCAGGAAGGAGCTGTGCTAGATAAACGAAATTTGGTAGGCGTGTTTATACATCTGAAAGATGACGTCGATTCAAATTTCGAGCTACGCGCATAAGTGTGGCGCTAGTAACGACACTATAAACATGCAAATGAGGTTTGCTTTAAATAAGCGCTGTAAGGTTCGTGATCATTATTTACAGTTGAGATTTGACGTAGTGGGTTAATGTTAGTCAAGGATGCCTCTAAGAAGACGAAGAAGCCATTATCAACAGCTCACTGAGTTTGAACGAGGTTGTGTAGTAGGGCTACTAGAAGGTGGGTTTTCTTTCCGCGATATTGCAGAAAGACTTGGCAGGAATGTATCCACTGTGCATGAGTGTTGGCAGCAGTGGTCAAGGGAAGGTACTGCCTCAAGAAGACCGGGTTCCGGGCGGCCACGTGGCACTACTGAGAGGGAAGACCGCCGTGTTCGGCGTATGGCTGTGGCTAATCGTACTGCGTCTGCAGCTGAAATTCGAGCTGCAGTTGGCACCACAGTGACACAACGAACTGTTACAAATCGGTTACTTCAAGGACAGCACCGAGCCAGACGCCCTGTAGCGTGCATTCCACCGACTCCAAACCACTGCTGTTTGCGACGTGAGTGGTGTCAAGCTAGAGCTCATTGGAGGACGGAGTGGAGATCTGTTGTGTTTTCTGATGAAAGCCGGTTCTGCCTTGGTCGCAGTGATAACCGTGTGTTGGTTAGAAGGAGGCCAGGTGAACGCCTGCTAGCTACCTGTCTGCAGCCTAGACACACAGGGCCTACTCCTGGAGTTATGGTTTGGGGAGCAATTTCGTATGACAGCAGGAGCACTCTCGTGGTTATCCCACGCACCCTTACTGCAAATTTGTACGTCAGTCTAGTGATACAACCTGTTGTGCTGCCATTAATGAACAGCATTCAAGGGGGTGTTTTCCAACAGGATAACGCTCGCCCTCATACCGCTGTTGTAACCCAACATGCTCTACAGAGTGTCGACATGTTGCCTTGGCCTGCTAGATCACCAGATCTTTCTCCAATCGAGCACGTATGGGACATCATTGGACGACAACTCCAGCGTCATCCACAACCAGCATTAACCGTCCCTGCATTGACCGCCCAAGTGCAACAGGCATGGAACTCCATCCCACAAACTGATATCCGACACCTGTACGACACAATGCATGCACGTTTGCATGCTTGCATTCAAAATTCTGGCGGTTACACCGGTTACTAATGTACCAACATTTCACATTTGAAATGGCTCTTCTCGCCAATGGCTCTACCAGTGATCTTGAAACTTTAATCAAATAAATATGTTACCTAGGCAAATGTGTTGCTGAAATTTCATTACTGTACAATAATTTTTTCTTGGTGTTGGGATTTTTTTTCCATCAGTGTAGTTTTGAGTTGCTTAACTTAGATTTTTCTGATTATTAGGTCAGCCATTAGACAGTCTTCCAAAAGGTTTTTTTTTCCCCTTCTATGTAATTGTTAAATGTTGTTTGTTGTTGTCGTGTGCCACTCGGAAATTCCGAGCAGGATTTTTTAAGGCATGAGGGGTGCGTCTTCCGTTAATTAGGAGCGCCTCAAAGGGAAAAGTACGACTTTAGCTCCAGAAGCTGGTGAAAGATGGCAGAACCAGCCAAACGACAGGAACTCGAATTTTGATCCGGATTAGAACGAGTTAAACCCATGTTCCGGTACCCCCAGAGGTATAATTTTTTATGGGAACTTGGAGGGCTTTGTGACCACGATGGAATTTAACGTGTACCAGTCGCCATTAGAGTACACGACGGTCTTCGGCCGCCTCGAGGACTGAATCCGCAATCTTTCGATCACGAACTCGCTGCTCTTACCGACCAGGCATCCGCGGCCTCATTGTTAAATGGTCGTTTAAATATAAACATTCTTTACTACTTTTCACCTCATTTTCGAAGCATTAAATTTTCTTTTTAGAATGTAAAATTAAAGTCACACTTCGTCACATTTTTACAGAAGGAAACTGAGTAATGCTCTTTCTAAAAATAGCATTTACTTAGAATAATTACTTTTAACTGGAATGAATAAAAATTTGCACACTATTATTTTTTTTTCTTTAAATTCGAACAAATCTAGAAATTACTGCTTTTATCATGTAAACTTCACTCTGAAATCATAGTTTTTCAGTAAATCACTAAATACCTTTATATACATCAGTGTTTTCGAAATATTTATTTCAGATATGGAAAGATGATTGAAAGTAATATTTTTGGAGTTTTTCATGCAATGTTTGGATGATTCCGTACATTCTTTAACAGTTTAAAAAATTAGGAGCCATTTTATTTTGGTGAATTATGCATTAAATATACCTTTCCATTTTTCCGAATATTTTAGCTGAAAAATCAAATATATCTTTAGAAGATATCCAAAACTTTTCAAAATTACTTTTCTTAACATGTTGAGCGCCACGCAAATTCTTAAAATCCATTAATATTCCATAATGACTCCTCCTGTAATAAATAAAAATTAAGCAAATTTTTAATAAATTTAATCATTTAATGTAATATTTTAAGTTTTATATCCTATTTTATATCTGCCACCGATGGTTGGCGCGTCTTTATATCATGTTTGATACTGTCAGCCACCGATGGCTCACAGAGCGCAAAATGTTTTAATTTTTTATTGGTACTGCTTTTACTTTCGGTGCAAAACTTTCATTGAAATGTTTGAAGTATAACATGTTCCGCACACTCCTAAAGTTTCAAGATGATTCCTTCAGTACTTTGAGATATGACAAAATGTCTAGAAGCTAGAATGGCTGACATGGCGCTCAACGTGTTAAATACACTTTAAAACTACAACTTATTAGCTAAATTTCAGAGTACTATATGTAATTAACAACGCTGAAGGCATTAGAGACTGGTGTTCAATTTCATGTATTAAAAAAGAACTTTATGACTAGATGGAAGAATTTGTCTTTTTCATCTGATTTCTTTTAACAGTTTCCAACAAGCTTGAAAAGTGTTAATGACTTCGGTTTGTCAGTCTGTCTGTCCGCGCGCTGACTCTCGTAAATATTTATGTAATTTATTAAAACTTATATAATGCTATTCATGTTTACTATCGGATGTCCCTACTAAAAATGCAGCTAATAACTCTACTGGTTTGTATACAGGGACCACCCAGAGCGTTCCAAAGCATTGTGTTTTATGACATTTCATGTATTAAAATGAGGCTTTAAAACTAGAGGGAAGAATTTGGTTTTTTCATCTTTTTTTTTTTTTTTTTTTAATAATTGAAGACAGCCCCTTTTATGCAGTTGAATAACGTCAGAAAAAATAACTCTTCTCTGTGATTCACTAAGTTGAATATATCTTCACTAATGTACTTAAGCATTTTGTGACAATGCGATACAACTGTGTGATATAACACATATACGCAATGTGATAACATACAATGTCACATAAGAACGTTATAACGCTTTCGGAATATATGTTAATGATATGAACATGATGTAACACAGAATATTAAAATTATTCCATAATGAAGTGGAATAATTTACGAAGGCCAGTGATAAATCACTTACAAAAATTATTCAATAAAAGTTCATTATTAGGAAATCAAAAATAAAAATGAAATGTATTTAAAAATAATATGAGATATAAACTAATAATTATAAATGCGATAAAACACAAAAAAAAAAAGTAAAGAAAGAGTCTAAACATATGGGTGGGGGAAACAATTTTTTATAAGGTAATTGATATCATTCACATCATTAAGCAATATATCTGTCCTATTGATATTTATGGATGTTGCTTTACTGAATGAGATAAAGCAATATTAAACAAGTAGCAATATTTAATATTATATGGAATTGGTGCTCAAGGGATAGTTGGAATAAATTTAAAAAAAAATTCCATTCTGCAACTTTATATAATTAAAGTGCATGTTCATAACGATTAAAAAAAAATAACAATATTCACAATTTTAGGCTATATATCTATCCCATTTATAGTTATGAATGTTGCGTTACTGAATATGATATGAAACAAAATTTAACAAATCACAGTATTTATATAAAACTGGCAGTCATAGCACCTGGAATAATTTTGGAAAAACCTCAATTCTGAACTGCAGCTATAAACATTATATACTTTTTACACATACAGCAATTAATATCATTCACAACTTTATGCAATATATTTGCCATATATATATAATCATACACGTTGCAATACTGAAAGAGATATGAAGCTATATTTAACACATAACAATATATTTATTTTAATGAATATGGACTCAAAGAACACTTGACATAAATTTTGAAAATAACAGCTTCATATTCCATTCTGCAAAGTTAATGATTGAAAAATATTAATGCACATTTTAATTCTCACAGCAATCTATGTCATTCAAATCATTAAGCAATATATTCGCTTATTTTCAGGTACACATGTTGCGATATTGAACGGGATATGAAACCATAAGTAACAAATAACAATATATTTAATTATAGAATATGGCACTAAATGAGCACCTGGTATAAATTTGGAAAAGTTGCTTCATATTCCATTCTGCAACGCTAATAATTACAGAACGTTATTCCACATTTTTATTTGCACAGCAATCTGACATTCAAATCATTAAGCAATATATTTGCCTGTTTTTAGATACACATCAACACATGTTCCAATATTGAATGGGATATGAAGCAATAAGTAATAAATAACAATACATTTAATTATAGAATATGGCGCTCTTTCAGCACCTGGAATAAATTTGGAAAAAGCTGCTTCATATTCCATTCTGCAACGTTAATACTTACAAAATGTTAATGCATATTTTAATTTGCAGAGCAGTCATTGTCATTATGCAAAATATTTGCCTATTTTTAGATACCAATGTTGCAATACTGAACGGGATATGGAGCAATAAGTAACAAATAACAATACATTTAATTATAGAATATGCGCTCTATGAGCACTTGGAATAAATTTGGAAAAAGCTGCTTTATATTCCATTCTGCAACGTTAGTATTTACAAAATGTTAATGCACATTTTAATTCGCAGAGCAATCTCTGTCATTCAAATCATTAAGCAATATATTTGCCTATTTTAGATACACATGTTGCAATTTTGAACGGGATATGAAGCAATAAATAACAATACATTTAATTATAGAATATGGCGCTCTATGAGCACCTGGAATGAATTTGCAAAAAACTGCTTCATATTCCATTCTGCAACGCTATTACTTAGAAAAAGGTTAATGTATATTTTAATTCGCAGAGCAATCTCTGTCATTAGACAATATATTTGCCTGTTTTAGATACACATGTTGCAATTTTGAACGGGATATGAAGCAATAAATAACAAATGACAAGATATTTAATTATAGAATATGGCGCTTTATGAGCACCTGGTATAAATTTGGAAAAAGCTGCTTCATATTCCATTCTGCAACGCTAATAATTACAAAACGTTAATCCACATTTTTATTTGCACAGCAATCTCTGTCATTCAAACTATTAAGCAATATATTTGCCTATTTTTAGATACACATGTTGTAATATAGAACGGGATATGAAGCAATAAGTAATAAATAACAATATATTTAATTATAGAATATGGCGCTTTATGAGCACCTGGTATAAATTTGGAAAAAGCTGCTTCATATTCCATTCTGCAACATTAATAATTACAAAACGTTAATGCACATTTTAATTCGCAGAGCAATCTCTGTCATTCAAATCATTAAGCAATATATTTGCCTATTTTTAGATACACATGTTGCAATATTGAACGGGATATGAAGCAATAAGTAATAAACAACAATATATTTAATTATAGAATATTGCGCTTTATGAGCACCTGGTATAAATTTGGAAAAAGCTGCTTCATATTCCATTCTGCAACGTTAGTATTTACAAAATGTTAATGCACATTTTAATTCGCAGAGCAATCTCTGTCATTCAAATCATTAAGCAATATATTTGCCTATTTTTAGATACACATGTTGCAATATTGAACGGGATATGAAGCAATAAGTAATAAACAACAATATATTTAATTATAGAATATTGCGCTTTATGAGCACCTGGTATAAATTTGGAAAAAGCTGCTTCATATTCCATTCTGCAACGTTAGTATTTACAAAATGTTAATGCACATTTTAATTCGCAGAGCAATCTCTGTCATTCAAATCATTAAGCAATATATTTGCCTATTTTTAGATACACATGTTGCAATATTGAACGGGATATGAAGCAATAAGTAATAAACAACAATATATTTAATTATAGAATATTGCGCTTTATGAGCACCTGGTATAAATTTGGAAAAAGCTGCTTCATATTCCATTCTGCAACGTTAGTATTTACAAAATGTTAATGCACATTTTAATTCGCAGAGCAATCTCTGTCATTCAAATCATTAAGCAATATATTTGCCTATTTTAGATACACATGTTGCAATTTTGAACGGGATATGAAGCAATAAATAACAAATAACAATACATTTAATTTTAGAATATGGCGCTCTATGAGCACCTGGAATAAATTTGCAAAAAACTGCTTCATATTCCATTCTGCAACGCTATTACTTAGAAAAAGGTTAATGTATATTTTAATTCGCAGAGCAATCTCTCATTAGACAATATATTTGCCTATTTTTAGATATACATGTTGCAATTTTGAACGGGATATGAAGCAATAAATAACAAATTTCAAGATATTTAATTATAGAATATGGCGCTCTATGAGCACCTGGAATAAATTTGGAAAAAGCTGCTTCATATTCCATTCTGCAACGTTAATAATTAGAAAATGTTAATCCACATTTTTATTTGCAGAGCAATCTCTGTCATTCAAATCATTAAGCAGTATATTTGCTTATTTTTAGATATACATGTTGCAATTTTGAACGGGATATGAAGCAATAAATAAGAAATAACAAGATATTTAATTATAGAATATGGCGCTCTATGAGCACCTGGAATAAATTTGGAAAAAGCTGCTTCATATTCCATTCTGCAACATTAATATTTACAAAATGTTAATCCACATTTTTATTTGCAGAGCAATCTGTCATTCAAATCATTAAGCAATATATTTGCCTATTTTTAGATACACATGTTGCAATATTGAACGGGATATGAAGCAATAAATAATAAACAACAATATATTTAATTATAGAATATTGCGCTTTATGAGCACCTGGTATAAATTTGGAAAATGCTGCTTCATATTCCATTCTGCAACGCTAATAATTACAAAACGTTAATCCACATTTTTATTTGCACAGCAATCTCTGTCATTCAAACTATTAAGCAATATATTTGCCTAATTTTAGATACACATGTTGCAATATTGAACGGGATATGAAGCAATAAGTAATAAATAACAATATAATTATAGAATATCCTCTCTATAAGGACTTGGAATAAATTTGGAAAAAGCTGCTTCATACTCCATTCTGCAACGTTAGTATTTACAAAATGTTAATCCATATTTTTATTTGCAGAGCAATCTGCGTCATTCAAATCATTAAGAAATATATTTGCCTGTTTTTAGATACACATGTTGCAATAGAGAACAGGATATGAAGCAATAAGTAACAAATAATACATTTAATTATAGAATGTGGCGCTCTATGAGCACCTGGAATGAATTTGGAAAAAACTGCTTCATATTCCATTTTGCAACGTTTTTACTTAGAAAAAGGTTAATGTATATTTTAATTCGCAGAGCAATCTCTGTCATTAGGCAATATATTTGCCTGTTTTTAGTTACACATATTGCAATACTGAACGGGATATGAAGTAATAAGTAACAAAAAACAATACATTTAATTTTAGAATATGGCGCTCTATGAGATCCTGGAATAAATTTGGAAAAAGCTGCTTCATACTCCATTCTGCAACGTTAATAATTACAAAATGATAATGCGCATTTTAATTTGCAGAGCAATCTGTCATTCAAATCATTAAGCAATATATTTGCCTATTTTTAGATACACATGTTGCAATTTTGAACGGGATATGAAGCAATAAATAACAAATAACAATACATTTAATTATAGAATATGGCGCTCTATGAGCACCTGGAATAAATTTGGAAAAAGCTGCTTCATATTCCATTCTGCAACGTTAATAATTACAAAATGTTAATCCACATTTTTATTTGCAGAGCAATCTGCGTCATTCAAATCATTAAGAAATATATTTGCCTGTTTTTAGATACACATGTTGCAATAGAGAACGGGATATGAAGCAATAAGTAACAAATAATACATTTAATTATAGAATGTGGCGCTCTATGAACACCTGGAATGAATTCGGAAAAAACTGCTTCATATTCCATTTTGCAACGTTTTTACTTAGAAAAAGGTTAATGTATATTTTAATTCGCAGAGCAATCTCTGTCATTAGGCAATATATTTGCCTGTTTTTAGTTACACATATTGCAATACTGAACGGGATATGAAGCAATAAATAACAAATGACAAGATATTTAATTATAGAATATGGCGCTCTATGAGCACCTGGAATAAATTTGGAAAAAGCTGCTTCATATTCCATTCTGCAACGTTAATAATTACAAAATGTTAATCCACATTTTTATTTGCAGAGCAATCTCTGTCATTCAAATCATTAAGCAGTATATTTGCTTATTTTTAGATACACATGTTGCAATTTTGAACGGGATATGAAGCAATAAGTAATAAACAACAATATATTTAATTATAGAATATTGCGCTTTATGAGCACCTGGTATAAATTTGGAAAAAGCTGCTTCATATTCCATTCTGCAACGCTAATAATTACAAAACGTTAATCAACATTTTTATTTGCACAACAATCTCTGTTATTCAAACTATTAAGCAATATATTTGCCTGTTTTTAGATACACATGTTGTAATATAGAACGGGATATGAAGCAATAAGTAATAAATAATATATTTAATTATAGAATATGGCGCTTTATGAGCACCTGGTATAAATTTGGAAAAAGCTGCTTCATATTCCATTCTGCAACATTAATAATAACAAAATATTAATGCACATTTTAATTCGCAGAGCAACCTCTGTCATTCAAATCATTAAGCAATATATTTGCCTATTTTTAGATACACATGTTGCAATATTGAACGGGATATGAAGCAATAGGTAATAAATAACAATATAATTATAGAATATGCTCTCTATGAGCACTTGGAATAAATTTGGAAAAAGCTGCTTCATACTCCATTCTGCAACGTTAATATTTACAAACTGTTAATGCACATTTTAATTCGCAGAGCAATCTGTGTCATTCAAATCATTAAGAAATATATTTACCTATTTTAGACACATGTTGCAATTTTGAACGGGATATGAAGCAATAAATAACAAATAACAATACATTTAATTATAGAATATGGCGCTCTATGAGCACCTGGAATGAATTTGGAAAAAGCTGCTTCATATTCCATTCTGCAACGTTAATAATTACAAAATGTTAATGCGCATTTTAATTCGCAGAGCAGTCTGTGTCATTCAAATCATTAAGCAATATATTTGCCTATTTTTAGATACACATGTTGCAATTTTGAACGGGATATGAAGCAATAAATAAGAAATAATATATTCAATTGTAGAATATGGCGCTCTATGATCCTGGAACAAATTTGGAAAAAGCAGCTACATATTCCATTCTGCAACGTTAATAATTATACAATATGGAAGCACATTTTCATTTGTAGATCAATTAATTACATTCAAATGATTAAGAAATATCTTTGTCTATTTTTAGTTACGCATGTTGCAATACTGAAAGAGTTATGAAGCAATATGTAAAAAATAACAATGTAATTATAGAATTTGGTGCTCTGTGAGCACCTGGAATAAGTTTGGAACAGGCTGTTTCATATTCCATTCTGCAGCATTAATAATTACACAACGTTAATGCACATTTTGATTCACATAGGTGCCAAGTCTCCCGTTTTTCAAGGGAGACTTCAAACCGGAAAAATTTTAAAGCAGTTTCCTGTATTATTAATCGTCGAAAATATATAATATTTTTCAATTATAAATATTGGTGTCAATTTTGATTTAAAAGTTGAAAAGGTTGGCAGCTTTGGATTCACAGAGCAATCAATATCATTTAAATCATTAAGCAATATCTTTTATATTTTTAGTTATACATGTTGTAATACTGAACGAGATATGAAGCAATAAGTAACAAATATGAATACATTTAATTATAGAATATAATGCTCTATGAGCACCTGGAATAAATTTGGAAAAAACTGCTTCATATTCCCTTCTGCAATGTTAATGATTATAAAATGTATATGCTCATTTTTATTAAACAAGCAGTTAGTGTCAGCCGCATCATTAAGCAATATATCTCCTCCTATTTACAGTATCACATGTTTCATAGTCTCACGTGCTCACAGTACTAAGCAATGGGAAGAATGGTTAATAAGTATCTATATAATTATATGAATATGGCGTTTTAGGAACATCTGGGACAAATTTTGAAACAACTTCCTTTTCCATTCTGCAACCTTAATAATTATATACTGTATATGCTTACTTTTATTCAATAAGTATTTAATATCTATAAAATGTACTAGTATCTCTGCTGAATTTATAATTACATATGATTCATTATTAAACGCGATAGGAAGCAATATTTATTAAGTAAAAATAGTTTTATGAATAAGGTGCTCTAGCAACACCTGAAATAAATAAATATCTTCATATTCTGCTCTGCAACCTTATTTATTATAGTACAATGTATATACTATCTTTTATTCAATAAGTAAATATCATTTATATCTTTTAGTAATAGCTTTTTTAAATATATAATTTTAAGCAATATCTAGCCTACTTATAATTGCTTTAATGCATGAGATGTAAATCTATGTAGAACAAGCAACTATTAATTTATATGAATTTTTTTGCTTAAATAGAAATAGAAATATATTTTAGAAATCTGCAAATCATTTAATTAGTTCAGAATATACAGAGTGGTTTAAAAGTTCCTGACGAAATTTAGACATCAATGTAAAATATAGTAGGTGGCCTGAAATAGTGCGATTTGCACCTTGTGTGTTTAGTTAAAAAAATTTATTTAAGCTATTAAAAGATAGTTCCAAGTTTTTTTTTTTCCTTTAGATGGCTTTACTTGTAAAAATCCTTTTTTATATGAAACTTTTTCTGTACCTTTACTATGGCCACATTTTTACCCAGGCCCTCGATATCTTGAGGGGCTATGTAAAAGTTTAAACTGTATGTTTCTCCGGTGGCTCACAGTGACGATGTATAGAGCAGGATCCTGCATGCAATCCAATCTCTTCTACAGTCAATGCTAGATAATATATCGATTGGATGGAATGTTGGGTTTTACGTCGCACTAGTGCTGTGCAGATGGGCAATTCGCGACGGTCTGGGACACACCCCATGAGGTGGTCCGGAGACATGCCATCACAATTTTGATCCTCCACGGAAGGGATGGTTCTCCCGCTTCGGTGACCCCCACAGGTCTAATTTTTAATGGGAACATGGAGGACATTGCGGCCACGACAGATTTTACGTGCACCAGCCACCATTAGTGTACACGACGGTCTTTGGCCGGCTCGAGTACCGAACCCGCAATCTTCCAATTACGAGGCCGGCGCTCTACCGACTGGGCCACCTCGACCCATACATCGATTGGAGAGATATGCTTTTGGGATATGGTATTAGACGTTAGAGACTCAGACTTTGAAGTATATGAAGCATTTTAACAAATATTCGCATATTACTGCTTGTCTTACGTTTCTTATAGTTTTCATTGCTGTTTTCAAGGTGCAGAGCCATCTGCGAACAATGAAGTTTTCCATAATTTGGAAATTTCTTGCTTAAACAAAATTTTTATCTTAAGAAGCAGTAGTGCAAACCGCAAGTCCTTTTTTATTATTAATTACTTCTTTATTTTTGAATGTTTGGAATGTGTCAGGAATTTTTTAACCGCTCTGTATACATGCTTTTTATTATTACTATTGAGCTCCGAGCAATTTCCTATAGTTTAGTTTACAGTTATTTTTAACAATATCACTAAAATATTTATAACGACGCAGATTACATTGCTTCTAAATATACCAGGCTACAAAAAGTTAAATATTTAATTAAATAAGCACTTTATCCTACTCTGCAATTAATTTTTAAAAAAAAAGTGATATTACTGATTTTTTTTTTTTTTTTTTTTTTCTTAACAAATTACACAATATAAGATTATTAGGATGAAGAACAGAATTAACTTGCAATCCATTTAAAAATCAATACCAGTTGAACGGTATAACAACAACTTGTTGAAAGACGTTTTCTTCTTTGATGAGAGCATCTTCTAAGACGACATTGAATAAGTTTTGAAAATAATCTTATATACATCAAATTCGGAAATGTTAAAATTTATACAATATAATCACATTATGATTTCAATGAAGAATTAAGCGATATTTACAAGATTAGATATATTTTACAATATTTTAAACTAATAAATTATGCATGTTGCATTAATTCTTTAGATACAACGCATGTATGACGGAATTTTTATTTCCATTATACATCAAAATTTGAAAAATGTCAAAATTTATGTACAATATTGATTTCAATTAGAAACCAAGAAAAATTTACAATATTAAAAAATAATGTACAATATTTTTAAGTAATGGAAAATTAAGCGATATCTACAAGATTAGATATATTTTACAATATTTTAAACTAATAAATTATGCATGTTGAATTAATTCTTTAGATACAATGCATGTATGACGGAATTTTTAATTCCATTATACATCAAAAATTGAAAATGTCAAAATTTATGTACAATATTGATTTCAATTAGAAACCAAGAAAAATTTACAATATTAAAAATAATATACAATATTTTTAAGCAATGGAAAATTAAGCATTTCGCGTCAATTTTTAAGATATTATGAGTAATCTAACATCCAAATTAAATTTTTCTTAATGAAAATAACAACATCTGGAATATTTTTTGAAAATCAGTAATGTAAAATACATTCTGTAATTCTAACTAATGTCGCACTGGACATACATTCATAATGAGGAATCAAACAGTTAAAATTTCTTTAAGCTATATATTATAATACATATAAGAAAGCTGCATTACTGAAAGAGACATACCATCTTCACTGGAGACAAATTCGTTTTTGTTTAATATAAATGGTGCGTTATGACTGCTTCGTTTGTATGTATATCTGTGTACATATACCTGCTTGAATAAGATATAACTTAATTTTAACCCTTTCATTCCCAATTTTTTCCATCCATAAAACAATAAATCTTATATTTAGTCATAAATTTATTTCAAAGGTAATATAAATATTTTTTTAAAATAGGAGTAATAGCAGAGTACAAATTGATATAGCTAACAAAGCAACGGAGAGGTGTTTATGTTTAATATAACCACTGTTGCCATTTAAAATCATAACTTTTCAATAAAAAAAAATATCATTTTTTTGGAATAAATACATATTGCAATTAAAATACAAATTATAAACATTAAAAAATAAAAATATTTCAAACAGTTAATTTACTTAAATTGCCTAAAACAGGAAACTGATTCCGATATCATTATCAAAATAGAGTAAAATATAATACCATTCATCAACAAGAATAGTGAAATCATCTAAAATATATATTTTTCGGTGGAAAAATGTACATAGATTTTAATATTGTTCATTTTGAATCAGCGGGAGTGTTAGATGGTAAGAACCCCACTAAATATAATCTTAAGATAATCTGCAGGTATTTTTAGAGAAAATCTACAGAGTATCTTAAGTTATTTGGCCCATTCTTAAAAAAGTTTACAAATTTTTTTTTAAATGTCTTTAAAATTTCTTAAGATATTTTATAGAAAAAGATAAATTTTCAAATTATTTTTAAATATTTGAAGAAAATCTTAAGAAAATACTATTTTCTCAAGAATATCTTCGGATTATTTTTAGTGGGGAAAGAAAATCTGAAAAGTTATGATTCCAATTGGCATCATGGGGAATGAAAGGGTTAAAGGAAAAAACGGCGGTACATGAACACCTGGCAAAATTTAGAAATACACCGTTACACCCAGAGGTGCAGAGTTATTACTAATAAAAAAAATCAATTGCATACAATTATAAAGAAATTGTAAACTTCGCCGTATTTAATCGCAGATAATTATTACGAAAGAATACAGATACAATTTTTCGTGTTAAGGTTATGAACAATCCATAATAACTAGGCATCCCTGTTGTATTATATTCCTCACCATTTAATATTTCAAAATGCATATTCCGTCCAGTAAAGGATTATATTTTTAACCATATAAACTTCAAATTCAAATTTATATTCATGTCTGCATTAGTGAATGGTACATAACGCCTTATTAAACAAAAAAAATATATTTTTAAAGATGTGAATGTTGTTATAACTTTTTATTAAGCAAGCAAAATTATGAAGGTGTGAATGATACATACTATTACATAACTAAAACTACTTTTAACGACATGAATGATTTATAACACGATTTTAAACAATTAAAATATTTTTGAAGATGTGAATGATATATAACACCTTATTAAAAAAGTAACATTATTTTTGAAGGTGCTAATTATATTATAATTTCTTATTAAGCCAGCAAAGTTATTTTGAAGGTTTCAATGATATATCGCCTTACTAATCAACTAAAATTATTTTTGACGGTATGGATGATATACAACGCATTCTTAAAGAATTTAAATACTTTTGAAGATGTGAATGATATATAACACCTTATTAAAAAAATAAAATTATTTTTGAAGTTTTCAATGATATTAGAACTTCTTATTAAGCAAGCAAACTTATTTTAATGGTTTGAATAATCTATCGCCTTATTAAACAACTAAAATTATTTTTGACGGTATAATGATATACTACACGCTTTTAAAGAATTAAAATATTTTTGAAGATGTGAATGATATATCTTATTAAAAAAATAAAATTATTTTTGAAGTTTTGAATGATATTCGAACTTCTTATTAATGGCCCTCTTCACTTACCGTCGCCGGAAACCCGAGCCAATGTTATTCTATGGGGAAATTTTCTTTACAAATAACTTGTTAACTAATACATATTTTTAAATTCTGTTTTCATATTCAGAAAATTCCCAACTGTTAAATTGACGGGCTTTTTTGAAAAATGTATTTTTTTAATTTTTAATATTTTATTTTGAAATTGCAAAATGAAAAAAAAAAATAACACATTGAAAATTCGTATTTTGCAACTTCAAAATAAAATATAAAAAATAAAAAGAATAATTTTTTACGAAAGGTCCGTCAATTTAACAGCTGGGAATTTTCTGAATGTGAAAACAGAATTTAAAAATATGTATTACTTAATAAGTTATATGTAAAGAAAAATTTCCCATAGAATAACATTAGCTTCGGGCTTCCGACGGCGATGAGTGAAGAGGGCCCTTAAGCAAGCAAAGTTATTTTGAAGGTAGGAATGATATAAAATGCGCTTTTTAACAATTAAAATGTTTTTGAAGATGTGAATAATGATATATAACACCTTATTAAAAAAATAAAATTATTTTTGAACATAAATGTTGCGACATGAATGACTAAATGAATTTTGATGTACGTTCTATTACAGTTTTGTACAAGATACACACTTTTTTTTTTTTTTTTGGGGGGGGGGGTGTTAATTTTCTGTAACATTTACATTTTTCAGTTTCAGTTAGTGTACTTTATTTTATTAATAAAACTATTTTCTCTCAATGAAAAAAAGGTATCTCGGCCCGCATAGAGTAATTTTTCAAAATCTATTATACACCCCATTTTAGAAACAGTCATGCATTAAAAATATTAAATTAGACTTTTAGTAAAAAGGGCTGTTCCTTTTCTATAAAAAAAAACACAATGCTTGTTGGAAAACAATTAAAGAAAAAAGATTTTGATAGAAGAGTTACTTTTAAGGGGAGAAAGGAAGTTGAAACTAATTTTTATATTTTATTCCTTCTCAAATAAAGTACTACCATGAATTTCATTTTTATGAATACAGCGTAAAAAAGTAATTTTGAGCTGAAAAAGTCTTTTTGGAGAAAAATACAAAACAGTGCCCAATTACAAAATGATGTTTCATGCGTATCATATGGGATTAAAGTTGATTTTTTTTTTTTACCAAGTGTTTTGTATGTAATGGGCTCTTCCCAACTGACGTCAGAGGTCACATGATAGAGGAAAAACAAATAGCAGACGAAGTCTTGCTTATCCATAACGATTGCTGAAATAACTTATTTTCTATTCTTATTTTTGATCCATCGTATTAAATCTGTGTTATTTTTTCATACATCATCATTTTTAATCCGTTTTATATCATTATTCATCATCTTTCGCTTGCTGTATACATTTACAATCATTATTTAGTTTATATTTGTTATTGATGTTTATGAAGAACATGTTAAATACTCTGATTTTTGGTACTTTAAATCAGTGACAGTGCAATATCGTACTGCGTAAATCCATTTAGACCAGTAACTAAGTTAATTAACTTGTTGCAACACCATTATGCAATTAAATTATGAAAACATTTAAAAATTTCAAATTATAATCCATAAACATTCCACAAGAACAAGCTATTATTTATTGCTAGATCAGTTAATGTAACAGCTACACTGGAACATTCAAAAATCTATTCTTACAGTTGAAAATAAACAAACACATAGTGTTTTTTTAAAAATTATTAAATTTACAAATACAACTATTCTCCTGTTTACAAATGCACAATATTACTTTTATTTTATTTTATATTAACATTTTTGTTCTTAAGAACAATATTTAATTGAATTCGATTCTCAGAATTCGATTATTCGCTTTCCTCTATCACGTGATTGAGCAGACAACGTTGTGAAGAGACCATTGAATATGTCTGTGCTTTGTGGTTTATTTATATATGAGGAGCTAATATTCAAACCGTGTTTTCTCCATCCAATACAGTTTATCAGAAAACACAATAAACTAATAAATTAAAAAATATGTACATTTAAACTCTAATTGTTGTTTGTTTAGATGTATGTTACTAGGGAGATATGCATAGACATACTTTACCTAATAAACTTAAAATTATAAAAATGCATTTGAAATTTGGAGAAATCATGTTTTAATCGAAACACGAGGAGGAAACATGTTTTGAATATTTCCAATGTGAATAAAGCACTTTTTGAATGAAAAAGAATAAATCAACATAGCAAGAACAAAATAAACGAACAAACATAAAAACTGGTACATGTGCGGATCACATGACCATTAAGAATAGGTCTGATTGGTTGGCTGAAGGAATCACCATTCGATTGGAGACAGGCTCTGAAGGAAGCGCTTTTTGATTTAAACCAATATTTTCTAAGTAAGTTTATAATGGGATAAAATTAGTTTTAACTAGAAATAATAGTATATTTTTGTACTATTTTATGTTGAGATGAAAGTTTTTTTTTTTTTTTTTTTTTTTTTTTTTTTTTTTTTTGAAGAAAACATTGTTTGAATGTCTGCTCCTCATATACCAGGTGATCCAAAAGTCAGAAGAAAAATAAAAAATCCATATAAAAAGTACTGACAATAGCTTTATGCGGTTTTCACTGAAATGTACAGAAAAGTCAGGAAATTTTATGTATATATATGCAAGTAAAAAATATTAGTTGCATTTTTCAGTAACCTATCCCGCTATATTCGCTGTATCCTCTGACATTTCAAACCGATTCGTTTGATCAAATGACCCTATTATTAAAAAAAAAAAGAGAAGAATTTACCATGTTTAATGTCTGACGATTTTTCTAGCGAGTGACGAACATTAACATTGAGCATTTATTGCCCTAATTACGTTATTGAATGCACTGGGCCACTATAAAAGTAAATTTGCAATTATAGTGCCACCTGATGAAGAAAATTTAAACTAATTTTCTAATAAATATTTTGTTACCTAAACCCTACCGATATATTTCTGCGCATGTCAGTGAAATATATATATTTTTTTTTTAGTAACAAAAATTTTTATTTTTTTCTGTGACTTTTTGGACCACCCTGTATATATCTCAGTAACAAACAAAAAGTTTAAAATCCTGCTGAAATTTTGTCTTACGATTGAGAGTTAATATTTTATTAACTCTCATTTATATTAATAATATTCGATAAAGGTAATATTTTCTTGGATTCCAAAATGAATTCTATTTTGTGACAGATACACGAATTAATATTCATAAAAATTAGTAAGTAACATCACCCAGTTGTGTAAGTTTATACTGTTATATTTTCCACTTAGCTTTCGCAGGATATTACATTAAAAATAAAGTAACCAGATTTCGACCATCTATGTAATGAAGCGACATTTTTCAAATGCCTGGGGTCCCCTTTTAGTTCATATTTCGAAAAAAAGTACTCTAATGCCTTCGGCAGTGTTCATAAAAATGCGGTATCCAATTATTTACCATAAAACAGTTATAGAGCTCTTTGCAATCATAAAATTTGAATTTTAACAATAATCGAAGTAATTATTGAAAGAAATAAAAAAATATTGGTTAATTCCACAGAAAAATCATAAGGGATTTGCGACCAAATTTATGGTAACATTTCCATAATAAAAGCTATCCCTAGAAATATAACTGTCTATATAAGGAGAGAGAGAGGTGTGAAAAAAAATATATATATATGTATAAGAAAGGGATAAAAATAAATGGGTTTTTTAATAATTTAAAACCAATTTAAAAGTGTGAAAATCGCTAATCGAAATTATAATCGCGAATAATTTGTAATTGCCCCTTTAAAGTTTGTTTTCTAGCAGAAGACTTAATAACTCAGAAATCAGAAAATGAACGAAATTATAAGTCGAATTCGCTGACGATAGTGCAATTTGCAAGTGTTGCGGCATCGAGCTGCATATTAATTAATCCCAGAAATTCCTTTTAAGAGCCCAGGCGATCTACAGAACCAATCAGCAGCTCCGAAAATTAGGTATAAAAGCCCAAACATTAAACAAACTGAGCGATTTGCCACGATTTTGACTTGCTAAACAATTCCACGCTGCAGCCTTCCTCTGAAATTAGGTAAGTCTTACAAGGCCTCACCAACAGATTCGGCGGCCCAGGTCGCCGATGGAGCCGTCCGCAGATCGGCAGAGCGTCGGCATCGGACTCCATTCGCCTTACACTGTCCCGACTGAGAAATACTGAAGCAATAAAGATGTTGACGTGAAGAAATCCTAGTTCTCATTGTGTGCTGCGTCTGTCATCTCCCTTTCATCCAATAACTAATACGTCACATATATATAAAGAATGTTTAATTTCTCGACAGAGGGATGAAACACTTTTTGCCGACTTAAGTATGGTGCATCTCAAAAATAAAATCCCATTAGAAATGTTAGAATTCTACGAACTACGTGACAACCGAAGTAATATGTTTATATTAAAACTACTACGTCAGAAACGCTAAAGAAAAATATTTGAGATGCATACAGTTGTTTCGGTAGCCTTAAGCGTACCGTCTTCAGTACAAAAAGAATTCTGAATCTGAAGAAATGCTCGTATATATAGGAGAGGGACCGAATTTAGTTCAACAAATAGGATTACGGGAAAGGAACTAAATTCGGTCGAACTAAATTCAACCTATTGGTTGAACTAAATTCGGTCCTTCTCCTATATATACGAGCACTTCTCCAGAATCAGAATTCTTTTTGCACTGAAGACAGTACGCTTTAGGCTACCGAAACAGCTGTATGCATCTCAAATATTTTTCTTTGGCGTTTCTGACGTAGTAGTTTATCCGGGTTTTAATATTCCAACGCCAAGTCTCTTTTTATTAATATGTTTATATTTTCTTTAAAATATTACGTGTGACAATTTCTATAATTCTTCATCTTTTTAACGCCAACGACTTTCTGGCTCCACTCGACTATTGTTTCAATTGAAACTTCGCCTAAAAGAAATATGTGCCGTCAAACATTATTTGATTTCACAAGTTTTATTCAGACAAAACTTAATTTAACGGTATTTTACTTTGCTTGCAAGAAAAGAACTTCCTACATTTTTACATTATTTTTTTTAATATATTTTTTTTTAATTCATTATAAAGTTGTGGCTTTATGTAAAAGAATTTATGAGAAGAATAATTTTGATGTAACAGTTCTTGCTTCATTGTGTATTTCAGAAGAAAGTAATATTAAAGTGAACACATTAAACTGGTTAAAGATTTCCGTGCATGCTCAAATTACTGCATTTTGGTCTAAATTCTAGATTACTCTTTTAAAAACAAAATTTACATGGGCCAACATTTACGGACCAACAGCGTTCGGATTTTTGTTGACCAACAATTATAAATGGCTGTTGGCTTTATTGATGACCCAGTCGTTGTCAGACTATTGGCCCATATGCAATACATTACTTTAGCAATTGGTATTTATTATTTGCTATTTTTATACTTTCTTACGAATAATAAACATCCTCGATGATATTTTGACGTGTGTAATAAAATTATTTCATTTTATGACGCCATTTCGTATAATTTAATTACATATATTTTATAATTTTACTTGCACGTCTATTCGGTGTTACCCACGTTGAAGTAGTCTTTATATAATTTTAAAATTTATGAAAACTAAGGTGTAAAATGGAAAGAAAAATACAATTTTTATAAAATGATTGCATGAAACATTTCCTAAAATCTTTTAATAATATAATACAGATAAGGCACAGCTTTATTATGGAACCCTCTTTTCAATTTTAAATATTTTTGGCTATTTTGGTGATGAATTGAAATATCTATAGCAACTGCGTAACAAAACACCTTGGAGAGAAACGTCCAAGCTACTTCGGGGCCAAATTTCAAATTTTACCAAAGAGGTCTAACACTAAATCTGTTCCATACAAGAAAAAAGAAAAAAAAATACACTTTTGTAATTAAAAAAAAAGTAACAAAATGAAAAGAAACAAAAACTCTTAATAAAATCCCATTTATAACTCTTTAAAATTAAAGTAGAAAATTTAAAAAAATTAAAAAAATCATAAAGTATCAATAAAAATGAAAAAAAAAATTGTTAGAAAAAGAAGGTACTAAGTGAAAATTTCAAGCTAATGCCAAATATCGCTATTGAAATATTTACACACCAATTCCTAATAAAATATGTACCAATTTTCGAGGAGAGGATGTATCATCTCGAGAAAAACGGTGGGTAATGGGATAAAATGGGGGGGGGGTCAGATTCAGATTCAGGAGGTCATTTTACGTAAATATCAGCAAAGCGCGAAAGTTTTTTTTTTTTTTTTTAAGCGTAGAGTTATTTGTTGAAAAATTACGCGTGCAAAGGAAGAAAACGTTACTGTTGAAAAAGGTTACCTTATTTGGCATTTATCGCGTTATTGGTGGTGATTTTTTGTTCTGAATATAAATATTATTATTAAAAGATCTGGCAAGAAAAACTTGTGTAAAACGAAACAGCTTCTGAAATTTATTTTTACCTTGTTATTATGTTTTCCAACAAAGTTCAAAAGTGTTTATAACTTCGGTTTGTCTATACTCGCTTTAACTCTCATAAATAATCATGGACATCTTTGAAATTATATAAGGTATAATATATTTAAACTAATTCAATTTAGAGAATTAAGTATAGCAATTATAAACATTTTATAAAAATAATTACTTAAAAAGGACGAAATAAAAATATATTAAAAAGAATCTTACCTGTGAAATAAAATGCTTATTCTACATAACTTCCAGGACTTCTAAAGTACATCTTATCCGCGTTTGTAATGATCGATAGATTGCGCTTTTTCAGCTTTTGTTGTTAGTAAATATAATAGCCACGTGTATCTATTATTGTTCTATTTGTATTACTACTTAATATTCGTGCTATAATTTCTCCGCCATTACATCATGGAAAATTGATTGCTTTTGGAAAAAATATTTCAGTTTATTCAAAGTTCGATCGGAAGTAGGTTTTTAACTGAAGCTGAACAAATATTAGTTTCAAATCATCCGATTAATAATTCTTTACTTCCATTAGCCGAAGCAACTGAAATTTTAAAATTTATCATTTGGAAATAAATGGAAGCTTAATTCTGGATTTCTTGATCCTTTGGAGTTACACTGTAGTACATAACAGTATGTGTTATCTTTTTTACCGGATTTATTCATTTTTATTCAATAAATATGTGAAACTAAACATCAGCAAGCAATGGCGTCTCATCGAAAGCTATTCATGTTAATTGTAATTTCACCTTAGCCCACCAGAGGGCGAGCATTTCATTACAATCGCGGATTACTATTTCTTGCTATAAAATTTTTTTTAATTCAAAACAATCCAACTTTTAAAGTGAAATAAATTTTTTAAAAAATAACTTTCAAAAGAAAAAATATCGTCTACTGAATAAAAAGTAGAGCATGGCGAGTAAATTTCAATATTGGCCAGTTTGGCTTCCTGTCGATCAACAGTCACATGACCTTTTTATGAGTTATCTTTGCCACTAAAAAAAGTTGCCATTGTCCCGTCCACTCTTATAATAGGGCTATGGCATATACCTCACTTTGTCGCACATACTAGACACTCGCTAAATGTAGCTTTCTTTGTTCCAGAAAGGATTTTATAGAGTTATCACTGCTTTAACTTTGTATTTTTCACGACCTTCATGTTTATTCTAATTAAATCCCATATTACCTTCAGAATTCACTATGAATTTTACAATACATATAAGGAACAGAAAACGTAAATACCTTTTTACCCTTTAAGATCCTGGCATATTTTTTTAAATTCTGTAAGTACCATCTTACTAAACCCTCAGTTACAAGGATAAGGTGATACGCATAATTTTTATTGCAGATACCTTTTAAAAATATTAGTAAGTGACTAAAACAATATGTTGCAAATACATTTTGTGTGCTTTATAATACAGGTAGATAAAGCGTTAGATTTGGATTGTGCCTTGCATTGAATATGTATGTGTAGAATGAATTTTATAGAAGTCTATTTATCAAATAGCCGCTATTTAAATAAATAGAATTAATAATGAACCAAGTTAGTCAACGCATCCATCCAAGATCCAAGACCTTCCTAAGGTAATTCTACTGTCCGATTTTCCTTGAAATTTGTTCAACATCTCGGATGTTATATGGCAATTTTCCGCTATATACAGAGAGATGTCTAATAAGTATAAAACTTTGAACACTATAAAATGCAATAACTCACAACAATTGTTTCGGGTCGAAAGGAAACAGCCTTCGTCAGGCGAACAAAGTAAGCAGTAGCTTTGCAAACTAAGTAACAAAGTGTTTGCAACACACGTGCCTCCATTGTTCCCGTGACGAAAACTTTTTCTTTCGACGTGAAACAATTACAGCAATTTCTTGAATGTCATCCTGATTATTCACAATTTTATATTTAGTACTTATAAGCAATAGTTCTGGGGTGAATTTTAAAAGGTAGATGTTTAGATAAATTAAGTGATCCTAACAGGTTGAACTTCTGAAAAACCTGAAAGCGCTTCATTATTCAGCAGCAAAGCTTTCTCAAAATGCCAACGAAACAAGGGAAGAAAAATATTTAGATAGTTTAGGGGGGGGGGGGATTTAGTAAGATTTTGTATGTTACAAACTTAATGTACAAAATCTTATGAACCACTGGTTACATGCTTTTATCCGGAAAGATTGTATCTATTATTGTATGATCCCTCATCGTATAATGTTTTGGATTACTTTGTATATCAAGGTCTATAAATTTTAATTCTTCCCTGAATTCTTCCTCTGAATTATTTCCCACTTTATGAATTAAAATCTACATTAAAGTCTCCCACTAACAAATAAACGAAATAGAAATTCATTCATTAAATTTAGCTATTACTTTCCAAGCATACTATGCAAGAAAAATATTGTAAAAAAATATTGCAATCCTAATTTGAGAAATGGATAAAACTGATTGTCGTAAAATGTTGAAAATTTACATTTGCGACCATAGAATAATAATAGAGGAAGAAGGAGCACGCCAATAGTCTTAATGCTTACAAACCACTTCTAGTGAAATGCCAGCGAAAGCTACTTTTGCTCCTCTCAACATTGAAGTTTTTTAATAAAGGCTTGTTAATAATCGTTGTTTTTTGTGGCAACACAACAGCTTATGTAGAAACCTTATGCTCCTTCTTCCTTTATTATTATTCTATGTTTGCGACTGTCGTGACATCTAGTTTTCCACCTTCAACCTTGGTTTTGACCACGGAGTAAAAAGACAGGAGAAGAAGGTAACGCTGAAATTTTGTGATGTTGTTTTCTAATGTTTACAGATGGCGCCAGCGTGCAATCCTTCCTTCTCTCCAGCTTCCGCAATGTTATTCAATGGGGAAATGTCTCGTTTTAATTATTTTTTTAAAAATAATATCAAGCTGAAAAAATTTCGATTGAAAGCAAATTTCATTAAATAGAGTATTCTAACCAACATGTTTTTTTTAAGAGCTATTTTATACTAATTTTACTTCGAAAGAAAGCTTTTAAAAAATGACGATTCTTATGAACCGAAGCTAGCTAAAACAGATAATTGGGAGGAAGGAGAATGGATGAAATTTTATAAAGAAAAAAAAATAAACTTACTTTAGGTGCAGAAAACACGAACTCGGACTTTATTTTTCTCCTAGGGCTTTTTTTTTTTTTTTTGTTTTTCTTATCACTATCGTAGCCTGTTTTACAACTAGGAACGAAACATTTATTTGAAACATCTCAATTATGCAGTTTTAAGAACTTACAAAGAAATTAAATTGCTTAAAATAAAAAATTTTAAATGTACTCCAGCAAAATTCTACTGAAAACAACAGTATATCCGCGCCGAGGTAGGGAGGAATGACAAGTGGCGCCCTCAATATTTACCAAAAATTTAGATCACAGTTTCGTAGCTTTCTTCCATTGGACCTTCAACTCCTATTAATATTACTCCGTGGTTTTGACACATGCTGCTCTTTTAGAGATATCTACGACTTACACAATTTCTCTTGTAAAACTATAAGAGAAGTGTGTGAATGAATGAAAACCAGGCTGTCACAGGCGACATTTTTTATTTTTTTTATTTTCGTACCGCTATTAAAATACTATGAAGTTTATATATTTATGTAGGCAAAGTGTAGATTTACCTGCGTAAATATAGTATGAATTTTATTTCTTGGAAATAATGGTACGAAAAGAATATAAAAAAGAATGCCGCTTATGGCAGCACCGAAACACGATAGTGTCTAAACGCTTTGTTTGAATAAGCTGGAAGTTGGTACGTGTGTTATAGGTCCTAGTCGCACAAACTGTATAAATTTTAGCGAATCTAGCATAAAAGTTGCTTTACAGAGAAACAAAGAAAAATTCTTTAAATAATTTTGAGTCCGTAGGTCATAAAGTACGATAGCGTCTAAACGCCTTATTCAAATGAACAGAAAATTTATATACATGTTATAGGTAATCGTTGAACAAACGGTATAGTTATTGTTGAGTCTAACATTAATAGTTTAACAGGGACACAAAGAAATATTTCTGATCATTTTGTCTTATTGACTCAAATTATTTAAAGCGCAATAACGTCTAAATACTTATCCGATTCAATTGAAAATTTTTGTACATATTGCAAATCATCGATGCATGAACTGTGTAGATTTTGGGGAATCTAGCCCACATTTGTTTTTTGTTGTGGATACAACAAAAAATTCTTTAACCCTTTCGCTACCAGCGTCACATATATGTGACGATCCGATTTTCTTACCCGAGCCCGGCGTCACAAATATGGGACGGGTGTTCATTATCAGTTTATGATAATTGTTTGCAATCAAATCGTGTCGCACGCAGACGGGTTATGTTATTAAACAATAAAATAGATACAGGATGTTATTGGTTTTAGTTAGAACGTTATAGATACATCCCACAGAAATAAATGACAATTGGTATCATATTTAAATAGTAAGACGTCTGGGCTGTGGTGGCGGTTTTTCTCCTGAGGCTCTGGTAGCGAAAGGGTTAATTTCAATCCATAGGTCATAATGATAAATTGGGATAACGCTTAGATACCTTATCAGATTGAGCTGAAATTTATATGCTGTAGGTGACCGTCGTACCGAAGGTTTTTATAGGGACACAACAAAAATTTATCATTATGAACTACAAGCTCTAATTATTTGAAGTGCAATAGCGTTAAGTACCTTATTCAATTGAACTGATTTATTTCAGACTACTCTTAATTTATTTAAGCAACGTTGATTACTTCATGTTCGAAAAGTCGGTTGGAGTCACTCCAAATTTTTATTTTTCTTAATCTCAAAGAAAAATTTACGTGGTCGTCATTTTCTTTCGGGAGATTAGATTGAAGAGGTAATACCAGCATATTTTCCATTGATAATAAGAAATTGATAGTTTGAAGCATTATAATATGAAATATTCGCCTACAAATAGTGCAGTGGTGTCGGAAGGGACTATTTGAAAATGGAGTGAATACCTCTGCTGGTTTGTGTACAGGGACACCCGAAAGTTTTTCAGAGCATTGTGTTCTGAGAAAGGTATTTCTATAAACCATATTTTAATACCTTTACTGTCGACAAATCTTAATAAAATAGAAATATGTAATTCCAGTTCACTATCGAATGTTTCTTATGTAAAATTGCGTAAATACCAGCACTGGTTCGTGTACAAGGACACTCGAAAGAATTCCAAATCATTGCTTTCTATGAGAAGTAGATCTATGAGCCAAATTTTAATAACTTTGCTTTTCACAAAGCTTAATGAAATTGAAATGTTATTCATATGCGCAAAAGAATGCTTGCTATAGAACATAGCATGATTAGCATTAGATTTACAGGGTGGCAAAAAAATATTTCTTTTCTTTAAGAGATATTAATAAAAATTTGCTGGAATTTCGCTTTCGTTTAGATGAAGCGTTTTTAGCATTTTCAAACAATTTTTAAGTGTGAAAATGCTTTCAATTTGTGTATTTGTCTGTCCGGATTGTTTATCTGTCTAGCACCCCAGCGTCCGTAAATATTTTCAGAATTTTAAAAAAATGTTATATAATTAGTCAAGTTCACTATGGAATGTTTCCTATTTAAAGTGGCATTAATATGTCCTGTTCAACTAGTTTATGTACAGGGATAATCAGAAACAAATTCAAATACATCGCATTTTAAGAGATACACTTAAAAAAAAATCCCATTTAAATAACTTTCAACTGTAAAAATCATAAAGAAATTTTTTTATTGTTAATATTGTAACATAATATTTCGCATTATGATTAACCTACAGATTTACAGGGATACACTAAAATATTCAGATACATTAAGGGCTGCAATTCTAACCTAATGGCTGCATTTTCTTTTGTGTTATTTTTTTTAACACTTTCCAACAATGTCTAAGAGTGATTTTAAATTCAATTAGTCTATTTGTATATTTTTCAGTCCTTATGTGTGTTGTGTGATAAAAAGAATATTGAAAGATATACGATACAACAAATACGTGTAGTTGGAAAGTGTTAATAATCAATGCGTGCTGCATGATTTTTCGTTTTTGTTTTTAATTTCACAGGGGTTTAGAGTTGCCAGCATTTTAATTTATTCTGGAGCATTTTTAGCCCCGCCATTATATCCTACCACTTTTTTTAAACAATAAGTTTTTTCTTATTTCATTATAGTTATAAATTGATCTATAAAGAAAAGTGGGGTAAAATAAAGGTGAGTCTAAATATACTCTGGATTAAATTTAAAATGTTAGTAACTCTGCTGGTAAAAAATAACCCGTATTATATACATCTATACGAAATTGGCCAGTTATTGCCATATTAAAAATGGATACATTTGATCAACACCATTAGTTAAACGATATCCATCAAAAGTTGTTAGGCCCAATCTATGTCAAGGTACAACTGATATATTTTTAAGTTTCGTTAATTCGCAAGATGAAGACAGAAATCGTGTTAGAGACTGCATCTCTTTTTCTGTCTCTCACTCGCATGCATTTATAAAGGTCAAATCCTGTTCTGGAACTCTCGAAACATTAAAATCCATCGAAAACGGGAAAATTAAAAATAAATAAAATAAAAATATTTTTAAATTAGAAATTTATTCATCAACCCTTAAATTCATGTCAGAAAATTTTGGAGTGGAAGACTGATTTTTTATACCAAGTACGGGAAAAATACCAGAGCTGGGAATCTAACCCAGGCCTTCCGCTTTACGTGCTGATGCTCAAACCATTGAGCTACCCTGGCTGATTACCAGCTAGGCATTTCTCACATAACATTCGTTGGCAAAGTCACCGAGTCTGTAAACACAGCTATATCAAGTGACATTATTAATCATGGCACAACTCCGATAGACCACGAAATTTTAATTTTTAATTTAGAAATTTATTCATCAACCTTTAAAGTTCATTTCAGAAATTTTTGGAGTGGAAGCCTGTTTTTTTATACCAACTATGTGAAAAATACCAGAGCCGGGAATTGAACCCGAACTTTCCGCTTTGTTTACAGACTGTTACAAAGTGTACAACCCGTAGCTGTGTTTACAGACTGTGACTTTGCCAACGAATGTTATGTGAGAAATGCCCAGCTGGTAATCAGCCAGGGTAGCTCAATGATTTGAGTATCCGCACGTAAAGCTGAAGGCCCGGGTACGATTCCCGGCTCTGGTATTTCTCACATAGTTGGTATAAAAAACAGCCTTCCACTTCAAAATTTTCTGAAATGAACTTTAAGGGTTGATGAATAAAATTATAAATTTAAAATTTAAATTTCGTGGTCTATCGGAGTTGTGCCATGATTAATAATGTCACTTGATATAGCTGTGTTTACAGACTCGGTGACTTTGCCAACGAATGTTATGGGAGAAATGCCTAGCTGGTTATCAGCCAGGGTAGCTCAATGGTTTGACCATCCACACGTAACCCGGAAGGCTAGGGTTCGATTCCTGGCTCTGGTATTTTTCATATAGTTGGTATAAAAAATCAGCCTTCCACTCCAAAATTTTTTGGAAAAAAAAAATGTTTCTATTTTTTTTTAATCAAGAATGAAAGTTTTTCGTTTAAAAAAAATAAATAAATAAAATAAAATTGATCTTACACTGGAATAAACTTCATATTTAAGTACATTTATTTTTACGCATTCTGTGTGTTAATGTAATTGTACTTTAATGTAAATGTACTTTAATCAAATTTATTCCGGTGTGAAAACTGGATTTTATTTTCGTTAAAAAAAGCTGAACTTTCAGCCCTGCATTATGGAAGATACTGAAAATAAGAGAAACCCTGCATCATTATTTATTTTGGTTAATTATTTCTACTATGAATATTTTGTTTTCATTAATTCCATATTAAAAAATTAAAAATAATTACCACTGCTTATATTTAGGCAAAATTTTGTCATCAACTGCCATATTAAGGTTTAAGGGAAAAAATGGGATGATAACGCCCAATCGTAGAGCCCCTTAAAATAAAATATATATAATAAGCCTTAAGCAATCGTTCTTATATCTACTCAGCGCTAATTTAAGTCAAGTTTCGTGAAATTTTATCCACTGATTCGTGAGACCAGATCAAGCGAAAATGTGGACACACACACTTTCTAAAAATAGTCAAATTGTCATAGTTGACAAGTATCCCGATTTTAGCGAGAGACTTCACTACAGAAATTTATACGAAAATTTCTACATTATTTAAGCCAAGGGAAAAAAATCTTAAAAATAGTGGCGATAATTCAGATTTAAAAATGTCAGCAAATAAGAATCGCGTTCAGGACATCTCAATATATCTAAATTCATTGAAAATCAGATGTTCAATTTTTTACAAATCCAATACTTTCTAATGTAAGTAAAAGATAATTAAAATATCAAAAAGTTTAACCGCAACGCACATATTTAAAACTATATTAACAGAATTTATTTAAGTAATTATTTGTAATTAAACATGATAGCTTATATTTATTAAGCTTAGCAATCAATGTTTGAAACGTTTATGTTTAACTACGCTAATAAATCATTTTGTATTTAAAAATTTAAGTTTCATAACAATGTTTAAGAGTCCTACTTAACCTTTTTTCCTGCAAGTCCAGGGTTCAGATCATTTTCAATTTTTTTTAAACTTGATACCAATCAAGTTTTCCCTCTTATAGGTTTTCTATGGAAATCCTAATATCAAATTTCAACCAAATTAAAAAATTTTGCATCAAAAGTATAATCGATCAATTTAAAACACATACTTTACCTAATAAACCTACTTTAACTATTAAAATTATTTTGTGCCTTCCAGAAAAAATAAAATAAAAAATCCAAAAATATTTTTATTTAGAGCACCATGCTGATTTAGTCTACTGTAAAATGTATTTTAATATTTAACAAATATTCATATCACTATTCTCTTTGCTCCGTGTCAAAAAGACAAAATTTTGTGTGCTCAAAAAATGCAATACATTCCAATTAAATTAGTGGGTATAGGTAGAATCTGTTCAACCTCCCCCCCCCCCCAATTACATGTTTGCATTTTTTCTCACTTGCAGGTCCAATATTTGACCCTGTAACGTTCACTACTTAAATTATTTTAAAAATTACTAAACTAATTGTAATAATCTGGTGTGTCACTCACAAGACTTTCTCTTACCCTGAAATTTAATACTATAAATACAGGTTGGAGATTAAGAGGCAAGATAACGAGTACTGTTATGTAAACCTATGTTAAACAATTCAAATTAGGCTTCGGAAGAGTTATGTGATAATTAGTTCTGTATGAGGGGAGCTACCGCCCCCCCTCAACCTCCCGTTTCATTAACGAACCTACATTTATATACAATTTAATTCTGTTATAAAATTAAAAGATTACTTAAAATTAGACAATTTTCACACTGAACATTCATTGAAACTTATCAATCTTGATCAAACTTTTCCATCAACAAACTTGTATTAACTTCAAAATACAATATTTGTATCTCGTAAAATTATTCGTTTTTAAGTTACTTTAAGAGTAGTATAGCACTAAATATCCAAAAAAGTTGAATTTGTTCTCAATGGTCTTTTTTTTTTTTTTTTTTACTAATTAACTACTACTATTATAAATAATTCATATTAATTTTACAATCACACGTTCAAAATGACTCATTATGTACATTTATACGAAATTTTGTCCTATGCTGCCATGTTAAAAATTTAGAAAAAATGCGATCACAGCGCCACTTATCCAGCAATTATTCCACAAATCTAATCAGCACCAGATTATGTCAGAAGTTAACTAAATACCAAGTTTGGTTAAATTTCGTCCATTTTTTCGTGAGTTGCAGCGTCCATAAAATTTGTCATACACACACACAGACATTTTCTAAAAACTGTCAAATTGTGTTGAGGACATACCAAAACGTGCAAATCCATCGAAAACCGGAGTACGAAAATTTTCACGAATCCAATACTTTCTCTATATATATACATATAAACAAACTAGTATGTTGTGGCCACCACAAGACATTCTTTTATATATTATCTTATACAAATTTACGCAGCACAAAGTTATTAAATAAGTATTTCTATGATGAGTTCAGACATTTTTTATATGATAGGAGCATAAAACTAAATGCCGGAAGAAAGTCGATTTTGTGCCGACATTAAAAGAAATGAGTTTTTTTTTTTTTTTTTTTTTAAATCAAAAACTGGTTTTAAATTTTCGCTGATCTATGATTCAACCACTCGTTTTAATAAAGGTATTGACAAGTTCTTTCAAAAGATACATACTGAAAATTTACATCCACGTAGCAATGCTCCTACGTACACTTATTTTTTTTAGTTTACTACTACAATTATCATTAATTCTACAATTATGGGCAAAAAGAACTCATAATCGACATGTATACGAAATTTCTTCTTATACCACCCTGTTAAAAATTTACTAAAAACGGAATCAGAGCGACACCTTTTGAGCGATTGATCCTCAATGTAATCAGAAACAGTTTAGGTCGGTGTACAACGAAATAACAAGTTTAGTTAAATTTCGTTCATTAACTCGTGAGATACAGCATCCAAAAAATTTGTAATACACAGATATTTTTTTTAAGACCACTCAAAATTTTTAAGACCACTGCTCAGGATACCTAGAAATGTGCAAAATAGTCGAAAACTGGAAATCTAAAGTGTTCACGAATCCAGTACTTTCTTCTAATATATAAAAGAAAGTCATCGTTGCTCTTTACATTGTTAACTGGTATGCTGTGGCCAGCACAAGTCTTTTCTTCTTTATATTCCTACACAAATTCCCACAGCGCATTTAAAATTTGTGAAAGTTACTTTTCATTATAAATACAGGCGATTTTCAACACAGAAAAAAAATCATTAAATGTTTAAAGAATTTCAATTTCATAGAATGCTAAAAATATCGAAACGTTTTATTTAAGAAGGGGGGGGGGATAAAAAGGATAAACTTAGTTTTAAAATATTACAAATATAGTTCAATAATTAGTTTGAAACATACAGATACTGAAAGATTTCTGCCCCGGGGGGAGGAGAGACTCGCTGATCGTACGTATACAACAAAAAAGTTTTCTGGTTGATGATTACTAAATATTTATTGTTTTAACTTTCAAAAAGTTAAAATTCTCATTATCAATAAAATTCATACGAAATTACGCCATATACTTCCATAATAATAATAAAAAAAAAGGACGAAAAAAAGACGACAGCGCCACCTGCTGAGTGATTTATGCTTAAATATAATAATTTCCAGCCCAAGTTCAATGCCAACTAAATAACTAAATTTAGTTAATTTCGTTCGTTCGTGAGATTATACCGTCCAAAAATTTGATACACAAGCAGACACACATTTTCTAAACATATTCAAATCACGTTGTGGACACTTCAAAACATTCGAAAGCCGGATTTTGAAAAATTCCACGAATCCAATACTTTCTTCTTATATTTCAGAAAGTAAAAACAATAAATAATCATCAAAACTTTGATTAAGAAAAAGCATTACTTTTATGGAGAAAAAAATATAGAGAATTGTTTTCAAACTATTGCATTCATTTTAGAAGCATTGCCGTGTATTTTCGGAAAATAGTCAAATATTTCATATGAATACTAAAAATAAAAACTCATATTACAAATTTATACCACACACCCAGAGGGGAAGGGGGAAGAAATGAATCCTAAGGAAAAGGATACATACAAAATTTCTATCAAGTTTCAGTATTGATATTCACAAAATAATTTTAAAGCTTACAACGTTTGGCTATAAATTGCCCTATCTTTTCATATTAAAAATTTATTTTGGGGGGGGGGGGGGGATAATGACAATACCAACTGTTTGAAGATATGTGCCAAAAATAAAGACACCCGCTTACATTACAAATACAACTAAATATAAAATTTCATGCAATTCTGTGCATTAGGTTCTTTATCACAGAATAATATTAAAAAAAAAAAAAAAAAAAAAAAAAAACTAGGATAGCAAGTACGTTTGGGTGCACTTAAAGCATAAAACCGGCAAAAACCAAAGGTCATTTTTTTTTTAAATTAATTATATTCTTTATTGTATTTACATACATAAAAAAAGGGGGGGGGGCAGGGATAAAAATAAAAATTAGTTCAAGAATAAATTTTGTAAGTTATAAACACTTCCCCCTACAGACACGCCAGAAAAAAAATATAAATAAATAAAAATCTTAATAATTAGTGATTATTACTGACGCACAAATGTCAATTTTGCAGGTTTAAGATGGGGAGGGGGTAAGAACCTTTTACTAAAAAACACTTTAGCCATACTGGAATTAAAAATTACTTACGTACTATAAAACAGAACTAGTAAAAACAAACGAAAGTTTTACGGACACTTAAATTTCTTGCACTATACGTAAAAGGATTGTACTAAAAATTTTCGCCTATATTATAATTGACGTAAAAAAATGGAAGTGGGAGGAGGGGAAATTAAATATTGCAGCCGTTAAAGCACAAAGATACAAACGTCTAATACAGTAATATCCTAATAACAAGTCGCACCTATTATATAAATTGAGAGCTTTTTTAAATCTCTTGTATTTTAAGCACTTCCCAATAAGTAAAGTTTAAAGAATATAAAAAACATCCTCCCCCTCCCTCCCCCAAATTAACCCTTATACCGGAACATCGGTCTCTGAGACCGCTAAAGGTTAGGCTTAGTGTAGGGAATTGCGGAGCAGATTCCTAGAATAGGGTACCGGCACGCTTGGCGATAAACGTCAAAGACGCCAAGTCTATCTAACTGCAGCACTAGTACGACGTAAAATACACTCAACCTGTAGAGGATAGCATATGTCAGAACAACCTTATAACGAGTCCCGGACCGTTGCCAATTGTCCACAGCGTGGCACTAGTACAACGTAAAATCTGTTCAAACAAGGAAACTACCCTTTGGGGTTGGAAGAGTGAGCAGGGCTCGGAGCAGCTTAGTGTTGACGGTTGTTTGGTTGGTTGGATGAGTTTTACGTCGCACGAGTGCTGCGCAATGGGCAATCCCCTTAATGTTGAAAAAAAAAAGAAACATGTAAAATGTTATGAGGATATTAGGAATCTCAATTTTTGAGCGCTAACAGCACATTACGTATAGATATGCCATTAATTGCAACTTCTTTCTAAAAATTTTGTTTTTTAAGTTTGATTGCTTTTCTTATTACAGTCGGTAACAAAAGTCTCCGAACACTAGCAAAAATTCCTATGTAAAAAATGTACACTTAATACAGTTTTGTTAAATAAATCGTTGTCGAATCCTGTTCTTAGTCAGTCTAAAAACAGGATTCATTTCACAAAACTGTTTTAAGTGTACTTTTTTTATATAGAAATTTTTGCTAGTGTTCGGAGACTTTTGTTGCCGACTGTATAATACCAAACTTCACCGACAGGTGATGTTATTCAGTGGGGAGATATGCTTCCACAATTGATGATTATTTAAATTCCATTTTCACATTTAGAAAATTTCACAACCGTTAAATTTGCACTCATTTTCTAAAAAAGTTTAATTATTTTTATTTTTTACATTTTATTTTTGAATAAAAAAATAATACAAATAATAAATAAAAAAATAAACTGCTTTTTTTTTGGGGGGGGAGGGGGGAGGGGGGCTAGAAAATAAAATGCGAAAAAACTATTTTCAGAAAAATAATATTAGGTAATGGGTATTGTGGAAACAGATATCCTCACAGAATAACATTGCTTTTGACTACTGGCAAGAGTACAGTCGGTAACTAAAGTGTCCGAACACTAGCAAAAATTCCTGTATAAAAAAAATACACTTAATACTGTTTTGCAAAATAAATCCTTGTCGAATCATGTTCTTAGCCAATCTAAGAACAGGGTTCGACAAGGATTTACTTAGCAAAACTCTATTAAGCGTACTTTTTTTACATAGGAAATTTTGCTAGTGTTTGGATACTTTTGTTACCGACTGTACATTTGGCAGCAAAAGTATTCGAGCAGTAGTAAAAATTCCTATGTAAAAAAAGTACGCTTAATACAGTTTTGTTAAATAAATCCTTGTCGAATCCTGTTCATAGTGACAAACTGCCAAAAGTGGTGACTGTCCCCAATAAATTGAGACATTCAGTCACTTTAGTTAACCCCCTAATTTCAGGACATTTGGTCACCCTAGTTTAAATATCACATGATAGCTACGTAATGAGCAATTTGTGGAAGTCTAGAATCCACCCAAAAAAGTGGTTCAGGACGAGGCATGTCATTACCATTGTGTGTACCAGCAAAAGTATCCGAGCACTAGCAATAATCCTTCTCAAAAAAAATTACACTTAATACTGGTTTGTTAAATAAACCTTGTCGAGTCATGTTCTTAGTCTAACAACATGATTCAACAAGGATTTATTTAACAAAACAGTGTTAAGTGTAATTGTTTGGCATCAGAATTATTTTCTAGTGCTCGGATACTTTTGCTGCCGGCTGTACAAGAAAGCTCAGCAATCACTCAGACACACGAATGTACTCTTTGCACACATGAAAAAAAAAATGACTGGGTAACCCTCATTGAGCAGATATACTAGTAGAGTACGGATTCCCTATATTGTCTATGGAGGAAAATTCCCGGAACATCACTACGGTTTTTGCGCCTTCTTTTGGTAATAATCGTTGTCTTGGCAACTGGTTCTTGGTATTTTGCATGTTTTAAAGGGTTTGTTCCTCTTACCACCAAAACTCTAAACAAAAGTCCCTCTGGGGGTCACCGAAGAGGGAGAGGATTCCTTCCGTGGAGGATCAAAATTTTGATGGCATGTCTCCGGACCACCTCTAGAGGTGTGTCCCAGACCGTCGCCAATTGCCCATCTGAGCAGCACTAGTGCGACGTAAAACCCAACCATCCAAACAAAATTCAAACGGAACAGCTTTTAAACAATAACAAGGATTAGGTTACTTGCTTTCCATTTCAGCTAGTGTAGGTTTTAGTATATGTTTAATTTACACCCAATCGAAATATAAAACAGCGATAACAAAGGTGGAGGAAACTTGCCTTGGTGGAATTTTCATGTCGGTTTGGTGGATGATTTGACTAAATGGTGGAGATCTGATGTTGGATAGCAAAAAGGTTACTAGTCCGGGGTGTACTCTAATATCTTGTCGATGATACCGCTTGTGAATGCATCTCAAAGTGCACGAAATTCGGTAACTCAATAGTCGAAACAGGGTGACAAAATTTTTTCCAATCCGAGCACAGACTCATTTCCTGCAGTTCGAAAAATAATAAGAAATTGTTTATTTATAACTTTTTATTAGTGTGGTTATTTAGAATTCAAAAATCAACGCCGTAATTACATTCTTTTAATAATTTTAATGCTTCGTATTTATAAAAGTACTCTAAACTGGTCACTATAAACATATTAAAAAAGAATAATTTCAGAAACCAGATGATTCAATCATATAATATACCAAATTATAGCTCTGGGGGTCACCTAATCGGGCAGGATCAAAATTATGATGGCACGTCTCCGGACCATCCTTAGGGGGGCGTCCCAGACCGTCGCCAATTACCCGTTGCGCAGTACTAATGCGGCATTAAATCCAATCAACCATATGATATCCTATCGTCCCTATAATACGTCATGATTGAGAAAGTAAAGTTATGGCTGCAAGAATTCATAATTTATCGCCCCGAAATTTCGCTAAATACATTCAGTACCTTTTTCTAAAATAGCGGTCTGTGAGACCGGTGTTCCCGGTAAGCATGATGAAAACATGTTCCGGGCAAAGGGTTAAGCTACATTTACCAAAAAAATTTATCTAAGAACTCGGAGAGAAAAAAAACTATTAAAGATTTTAAAAACTCTTACTTGCAGTTAAAAGTATTTAAAGCTTGTGGTAACAAAATTATGCATTTTTGTTTAGCTACCCCTAATAATTTAATGGAATTATATGTATTTTAAATGTCCGAGTTTTGACAACTTTAAATATATTCCGTTTAAATAATATTTATAATTTAACTTTCTTTTAGGAATCTAATATATATAGTCAATAATCAATAAATAATTTAAAAAGTTAAAAGTAAATCATAAATAGCACAGAAATAAATTTCTTTGCAATAAAAAGTAACTTCGTTCCTTTATCATCAATATAAAGATTTAAAATTTGTAAATATATTTTTCTGCCCCCCCCCTCCCCCCCCCAAGGAAAATTCTTGAAGTCTTAAGTAAAATCTAAAGCTTTATTTTGTCGAAGAAAAAATAGCTTTATTGTTTCATCAATATAAATGATTGAAAATTTGGAGTATTTTTTTTTTCCTTCTTTCCTTCCAAGGAGAGGAGGTAGAGGGCACTAGAAAAATTCATAAATCTGAAGTTGTACTTTGTTGAAGAATGAATAAGATTATTCCTTCAATGTGAAAGTTTTTTTTTTTTTCCCGGAGAGGGAGGGGCAGTGGCTGATCCAGAACTTGACTTTTTTTTTTTTTTTTTTTTTTTTGGGGGGGGGGGGGGTAAGATTTTTCAAAGTGTTCTTCTAGACCAATAAAAAATTTACAATTGCAATATTCAGTTCTGAATGTCAGTGTTTTAGGGGGGAGGGCTTCAGCCGCCTAGACCCCTCCCCCCTCTTAAATCCACCACTGGGGAGGGGGAATTTTGAAAAATACATGAATTTGAAGCTTTACTTTGCCGAAGAAAACAGCTTCATCCCTTTACGAATATAAA
The DNA here is from genome assembly GCA_963930645.1 of Salticus scenicus. Lineage (NCBI taxonomy): Eukaryota > Metazoa > Arthropoda > Arachnida > Araneae > Salticidae > Salticus > Salticus scenicus. Next base: position 365,768,541 of record OZ005649.1, on the reverse strand, counting down.
AAGGAATAAATTTTATGATGAAAAAAAAATTAGGGGGAGGAGATACACTGAAAAAAATGTACACATCTGAAGCTTTATTTTGTCGGAAGTGTTATATTAAAAACTTCCTTCGGAAGCACACACTAGTCGAAATGCGCTATTGAAAAATACTATCATCTATTTGAATTGCATAATATAATAAAAATCTATTTATCTCTAAACAATTCTCCTAATTTACTGCATTCGTATTCATACAAAAATAAAAAATTTAAGACTTTTCATAGCATTCTTACGTAAAATGACGAATATTCCATAAGATACTCGTATAATCCATAGGAATATACAGAATTCCGTCACTCGGAACTTTTTCAACAACAGAATTCATAAATTTTAAAAAATACTTAGTGTTTTAAGTTTTTTATAAATGAACTCGCATTTCCAATGCAAGTTGTACCAGAAGGTAATGTTTGCGTTAATCTTGAAAAATTTTTTCAAGCTAGAAACTTATTAAGTCGCTGTATACGTCTTGAACATTACGTAAGTTTTGCTAATTTAAAACTGCTAAATTAGCTATTGAAAGAATAATATCTACTATAATTTAACTTCTTTAAGAATATAAAAATCATTTCAACTAGCATACAATAGTACTTTTTTCTAGAAATTACAGAAACAGCAATAAATTATGGAGTAAACGATTTTTGTATTAAACTTGCAGAAAAATGCATGAATTCCAGCAATATTTTGTTCATGACTTTATTTTATTAATCTGTTATCAAAATGCACTTTTAAAAATTAAGCATATATCTCCATACAGTCGCTCTATTAATAACAGTAATTATAATAGTCTATTTACCTTTTAAAACAATTCCCTGATTAAATATATTTTGTATTCGTGCAATAAATATATCTAATGTTATATATAACGGAATATTAAAATATATTCTTAATGTCAAATGATAAACATTTAATAGATACAAGCAGCAAGATCATACTAATTCTTGTACTCATTGTATTACCAATCATGGCAATTTCTAATAAATACTTAAACAGTAATTTAATTATTATAAATGAACTTACCTTTATAGCACAAGTTGTACCAGCAACTAAATTTATTTCAAAACGTCTTCACACATAAAACTGGAGCCTATTGAACATTTCTTAATCTTGAAGTGTTGCTGATTTTGTCCTCATTTCTCAAGAAGTTAAACATTGCGTAGGAGCTTAACAATTTTAAAATGTGAAAGTCAACTAAAAATTGCGGAAACAGTTCATACAATATTTCAAACTATTAGCTGTTTGTGAGATACCTGACAATATTAACCAATTAACTTTTATACGAGTCTTCAGTTTTAATACCAGTTGTATCAGCAACCAAGTGTATTTCAAAACGTTTTTACTAAGAACGAAAAAAGAAGCCTCATAATGTGCAAAATTTCAATATTGATAGCTAAAAAAAATAACATGTGTAGTATCGCATCGATAAATAACTACATTATACATAACAGCGACCATTAAAAACTTTAAATCAAACGCGATATTACATCATAAAAATGAAATTCGCAATGTTCTAAAACCCCTCGTTAAACCTGTAAAGGCTACGTACATCTACCAGTCTCAAACAAACGAAAAGAAGAAAAATATTTGCATAATACACACAAAGATGCACATCTTGAACTAATTTACATATCAAATTAACATATTCGGCGAAAACTAGTGAAGGGGAAAAAAAAGAAATGATACTTTACAATCGTATGTTTAAGCCAAGGAGAAATATTACTCAAAGAAACTTACAAAGAAATTCACAAGTTGTGCAGGTTTACCGACGAATTTCGTAAAAGAAGCGATCAGTAAATTGTGTTTGTTAAATTTAAATAATATTAGATAATCGGAGCTATATGAAATTTAAACAGCTAATAAGTTTGATTCTAAATAATTATCCGTTGAGTTTTATTATAATGTTTGTGATCCGAGTAGGTTTAAGGGAGACATACTATTGTAACAATCGCAGCTATCGTAGATCACAAATAGGATCGTACACTCCGCAGCAAAAGTATCCGAGCACTAGCAATAATCCCTGTCTTAAAAAAGTACCCTTAATACTGCTTTATTAAATAAATCCTTGTTCAGTCATGTTCTTAGTCTGTCTAAGACATGATTCGACAAGGATTTATTTAACAAAGCAGTATTAAGAGTACTTTTTTTAGACAGGGATTATTGCTAGTACTCGGATACTTTTTGCTGCGGAGGAAACGATCCGACTTGTGATCTGCGATAGCTGCGATTGTTACAATAGTATGCCTCTCTAAATGCGGACTAGAATGAGAATTCGCAATGGATTCTATCGATTTTTTGGGTCCGAGGATATTTCATCTATTTCCGCACCCCCCCCCCTTCCCGCTGATTTCTCATTCTTCATTTCCCTATGAATTTTCCCACGAGATATAAACACTTCCCCAAAAAATGATAATATTGCATTTATTTCTGCAGTTTCTACTTGTGAAGTGTTTCATGACGTCACACATAGGTGAAGAATTCAAACGTAGAGGTTTTCGGAGACATCACCTCACAATTTTAATCAATCTCAGAGGGAGTGGATCCCCCTACTTCAGTAATCCTCTTATTTATTATAATGGTATATCATAATTCACGCTACGAGTTTTTCCTAACAATTTACGAAGCGAGGGATCCATCCTCTGCATTGTGGATCAAAATGGTAATGGTATGTCTCAATTCTATCCTTAGGGCCGCGGTAGCCCAGTCGGTAGAGCGCCGGCCTCGTAATTGGAAGATTGCTGGTTCCGTACCCGAGCCGGCCAAAGACCGTCGTGTACACTAATGGTGGCTGGTGCACGTAAAATCTGTCGTGGCCGCAATGTCCTCCATGTTCCCCTCAAAAATTATACCTCTGGGGGTCACCGAAGCGGGAGAGCCATCCCTTCCGTGGAGGATCAAAATTGCGATGGCATGTCTCCGGACCACACTTAGGGGTTAGTCACAGACCGTCGCCAATTGCCCACCTGCGCAGCATTAGTGCGACGTAAAATCCAACCATCCATCCATCCGTTCTATCCTTAGGGATGAGACCCAGCTGGACGCCAAATGTTCAAAGTGTAAAACTTTAGTGCGACCTAAAACCCACTCCTAAAAATTTATACACAGGTTGAAATTCAGTGGGTTAATGTTCCACTAAAGCTAAGCATTTGAAGCGATTGGCGACAGTCTGGGATTCATCACTAGGGATGATCCGATCCGAAAGCATACGATCATAATTTTGATCTTTCATGGTGAGTTGAGTTGAGTGGGCTTTTATGTCACACTTGTGATACACTCTAGGCAATTGCCGACAGTCTGCGACTCATCCCTATGGGTAGTTCCACTGAGTATTGGTGGGATGAGCGGATTCCTGTACTAGCTATGGAGAAAAATTTTACGAATATGACCGCGGTTTTTGTGCCTTCTTTTGGCGTTAATCGCTTTTTTGGCAGCTGGTTCTTCAAATTTTACATGTTTTAAATGGTTTGAGGAAATCTGCTTTCAAGGAGGTTGAATGCCTGATTGGATGGCAATGAAATATCGGCTTGGCGGTAGAAAAACCGGTTTGACGAATGAATTGGTGGATTGGAGGGGTGTTATGTTTATTGGTGGATTAGTGGGGGTGTGAACATCACCCACCCACCAGACCACCAATTTATTCGTCAAACCGGTTTCTCTACCGGTTTGGCGAATGAATCGATCCCCCACCAATCCACCAACGAATCCACCAATTCATTCGCCCAACGAAGAGAACAAAGAGGTTACTAGTCCGGTATCTACTCTGATAATGTAGTCAATGCGTAGTCCGTGTTGCAGGTCATCACAATTTTGATCCTCCACGGGGTGAATGGCTTTCCCATTTCAGTGATAACCAGAGTTATGATGTGGATGGGAACATACAGGGCATCCTTCGCAGAGGGAATGGAGCCATCGCTTCGGCAATCTCTAGATTTATGTAAAGAAATTAAGCTTTGAAAAGATATATATTTATTAAAATGTTAAATTAATTCTATGAAATAATCATATTCTGTGTTGATACTCATGGACAGATACATAGAGATTTGATGTCAACTGGAAAAGAACTATTTAGTTGGTTGGCTGGTTGGTTGGGTTTGACGTCGCACTAGTACTACACAATGGGCATTGGCGACGATCTGGGACGCGCCACTAAGGATGGTCGAAAGACATGATATTATAATTTTGATTATCCATGAAAGGGAGAGAACCATTTCGAACTATTTGAAACTATTCAAAAAATTATATCGCTGAAAGTGCGACGTTAAACCCAGCACTTTCAGCACTTTGAAAGTGCACGAAAGTGCACTTTTTCGATAACTTCAATTGTTTAAAAGTTACAAGTTAAAAAGTGATTTTTTGTCAATTGTGATGAAGCCGACATTTTCTATCCGCGTTTGTAATGATCGATAGATGGCGCTCTCTGAACACTGCAGTTGTTAGTAAACATTATGGCCACGTGTGTTCCATTAGTGTTCTTTTAGTAATTCTACTTAATATTCCGCCATTACATCATGGAAAATTGATTGCTTTTGGAAAAAATATTTCAGTTTCTTCAAAGTTCGATCGGAAGTAGATTTTAACTGAAGCTGAACAAATATTAGTTTCAAATCATCTGATTAATTCTTTACTTCCATTAGCCGAAGCAACTGAAATTTTAAATTTGTCATTTGGAAATAAATGGAAGCTCAATTCTGGATTTCTTGATCCTTTGGAGTTAGATTGTAGCACACAACAGTATGTGTTATCTTTTTTACCGTATTTATTCATTTTTATTCTATAAATATATGTGAAACTAAATATCGTGTAGCAATGGCGGTTGTATGGAATTCGAATTAAACCATGTTTATTGTAATTTCACCTTAGCCCACCAGAGGGCGAGCATTTCATTACAATCGCGGATAGCTTTCATTGCTTAAATTTATAATCTGATGCTTACGTCACGTGCAAACGATAATAAAAATGATCACTGAAAATATAAAAACCATGGTAACAGCTTTAATTAATCATTTAAAAATATAAAATTAAAATAATACGTTAGTCTGAGTAAAAGTATCGTTTGTGGTGAATAGTTTAGAACGCCGGTTTACGCAAGAATTTAAAATTTACGATTGAAATTGAGAGTAATACGTTACAGCTTCCTTTGATTTTTTATCTTGTGGAAACAAGATTTTGGTCTGTGAGAGATATGAGGCTTTTGCGTGGGAAGAAAATATAATGACGTCATAGCTGCCATTTTTCATCACCAAGCTCGCCAAATTTTGTCATCAAATAACAAATTTCGTTGCCAACTATCAAATTTTGCTGCCAAATCACAAATTTCATTGCTAAGTCGCAAGTTTTGTCACCAAATTGTATCCGCGTTTGTAATGATCGATCGATGGCGCTTTTTCAACATTTGTTTTTAGTAAATATAATAGCCACGTGTATTTATTATTGTTCTATTTGTGTAACTACTTAATATTCGTTCTATAATTTCTCCGCCATTACATCATGGGAAATCGATTGCCTTTGGAAAAAATATTTCAGTTTATACGAAGTTCGATCGGAAGTAGATATTTTACTGACGCTGAAAAAATATTAGTTTCAAATCATCTGATTATGTGCGGCGTGAAGTCAAAAGATGATAATGCTGTTATTATAGAAGCAGTTTGCCTCAGATCCACTGCTGTGAAGGAAAAACCCCCACACACAATTAATTGTTCCAGTTTTATTGTACTGTAATAGGTAAGTAGTTTGTTATTTTCTTAATACATCGTCGTTCCATTTTATTTTAATGCAATAAAAATAATTACTAAAGAAAATATGTATGAAATAAAACATAATAATAGGATGCAATGAAAATTATTGCGTTTTATTATTTAATAATTCCACTGTATTTTAACTGTAGCTATATGTTATCTTACAACAAAGTACATTTAAAAAAAAAATAAAAGGTACAACTATAGTTGTACCTTTTATCCCCTTTTATACCTTAGACTTACATTTGGTCCATATTTTGGCGATTTTTCTTTTGCACCGTTTTGAATGATAACGATGCCTTTCTGGATTTTTTGCAATACAATACGCTTTTGTTTACGCTTGGAATCCATCGCAACCATTTGCAAAATTGGCATTTCGCCATAATCGCCAAAGAAAAATCGCCAAATGCACTTGTGGACCAACACTATAGTTGTTCCATGACATCCATGAAATGTGATCGTTTTGCTTTGCTCGTTAGCGAAGAAAACGATCAGCTTTATCTGAAAGATTTTATAATTAAAACAAAATTAAACATATTATTACTTATGAAATCCTGAGGTGTGAAATGTTTTGAATAAACAGTCATTCTCGGTGATACTTATTTCCCAATTCGTAAAAGTCTAACCCATTCAGATTTTCTACTAACTAAAGTTTTACTTCTATTAGCCGAAGCAACAGAAATTTTATATTTGTCATTTGGAAAAAAATGAAATCTCAATTCTGGGTTTCTGGATCATTTCGAATTACATTGTGGTACACAATGTGTAGTCTTTTTTACAGGATTTATTCATTTTTATTCAATAAATAAGTGAAACTAAACATTGAATATACAGAACGTAATGGCGTTTCGACGAAAGCTATCCGCGTATTGTATTTTCACTTTAGACCACCAGAGGGCGAGCATTTTATTACAATCGCGGATATCTTTATGGCTTCTATTTGTTGAAGGATTATGAACTTGGATTTTAAAAAATTGAGTCATTTACTGACCAATAAATCTAGCCTAAAATTTTAAGTAGAATGAATAGTAGTAGTTGATAATTAAATTTCTTAAAAATAGAATAGCGACGTAAATAATGCAATGTGTGGGAACAAAGCCACACACACACACATTGACTAAGTATGTGTTAATGCATATGTAATATTTCTTTACTTTTGTAACATTAACGTAAAAGAATCTACCTCTGCCTTTAAGCTTGCCGAAAAGGGATTTTTTTTTTAATGGAACTGGTACACTAAGATATAAATTTAAAAATCTGAAAAATAGATTACTAATTTTTAACCATTTATGTGTGTTACGTACTTCAAGACTACAGAAAAATATGCTTTAAGTTTAGTATATATATAGTTATAAATATATATGATTTTTCTTTGTTTATTACCTTTCTGCAATATGTATGTAATAATTTGTGTGCACGTACATTTAATCATAGGAATCTGTAGCATATTTATAATTACAACAAATTTCTGTTTATTATGATAAAATTTTTCGAAAAATATTCTTAAGTTGACCCGACTCATTGGAAACTTAAATCAAACCTGCAGGGAAAAAAATCAGTCAACCTAATCCGAACCCGTCCCACAAAAAAAAAAAAAAATCAGACAACCCAGCCCCCAGAAAAAAAGTCAGTCAATCTGACACATAAGAAAAATAAATCAGTCAACCCGAACCAAACTTAATACGCAAGAGAAAAAATTTAGTCAATTAGACCTAAACCAGATTGCATGTCAGGCTTACCGATTTACTGAACCTGATGCTGGACTGTTAATACTGATTTTCACTTAAAATGAAATTAATCACAAAGATAAAATAAAAGTTTAATTTAAAGTTAATTGAACTTCAGAAATTTAAAACAACATTTTATTATTGTATTAAAAAAAATGTATTTTATTATTGGTTTATTATTATTGATTTATTATTATTATTATCATTATTATATAAATATAATATAAAATTTATTAACTAAGATGTAAAGGACATTAATCAAGTAGGTGTTTGCACATGTAATTTTTATAAAGTGTAAAATAAATTTTTTGATAGAAAGTAGTTGCTTAGGTTTTTTTTTTTTTTTTTACTGTTACATGCATTTATATGTATATGTGTGTGTGTATAATAAATATCCACACACATTAAAATAATACAGTTAGACACCAGTCTAAGGATGATATATATATATATATATATATATATATATTTTTTTTTTTTTTTTTTTTTTAAGGCAAAAGTATAAAGGAACTTGAAAAGAATAAGTAATTTCAAATGAATGTGATGGGAGGGAGGTCATTGTAATACTTAAATATTTCAGGATTACCATTTGTTTACATGGTTAAAACTTTATTTTTGAAATATGAACATTATCAGAGTCAGTGTTTTCATGTAAGATACTGAACATGAAAAAATGTTTCACGAAAAAAGCATTGGATTGTAAATATTATACATTTTTAAACACGTTATTTTATTCTAGAAATTTCAAAATTTTCAATTTTTCCGGGAGGAAATAAACTCCTTCGGAAAAAAAACGAAAAAAACTGTTTTTTTTTTCCCAAATTTTCCAGTTTTTTTTTCGGACCATTCCCATCTCTAAGCACGAGTGCAGCATGTAAGTAATAACACTTATCGGCATGAAAATTGCCTCATATTCTTATGTAAAATGACCTCATGAATCCGAATATAACGCCCATTTTGTCCTATCACCCACAGTTTTTTACTTTCCGAACACTATAGTGAGGAAAGTATTGTAATCATGTCAAAAATTCGAATTTGAGATTTTGGTGTTTCTATACGTTTCGAGGTCCCCCTGAGTCCGTTTTCACAATTTTTGCGATGATGTATGCATGTGTGTGTGTATGTATGTGTGCATGTCTGTGTGTATGTCTGTGTGTATGTCTGTGTGTATGTATGTGTGTATGTCTGTGAGTGAACACGCTAGCGTCCAAACGCTTTGTTCGAATAAGCTGAAAGTTGGTACGCATATTGTAAGTCACCATAGTACGAACCCTATAGATTTTGGTGAATCTAGCACTTATAGCTTTTTTACAGGGACACAAAGAAAAATTCTTTATCATTATGGCCTATGGGACTAAAATCTTATAAGTGCGATAGCATCTAAACGCCTTATTCAATTGAGCAAAACATTTATACACATAATATAGGTCACAGATATTCAATCTGCATAGATTTTGAAGAATCTAGCACTTATAGTTTTTTTACAGGGACACAAAGAAAAATTCTTTAACATTATGGCCTATGGGTCCAAATTTTTAAAAGTGTGATAGCATCTAAACGCCTTATTAATCTGAGCAAAAAATTTGTACACATGTTTTAGGTCACAATTGCAGCAACTGCATAGATTTTGGTGAATCTAGCATTTGCAGTTTTTTTACAGGGACACAAAAAATCTTCTTGATCATTATGGCCTATGGGACGAAATTTTTAAAAGTGCAATAGCATCTAAACGCCTTATTCAATTGAGCTGAAAATTTATATGAATATTATAAATCACTGTTGCACTAACTATAAGCATTTTGGTGAATCTAGCATTTATAGGTTTTTGCAGGGACACAACGAAAAATTCTTTATCATTATGATCTATGGGCTCAAAGTTCAGTAGCGTTAAATAGAACATCGTGTAATATATGGAGAAAAATACTCAAACACTCTATTATGGTTTTCTCTCTTTTGTTTGTTTAACAACTCCTCTTTCTTTACTTTATCTACAAAACTGTTAATTACTCAATGTTCGGAAAGTCGTGTGGAGTCACTCCAGATTTTTTGGAATGGCCCCCTATTTTTATCGTTTTCCGGTTATTTTATGGCCATAAATTTGATTTTTAGGAGGGGGGGGGGATTATTTTAACCGTTAAATATCTTCTGAGGGGCTACACAGTTGGAAAATTCTAAAACGACATCTGCGACAAAGGAAAAATTTTGGAGGGGATTTGCCACTGAAATTACGCATTACATATCTTATATTTTTTTAAGCTATTATTAATGTTATTTTTTAAACTTTATATTTCTTTTGTTTTTAGGTGTTAAATTAATTATTTTCCATTCTTCAAATCAAATTCATGGTTATAAAATTACCAAACAGGGAAAGAAATTGAGGGAGGGGGTGGTTTATCTAGAAAACGGTGGGTGAGTGGGCCAAATGGGAGTCATATTTAGATTCAGGAGTTCATTTTACATAAAAATCAGCAAAAATGGATTTTTTTTTTCAGAGCAGTGTAATATATGCATGCCCGACCGCAATTGGGTAAATCAATCTAAATTTATTTTTAATAGTACGTTTAAATATTTTATTTTATAAATCTTAGAAGCGGTAAAACAATTATTCTTCATTGATGCGTTATGTATTTCCATAAATTTTTAACTGGCAGAAATTCCTCGTAATCTATAGTTTTCCCAGAAACGCAAGTTTTAGCACGAATACGGCGTCACATTTTATGGCTGTTTGCATAAACATGAACCTCGAAAAATTTCGATGAAGTAACTCACCCACGGAATGTACTTAAAATGAATATCTCGCAGAACTGATGCTAAATCGGTGTGAACAGGAAATACAGAAGCGACATATAAATAAAAATAAAAATCGTAATTCAGGTGGTGCAATAAAGTAGTTTCAGAAATTTTATGACAAAAGATATATGTATATTTAGAAAAGTAGAATAAAAATGTTTTATATCACTCAGAAGTGGAACACTACATAAAGCAGAAAATTTCTGTCTTTTTCTAATTTCAACCGGTTAACTTATGGTACTTTTATTTAAAGACAATTAAGAAAATAGCGCATAAAACTTCACACTTTCAATGACTTTTTTTTTCTGTATAAGAGTGTGTGTGTGTATGTATGACAGCACGATAAACAATTGCAAAAATTTTCTTGCGTCTGCTTTAAATTTATAATTTCCGGATTCGGATCTTTTATCCCCTCCCCTTCGTCTACCGACTAAAAAAGTAGAAGTGTTATAAGTGTGGAGCCTTTAACTGTAGTTTTCCAAGCAAATAAATTTCAATAGGTTTTTTTTTTTTTTTTTTTTTTTTTTACGCAGATGAGACTTCTTAATAATGTTTAATTAAAATCTTTTCGATAGATTTTTTTTTTTTTTTTTTAGACAATTTTTTTCACGCCCCTTTCCCAGCTTGGAAATTTTGTTGTACCATTTTCTGTTATCTCTTAAGCTGTTAACAGGAATTGTTCTGTATACTTTATATAATCTAGATCACAAGTTCGTCAGAAGTGGAAGATTCATTGGAACCACTGCGTGTGTGGACCACTGTTAAAAGAAATCGGAAATTTAAGCTTCAAGAATGGGAACCTTTCTTCATAGGAACTAATAAAGATCCAGAGTTTGACATTAGACTCTCCTGGGAAGGAAAACAAAATAAGATGCAGATGGTGAGCAACATTTACTTTTTTCTACATATCACCGATGAAAATTGTCAACAACTTTGATAAATTGTAATTTTTAACAAACTTTTTTTTTTTTTTAACTAATTATTGAATATTTAGAAACATCTGCCATCAACTTGCTATTGGTTAAAGTTGATAGAACATTTAATATGTTAAATAGTTCTGTTCAAACCTTGGAGGAATGATTTAATCCTTTCACTACAAGTTTTTTTTTTTTTTTTTTCTAAAAATAAGATAAATTAGGGCTATACCCAGACAGCACAGCTCCTCCCCAGGATATCTTCAAGATGTCTTCTGGATGAAAAGGCATCCCAGAAACGTCCTTAAGATGTACTGTGGATAAGTTAAGCCTAACTGTGCTGTTAGGGTAGTAGGTCAAATAAAACTGAAATAGCAATATTTTTCCAAAATAAAAACAAAAGTTAACTATAGGGGCAATTGTGAAATGGGACATATATGTTCCACTGATTTTTCTAGATGGCACACATGTATTCCAGTAGAATTGAAGTGACGATATAAAATACAGTGAAAAGTTCAGTTCCGTTCTTCTAACTTAATTTTACAATACTTTTGAATGTATACGCATGAAAATGTATAAAATTACACTAACATATGAAACCAGTGGGACATACACTCCAATTAATTTCACGCTTATTTATCCTATTGGATGAATTAAAGATATCTCCGGGAAATATGTCCCACTGGGGTTGAAAGGGTTAAGAGAAGTTGCTATACAGAGTGTAGGCATGCAGAGTAAATGACGTTAACTCAACATCTCTGTCGCATGAGCCACATTGAGTCTACCAAAACATTAGCTAGTGATGTGCACTGAATTAGTATTGAGCGGTGGTGTAATGTTTAAAGGCACCAGAACTTACGATTTTGACTTCATATATACATATATATTTATTTAATTTTTTATTTTATTTTATTTTATTTTATTTTATTTTATTTTATTTATTTATTTATTTATTTTTATTTATTTATTTTTATTTATTTATTTATTTATTTATTTTGTCCGCACATGCCAACTTTTCTTAAATGCATTCTTCTAAGGTTCAAACATAACTAGTTAATTTACAGATCTAGATCCTCAATATCCCATTAGTATTATTCATAATTCAGCAATTATTTTATTTATTCCATATTTTATATAGTGTAAACACGTGTGGGATTAATTTGTTTAATAATGACAACGACTCAACTATCCCGTTTAATATTTGCTCTCTTTACCTATACGGTAAAAAAAAAAAAAAAAAAAAAAAAAAAAAGGGTACTTTTTACAGCAAAATGTTCTGGCAATATTAGTGCCAGCACATTCTGCTGTTAGAAAGAGGTAATTTACAGCACAAACAACTGCAAAAGAGTCGCTCTTTACAGGTGTTTCCGCGGTAAATTGCCTTATTTAACAGCAGAATGTGCTGTAAAAAGTACCTTTTTTTTTTTTTTTTTTACAGTGTAGTATTGACAGAATACTGCCGAAAAAGCACCACGAACGGTCACAGAACGCAGAGGGTCATTCGAACTTAATGGAAACGATGTTCATAGTTAATTTCTATGTACTAAAAATATAACAAAATCCTGAAGCTATCTTGAATCCCCTTGGGAACATTCCTGTTCACTGTCGAAGCCATTTCTTACAGATGTATTTTCATCTGTTGAGCTATAGAAAATGTGTCTTTTTTTTCCCCAGCTAGGTGATTTTCATATGATTTTCTATATTTTTTCTTTCTGCAATATGTATTGCAAATGCAGCAATGTGTAAAAGCAGATTAACTTTAAGTTTAAAATTCATTTCTCTTTTTTTTTTTTTTTTTTTTTTAACTTCAAATAATTATGATTTTACTATAATACCAGAATACGTCCTAGTTTTGATGTTTGACTCGGTGATTTTTCATTTATTTATTTTTTTTTATTTATTTATTTTATTTTATTTTATTTTTTTTTTTTATCAGAAGTTCCATTAGAAATTTTTAGATATTTACATGTGTTCTAAACAGTCTTAAAAATGAGGTTTAGCAAACATTTTTATTTTTACTTTCTGCTAGATTTTTATTTATTTATTTTTATTTTATTTATTTATTTATTATGAGATTTAATGTATTATACTTTTCTTCAATACAAAAACCGTGATCTTTTATAAATTGTTTATACGAATATTCCTTCTCGAAAGGCAAAGTTACGTAACCTTCGAGACAACTATTAATTTTAGAAACTCTTTTTTTAAATTAGTCTTTAATTCCGCACTTCAGTAAAAAAAAAAAAAAAAAAAAAAAAAAATGGTAGCAGATTGTTGAACTGTTCCAAATTGTTATCTCAAAAAGCAAACAAGAAAAATAAATGCAAAACGGTTTTCGTAATGTGCGAACGGCATTCTGTAAAAAATGAACCTGGTTTCTTTGGAATTGTTTAATGCAGACACATCTAAACAAATCATCAATTCTGCGCACACCATTTTGAACAGAAACCATATATTAGTTTTGTTGATTGCAGTATATCAACATTTCTTTCTATTTAAATAGCATTATACAGGAATTATCTATAAAATATGGGAAAATTATTTAATGAATACTTTGTTAATATATGCATATTGTTTTATACATATAATAAAATGATTTTTTTTCCTACAAAATTATAATTCTGCACAATACTTTCTATAGAATTTTTTAATTGTATGTACTTTTATTATGTAACTTTTCTCTTCAATAGGCTTATGAAATGTGCATGCGAAATTACTATTTCCACATCATTGAAAATGCATTCCTGGTCCACAGTCCCGGTATAAATGTGTATAATGCATCCAAAGAGAAAGAAAGATCAAAGTACGCTTTGGAAAACCGCCGAATGATCATAGAAGTCAGAAAGAAATTGGCAAAGAAATATGGTTCCAAAAATGACTGTTGATTTTCTGCAAAATCAAGACTTTCGAACAATCGTTAGATATAGTACTTCCGAAAATGAAATTATTATCATTACTATTGACCTTTGTTATTTATGGCTATTAATTGTTAGCTGTTTTCCTCAAAAAGAATTCAAAACATTCCATATATATAAATATGAATATTCCTTTAATTCAACAGAAGGTCGTTCACATTTTATAGAAGTTATTTTTCAATTAAATTTTTTGTTACAATATTAATATAAGTATTTGGAATATTCAGTAATAATCGTCCATTATTTATTTATTTATTTTTTAAAAATTTATAAATAAATGATTTAATTTGGAAAAAAAAAAAAAAAGTTCCTAAAATTAACAGGTAGCTTGAAGATTATGATAATGTTCCTATAAAGGGGGGGGGGGGAAATCGTATTTAGAAATTGTAAAGAGGTGTTAAAAATCGTAGTTGCTGTATTTCAATGAATATTTTAATATATTATATTTTAAAAATAAAAATCGTGTAACTAAATGTATACAAAATAATATAATAAAATGATCAGAAAACTCTACTTTAAAAATGATTTATTGCGGGTAAATATCAAAATGTTTGATTCAAATAAATATTTAAAAAATATTACTTACTCAAAAACTCTTTATTTGTTTCGAAATTCGAAATGTCTTCTGGTACTGTAAGAGATCAATCAGACAAATTTTACAATAAAATGTATGTTTAAACCTAAAATTCTTTTGCATTTTCCAAAACGTTTCACAGGGAGAAAAAGAAAGTGTTGAAAGCTATTTAAAAACAACTAGTTGCTAATCGATACAAACTTAGCGCATGAGGCATGGGTATGTTTAAATAACTGTAATAAAAGATTAAGTTTCCATTGCGTAAGTTGAGGGGAAATGGCAGCCGATATTTTAAAAGAAGTTCCTAAAAGGAATCTTGGTGGCTGGTGCACGTAAAATCTGTCGTGGCCGCAATGCCCTCCATGTTCCCATCAAAAATTATACCTCTGGAGATCACCGAAGCGGGAGAGCCATCCCTTCCGTGAAGGATCAAAATTGTGATGGCATGTCTCCGGACCACCTCTAGGGGTGTGTCCCAGACCGTCGCTAATTGCCCATCTGCGCAGCTACGTAGAACCCAACCAACCAACCAACCTAAAAGGAATCGGGATAATTACAAGATTTTGTTACGGCGAGTTAAAAATGAAAGAAGTCTTAAGCAAATCTAAAACTAATTTAGCATCAGAAAAATATTTTGCAATCAATTTTCAAAGCACATTACCAATTACGAAGAAAAGACATCAATAAAGTTGGTGCTGTATCTGTATTAGAGTCCCTAGTCGCACGTTTTAGTCAACTAATAGTCACATGTAGTCAATTAAGCAGCTTGTAAAAAAGATAATAAATGCCTGGAAAATCATTTTAAGCTTTGGAACTTTCTATTTTTGTTCAAACGAACATCAGATAAATGGCATTTAAAAACAATAAACAGATTTTGGAAAACAAAATCATGTTAGCGGATTAAAATACACTTAATGTTATTAAAAACTTCACCGACCATCCCGAGATAACTTGGGGAAAACGTATCCTTCCACATACTACAGTGGCCGGTGAAGAGAAGAATTTAGTTTAACGGAAAATTTGAGCTAGAACTACATTAATGAATCAAAGCTATCATATAAAAGCAAATTAGCACAAGAAATGCGCTCTTTATATATAAAAAGCAGTTTTCCAAAGAGTTTCCCAAAAATGTGAACGACCTTTTGTATTATTAAGGACATTTTAATAAATCTTTTTAGCTGTACATAGATACTGCATAACTGAGAAGAAAAACTAAACTAAATTTATTTATAATAAAACTTCTTGTAATTTGCAAAAATGTGGTTTTATTTCTTTTTCTTTATTATTACAGGGGAGAAGAAAAGTATTTCAGAAAAATAGTAGAATAATGCTTTACTATTATCCATTAAAGTTTTCAAATGATTATTTTATGACATATTCTGGGCAGTGGCGGCTCGTGAACCGAAAATAGGTGAAGAGCTCAAAAATAATACTTAAGTATTTTTAATCATAATTTTTATTAAGCATAGTCTTAACTTAAATTAACTAAATATACTTATTTAAATGTAAATTTATATTCT
>OZ005649.1:365459873-365752133 GCA_963930645.1 Salticus scenicus | reverse complement strand
ATAAATGAATACAGCGTAAAATACAGTGTGCCTCTTCACCAATTTCCGGTGCAGGAGCCGCCACTGATTCTGGGTCACATCTGAAATTAGATTCAATTTTAATCAAATTTCAATCCCAGTTTGTTTCTCAAAATACATTTTTACCTTTTCTAAATTGAAAATTTTTTCAGATGGGTAATTAATTCAATATAACAAAAAAATTATAAAGTTTCCTATAAATGACTTTCAAAGTTGTTTTTATATAATTTGTCAGGGTATAGGCATTCCAAATTTTGTGCTTGCAAACAGTTTTTTTAAGACATTTTCTTATACCCGCTCTGTCTGTCACCGGCGGTGTCCGGATGTGTCACATCTTTTTGCTTATATCTCAGCAATCAGACCACCTAAAGACTTCGGGTTTTAACTAAAATATTAGTCATGTCTGACACTACAATTTAACACAAAAAAAAAATTGACATA
The DNA here is from genome assembly GCA_963930645.1 of Salticus scenicus. NCBI lineage: Eukaryota > Metazoa > Arthropoda > Arachnida > Araneae > Salticidae > Salticus > Salticus scenicus. Next base: position 365,751,674 of record OZ005649.1, on the reverse strand, counting down.
ATTGATTAGTTTTCTTTTAATTAATAAAAATATTAAAATAATAAGCTAATAATAGCAAAAATTTAGCATTTAAATTTTATCCGTTATTTAATTGTTGCCAAAAATTATTTACGAGTTCATTTTTCTTTCCAACAGGAAAATAAATACATTTATCTAAACGTGAACAATAAAAAATTAAAAAAAAAAAAAAAAAAAATATGTATCTCACAAAAATTGACATCATTATCACTTAAAAAATGTTTCACACATTGATAAAGTGCTAATATAGTTTACGATGCAAATATATGTTGTACTAAAATCAGTTTTATTTATAAATCCTCTTGGAGCTTTATAATGCTTTTTTAAAGGAAAATTAGGCTATTTTAACGCTAAAGCAAATAAGAAATGGAGAAAATTAACATTTTATCTACTTACTAAGCCTCTTTGAAAGAATTTCTACAAAAAAAAAAAAAAATATTTTCAAATTTGCAACAATATTTTAGATTAGTTCACTGAGTTAAACTTTCTCTGTCATTTTGATCCAAGTGGCAGCCACTTAATTTTTCAACACGATGACTTTTGAGATTCTGAATTAATTCGAACTATATTTGTACAGTAGACTTATCTCACAAATGTATTTGATATATTTGTCAACTTGGGCCACCATCTTGTGTCCAAGCGCCGGCCACTTGAAAATTTTAAATTATCATAAAAAGGTATTTTTGAACCGATTTGTTTAAAACTCCATATGTGGATAGCCTACATCAATATTTCTACCAAGACCATTAATAATTTGTAGCCGCCATTTTGTAAAAAATCAACCTACCCTTCCGAAAAAGCCAGAAGGACTTGTTTAAGATTTATTTCAAAAATACTTTCTCTTTAATTTCCTTTATAGATAGTAAAACTTAATATTTTTAACCTTTTTATATACTAATATTCGTTCTGTTTATTTTCCATATACAAATATATATATATATTAAATATTCTACAAAATGAACAACAAAAATATATTCTATGTGTATTTGACTAAAGAGGAATAAGGGGAATGCTATTTCACGTATATATTAGTTGAAGAATTTACAATTATTAATTATTAATAATAATAATGACCATCTTCTGTCAGGAACGATTCCGGTTTAGACAGCTTCAAAACAGAGACTTTTGGTAGCCTTTTTTTTTTTTTTTTCCCCTTAGAAATGCTATGTATTTTTATTTATTTATTTTTTTTTTTTTTTTATATAAATTTTCATAAATGTTACATCATTAGAAAGATCTTTCAAAATTGAACATTTTTTGTGCTTGCACTTTTCCCTTAATCTCAATATGTAAAAAGATTTCAACGAAAGTTTATAACTACCATTGCAATTCTAAAATACCCATGGAGGATAAAATTAAAATGCAATATAAAATTCAATCATAAAAATTATGGGCTAATAGTTATTACATCATTTTCTTGCAATCATGATAATGCACTTATCTGATATAAACAAAAAGTTGATTGTGACGTCATAGTTATCAAATTAGTTAAAATAAATAAGGTTACAAATAAGGTACCTAAGGTTACTTCGTTACAAATATGGTACCTTTCATTTGATACCTTATTTGTAACGAAGTTTTGATTAGATATTTTATAATTAATTAAAATATGAAAATAATTTCAAAATTGGACGTTTAAATTTAGGATTGTTGCCAAAAAAAACTTTACCAGTTATTGTTATATATATATACTAGCAGGCAACGCCCGCTTCGCTGGTCCCTATTTTTAAATGAATCTCTATAATGAATTCTCAAAATTGCATTAAATTTTATCACGTGAAAAAAAAAAAAAGAGAAACAAAATCTGAGTTGGAAAAATGTCGCACCGGGTTCTCACTGCTTTCGGAAAAAATTCCCAAAATGCTCCAACCCTTATTTCTATTATTTTTCCCACTTCGCCCCCCCCCCTCCTGTCTATCCTAATAATTTTACAAATTTGAAAATATCCGCAATCGATTTGTAAGTATCAAAAACCTCTATGCACCAGTTTTGAACGATATACCTCTATTTTTATTTTTTTGCCGCTCTACCCCCCCCCCTTACCGCCCTCTCAATAATTTTAAAAATTCGAAAATATCCGCAATCGATTTGTATGTATTGGAAACCTCTATGTACCAATTTTTAATGATCTAACTCTATTTTCTTTTTTTTTGCCCCTCTGCCCCCCCCCTTCCCGGCCCTCCTAATAACTTTACACTTTCGAAAATATCCCCATTCGACTTGCAGGCCTCTAAAATCTATCTGTACCAATTTTGAACGGCCTAACTGTATTTGTTTTTGCCCCCCCTTCCCGCCCCCCTTCCCGCCCCATCTAATAATTTTAAAAATTCGAAAATATCCGCAATCGATTTGTAAGTATCGAAAACCTCTCTATACCAATTTTCATCAATCTAACTCTATTTTTATTTTTTGCCCCCCCCTCTCCCCTCCCCCTTTCCCGGCCCTCCTAATAACTTTACACTTTCGAAAATATCCCCATTCGACTTGCAGGCATCTAAAACCTATCTGTACCAATTTTGAACAGCCTAACTGTATTTCCATTTGTTTTTGCCCCATAGCCCCCCCACTTTTTGCCCCCCCTGGGGGCTGAATTTCTAAAATTCCAGAAATTACTTTTTAGATATTTTTATTAGCTATATTTTCGAGCAAAAATTTCACGTGTATCTATTTTTTTGTTTGAGATATATAGGATTATGCAAAATCAAGTTTTACGCATGTAAAATCACGTTTTGCCCCCCGTCCCCCTTGGGGACCGAATTTTGAAAATTCCAGAAATTGGCTTTTAGACATTTGTGTTAGCTATATTTTAAAGCAAAAATTTTACGGATATCTGTTTTTTTCTTTGAGATTATGTAGGATTATGCAAAATCACGTTTTACGCATGTGAAATCACGTTTTGCCCCCCCCCCCTCCGCCCCCTTGGGGACCGAATTTTGAAAATTCCAGAAATTGGTTTTTAGACATTTGTGTTAGCTATATTTTAGAGCAAAAATTTCACGTGTATCTATTTTTTTGTTTGAGATATATAGGATTATGCAAAATCACGTTTTACGCATGTGAAATCACATTTTGACCCCCGTCTCCCTTGGGGACCGAATTTTGAAAATTCCAGAAATTGGTTTTTAGATATTTGCATTAGCTATATTTTAGAGCAAAAATTTCATGTATATCTATTTTTTTGTTTCAGATATATAGGATTATGCGAAATCACGTTTTACGCATGTGAAATCACGTTTTGCCCACCCGCCCCCCTTGGGGACCGAATTTTGAAAATTCCAGAAATTGGTTTTTAGACATTTGTATTAGCTATATTTTAAAGCAAAAATTTTACGGATATCTGTTTTTTTGTTTGAGATATGAAGGATTTTGTGAAATCATGTTTTGCCCCCCCTCCCCCCTTGGGGGGGGAATTTTGTAAAATCGCTTCTTAGTGGATGCCTACGTTATAGAAAGAACATTGTCGCGAAATTTCATGCTTCTAGGTCCAGGGGTTTGGTCTGGGCGTTGATAGATCACCCCCTCACTCACTCAGGAAGTGTTCTTTTATATATATAGATATGTAGAATCTTGGCTGGGCGTCTAGGGGTGGGGCAATGATGAGTTGCGACTTAGATGACTAAACATTTATTGCGTAACACACATACAACACAAGATATACAAAGAAAAAATGATAATAGCAGAATTTGCATAATTAACCAACTGCTGGTTTCGAGGCTTAGCACATAACAAGCTCTCTTCATCAGTATAACCGTAACAAAGCAACATTTAAGCACTTGCTCACACTTAGAATTCACAAAAGTACCTTCGCTCACTTTATCAAATATGTGAGATTGATGCATTGAGCCCTCCATGGCTCTACACAACTATTATGAGCATTCTGTGCTCAAATTAGGACTAAATGACCACATCAGCCTTCGCGCTGACGGTCTCAACCGATCTCCACTGCAGCCAGATCTCAACTATCTTCCGTTTGTCCTCTCGTCGAAAGATGAGCATCGGAGGCAGCGCCATCTGTTGTCTGTATGAGGAACTTCCCACAATGCTCTTCCATCCTGATGTACGGTGACCTCACCGTCGTACCAGCTTGGGATACTAAAGGATATCTGCAAAATACAATTAAAAGAAAAAAAACAAAAAAGAGAAACAGACATTAAAAAAAATTATGTACATTAAAAGCATAAATATCAGTCTTTTTTTTTTCAAAGTTCTGGGATTTTTGACTAGTCCGTAACCCACAATTTCATGTTGTCTGCAGAAGTACTAGTGTGAATAGGTCCTTCGTGATCACCTATCTTCTCGACTTCATATCTGTCTTTGGTCTTTACTCGCACAACTTTATAAGGACCTAAGAATTTTGGTCTGAGTTTCATGCCGGTTCCAAACTGAGTTCGCTGGATGGCAACTAGATCATTAATTTTATACACATGGGCTTTCCTTCTCTTCTTGTTGTAACATCGGCGATTTTCTTCTTGAATCTTAAGAATGTTTTTTCTTGCTTCTTCACGAATGGTGTTAAGATTATCAAGCATGGAATTTATCCTTTCCTCTTCGAGGAGTTCAAGTATTCTCTTATCTTCTTTCTTTCTCATTGTTACTCCAGTGAGTAATTCAAAAGGAGTTCTTTTGGTACTTCTCGATACGGTGGAATTAATTGTTCTCTGGACAGCCTCAACAAACTTGTACCACTTCTTAGGGTCATTTATACATAACTTGGATAATACAAGAATGATTGTTCGATGAAGTCTCTCAATTTGACCATTCCCTCTTGGGATTCCAGTTGTGATGGTGTCATGTTCGATTCCCTCTGATTTACAGTAATCTGCAAATTCCTTAGATATGAACGCAGATCCACGATCAGATATTATTCTTGTGGGGTTACCAAAAATAGCAGCTTGATGTTTTAATTTTTGCAAGGCGTCTGCTGAATAAGTTGATTTCACAGGATATAGCCACGAAAATTTACTAAATCCGTCGATGACAGTGAAAATGTGATTATAGTTTTTGTTAGTGGTTGGCAATGGACCCACAAAATCGATGTGATACGTGGATAATGGTGTGAAGGTGTTCACATATATTTGGTTAAATTTTAATTGAATTTTTAAATAAAATAAAATCTAATGATAAATGAATGCATTATTCCAATAAAAAAAATAATTAAATTTTAAGTGAGATATTATATTTACGTAATTTGTTCTTAAGCATTTGGAAAAAGAATTATTTTTAAATGTCGTTAAAATTACACAATTTTAATTATACATACGACCTACACTATTTATCAACATAAAACAATAACACACATCATTCAGAAATCTAAATTGTACATGTTTTATATCTAAATCATAAATAAATGTTTATCTTTTTGAATAGAAAAGTACTTTATTTTATGGGATAAAAAGAAAATAAAAGAAATAATATCTAACGGAAATTCTGACATTAAACGTAATTATAAAAAAAGTGTTCTCAAATAGTCATAAAAAAAGAAAACTCATTGTCAGAATTTATATTATTGCAACACCGGATATAATTTATTTTAAATTTCCCAATATTAATGATTTCAGTTCATAACGGTCATTTTCTCTAGTCAAACGGTCGCTTGGCGAAAAATTGGCGATTAAAAGGTTAATACAATTATAAACCGTCATTACAAATTCAAAAATTAACATTAGTTTAATATCTAAAACAAAGAACTGAAGTTGGCTTTCATTTTGGCGAAAATAATGATAATGCAGTCATATGACTTCCCTTCCGGATGGTTCTCCCCGTGCGATCGAAAAGAGCAGACCCACAGTTTTTGCTTTTTTCACGGTATAGTAAAGACGTAGTATTTTTTCGCTGCCCTCTCTCTCTCCCTTGTTCCTCGGAATTTTCTGGAGTTTGATTCCTGAACAATATTTTTAAATACGAACCTGTACTGCTTAATGATGTGAATCCTTTTAACAAATATAATAAACTTGTGTTAAATTTTCAAGACTTGTAATTTTTGGTTTAGCGGCACAACACTCCAAGGAACAACAATATGAATTGATTCAAACAAATCATTTGTCTGTGATGGATTTCAATATTACAGATCTTGGTGCTCAAAACCAGTTTCCGAGAATGCATCGATGGAGAGAGAGAGGGGTCGACTGAATCATGTTTGTTTTATCGGAATTCTCGAATTTTTTTGTAGAGAGAGACAGACTGAATTGATTTTCTCAGAACTGTAGAACTTCTTATAATACACCTCTCCTGCTATATGATAATGGACAAACATTTTTTTAATTTCCGCAAGATAGCATTAAAAAAAATATATACTCAGCTCTTCTGCTTATAAACAGAACTTTTTAGAAAGAGGCCGATTGGATTGTGCAGTCATGGAACGGCGCAACATGGTTTTCGGATAACGACTAAAAGGAACTTTTGTTAGAATCATGGGAGGTTCGTTGTTTTTTTGCAAAGCACGGATTCGCCTCTCCTGATCTCGTCGATGCTGGATGGAGTGCTGATATAGAATGCTCATTGAGATCGTAACGGTGTTACAAGGTCCCTGCTCCCAAGGCGGAACCCTTCTGTGTGTAATCAGCGGGTCACTCACTAGCGATGAATGCTTCATCTCCCCGTCCCTGAAGAGATCTCATTCCCAAACATGACAAGGAGACAAATCTTCGAGCGTACTTTTCCGGAACATATAAATAGGTTTTATGTTTATAAAAATTCCGGATATCTCATACCTGCGTGACTATAATCGTCGTCGGCTGCGGAGTTCTTACTGATAATGCATTTCATCTTGTGATACTTGATGGTTCATAATGATAAAATTAAGGGAAAATTTTGTGCACAATGAATAAATTTACGTGCACTCATACAGGAGAAAGGCCATATAAATGTGCATTTAGTTCAAATCTTCGAAATTTTTTTGTGTGAAGAACTTATACAGGAGAAAATCCATACATATGTGAATTTTTTTTTTTTTTTTTTTTTTTTTGCATAAAAGTGATAGTGTTTCTTCAAGATTTTGTGCACAGCGCGTGACAGATCTACGCACTCATACAGGAGAAAAGCCGTGCGTGTGTGGATTCTTTATGAAGTGTTTTTTTTTTTTTTTAATTTCATACAAAAAAAAAGCCATGCACGTAAGCAGTTATTTGAGATAAAATCGTAGTCTTCGAACTATTGATAAACGATATAAACATTGCTACTCGGGTAAATTTTTAATAAAATATCTTTCAAAAGTGAGGTGATAATAAATATTGAATAAAAAAAAAAAAAAGAGAAACAGTAAGTAAAATTTTTATTTGAAAGTTTCATAATTTGGAGGATATGATAAATTAGTTATTCAATAAATGACTATTTATGAAGTAATTTCAATTTTAATATTTCATATTTTTAACTGCATAATACTTTATATATATATTTAAATATACATTTAGCTAAGTAGTTTTGCCGATTATTTTAAGTAATAGTTTGAGTCTATCGATTAAAAATAATAACAATAATAATTATGATATTAATTGCAAATTGAAATAAATTGGGCAAAACTGCTTGCTATGCTTGAAACTTTATTTATTCATATATTTATTTTTCATAAACACAATTTTTCTCATTTATAGTGCATAATTATCACTACATTTTTACACAAATATTTATTTTATTATCGTATATTTATAGAGACAGACTAAGTATTTTTGCTGAAATTGTCATGCAATATTGTTTTTATGAAAGGTTTCATAAGAACTAATAAATAAATAAATAAATCAGAGCAGCAGAAATGCTTGGTACAAATTCTAATTTTTTTTCATTCATAATATTAGTTGAATATTTTATTTTCAATACATTTTATTTAATTTCACAATATTTTTATTTCTACACAATATTTATCATATCTATGCTCATCTATTTTTTTCTTTTTGGATAATAATATATGGGCATATAAAACTAACTATTCTTGTTTATGAAAGTGGCATACAATACAATAAAATTATATGCCAAAATAATTAATAAATAAATAAATAAATAAATAAATAAATAAAAAACAAGAATGCTTGGTATTAACAATTTTTGTTTTGTGTCACATAAAATATTTATTAGATAGTTTATTTACAATATTTTAAGTTGGTTAGGCAAAATTATTAATTATGGCGAAAGCCAAAACAGTCAACATTCAGTTAATGAATTTTGATGGGGAACCATCTTTAGTTGACTTCTTTTTTGACCAAGTGTCCACCTACGCGAAAATAAATAGGTTATCATCTGAAGAAGCTGTAGCGGTAATGAAAGGAAAATTATCTGGGGCGGCATTAAAATATTTAACACAATCTCCCCAATTGTACAAATCAAACGATTTAGACTTTCTTAAGGAGGAATTTAAAGCATTCTTTACTCCTATGAGTTCTACTCAAGCTCTAATTGAATTTAATAATCTGAATTTGCTCCCTCAGGAATCCATAAAAAAATTTTCTCATAGGTTAAGTATGCTAGCAAACATTATTTACAATAAAATTACGGATGATAACGCACTAGATAATATTAAATTTACAAGGTTTATTTCCTCCATTCCATCTAACATACGTATAAAAATCATGGAAGAGGGAATTTCGGATTATAAATTAGCTGTAAATCGCGCTCAAAAATTACAAGAGATTAACATGAATGAAAGTAATCTCCTAAAACAAAATGATAGTGTATTTGTCAACACTTTATCGGAAAAATTAATTGAACTAACGGAAAAAGTAGATGCTTTGTCGTTTGGACAAAAAGAAAAAAAAGAGGAAGTAAACAGTTTATCAGATTCACAAAATGCTCATGTTGCACGAAGTCGACACAATGATTATAAAAAAAAATTTAAAACACATAAGGCTAGGGGATCACAACAAGAGGGTTTTCATAGTATTGTTTGTCAACTTTGCAATCGTAGAGGACATGTAGCTAATAAATGTTATAAATGGCAAAGAAGCCAAACACAAACCAATAATTTTTCGAGAGGAAGATTTTTCAGGAGAAATGACAATAATAGACATTTAAACTAGACTCGAGATGTAGAGTAGCTGATGGCCTTGCATCTCAACTACACCAGACAACATCAGCACCTAATCCTAATTTTGATTTGTCAAATCTAAGTGACACTATAAAACTATCTAGTACAAGAAAAGTAAATTCAATTGCCTCACAAACTGTGAATAAAATAAATATTGCTGATAACAAATCCACACAAACTACAGAAATTCAAAATGAATATATTTTTAATGTAAATAAAATTTCACCTACACTACCGTTAATTGAAATTAACTTAGCTAAAAATGCTATCACCGGTTTAATCGACACAGGGTGTTCGATATCATTGCTTTCTGAAAGTACTTTTAAATCTTTAAAAGAGAAATTAACTTATAAACACTTGTCTTCACCAGTAACGATTAAGACTGTAAATTCAAACGTACAATTCTCCTCATGTATTCAAACTTCTTTCAAAATAAATAACACATTTTTCTCACAGACATTTTTCATTGTTGACATCCCTAATGAATCAACATTTCAGGCCATACTTGGATGGGACTTTATTCAACAAAATAATGTAATAATAGACTTGTATAAAAACAATATCAAACTTAAAGATATGATTATTCCCATTGCAAATACACTTGTAGAAGATGAAAACTTAAACAATTGTAGTGTTGCGAAAAATACTGAAACTCGGAAAAAAAATCAAAATCCTCCCCAAAAATGTAAACAAATGACAGTTAGGGCTTCTCAGAAAATATTTTTAGAACCTGAAGAGGAAACATTTATAGATGTAAATACAATTTTTTTGTCTGACAGGGACTATTTGTTTGAAAATACAGAAAATAATGCAAATATATTGTGTCTAGATTCAGTAATAAATAGTAGTACTTCAAAAATGCTCGATAATGATAATAATTGTAATAGAGGCCAATTTCAAATTTATGTTAAAAATCTAACTAAAGAAAGTATTCACATAAATAAAGGTACAAAAATGGGCACCCTAACAGAAATTGATGAAATTATTCCACAGGAAGCAGAAATTGATAAAAACAGTAAAATTGTTACTGATTCAACTACACAAATTTTGAATTACATTCAAGCTTCTGATGAAATATTAAATTTAAGAAGAAAGGAACTCTCTCCTTTGGATTTTGATGTCAAACATCTCCAAGGAGACCAAGAAAAGAAATTAAAGAATATTTTGTTAACAAATTTTGCAGCCTTTTCTAAATCTATGAAAACTTTAGGGCATACAGACAAAGTTATACCAAATTTAAAATTCATCACTGAGTTCCCAATTAAAACATTACCTTTTCCAATACCACAATCATTACAACAAGAAGCTAAAAGTCAAATAAATCAACTTGTAGAAGCTAGAATTATTGAAAGAAATTGTTCAGAATGGGCTTGCCCCATTCTTTTAGTTAAAAAAAAACTTGACACAGAAGGTAAACAAAAATATCGAATTGCAATGGACCTTAGAATGCTTAATTCAATAATTCAGGGATCTTCATACCCTTTACCCAAAATACAAACAATTATTGCTGACTTATCAGCCTATAAGTACTTCACATGTTTAGATTTTCAACAGGCTTACCACCAGATTGCACTTCCTGAAGATTTACAAGATAAATTAACATTTACTTCTGTGTTTGGTAGTTTTAAATACAAAAGACTATGTTTTGGATTTAAAAATGCTGCTTCTCAATATCAAGCTTTAATGGACACAATTATTGATGAAATTGATTTAGAGAGAATACATGCTTATCAAGATGACCTCATTTTTGGCTCGAATAGCTTTGAGGAAACATGCACTAAATTAAGTAGAATCTTACAAATTTTGATAAAGTACAACTTAACCCTTGCACCTAACAAGTGCACTTTTCACAAAACTGGTGTAAATTATCTTGGATTCCATATTCAAAATCATTGTATTTCCCCAATACAATCAAATATTGTCAAAATTAATTCTTTTCCTACACCGTCAACTAAAAGGCAATTAAAAAAATTTATTGGTGTTGTAACATTTTATAAATCCCTTGTACCCAACTTTTCTAAACTAATACAACCTTTAATTGATCTGACTAAACCAAAATCGAAATTTCATTGGACTACTGAACATCAACAGATTTTTCACAAAATTCAAAAAATTTTCTTTGAATCACCAGTGGTCAGACTACCGGATTGGGATAGAGATTTCTACCTTAATACAGATGCTTCAAATATTTCCATTGCTGGGGTACTAATGCAGAAACATGATAATAAATTACTTCCAATAGCCTTCTTTTCTAAATCACTGAAGCCATCTGAAAAACGCTACCCTGCACTAAAACTGGAATTAATGGCTATCTACAAATCAATAATTGCATTTAAATACTATTTGTACAACAGAAAATTCACAATTTTATCTGACAGTGCTCCATTAAAAAGATACAAAAAAACAACTAATCCTACAGACCTTACCACAAAATGGTTAATGGAAATTTCAGAATATTCGTTTGATTTTGAACACATTCCTGGTTCATCAAATATTTTAGCAGATTATTTTTCGAGATGTGACTTCACTAACAATCAACAAGATTTGAACTCTAATCCTGAATTAATTTTTGAAAAACAACCTCTACCTGTAGTACGTGATAATAGTAATGTTGTTAATCACTTTAATGATAACAATTGTAACAAAATCAAACAACAATACACTAATTGCTTAATTTCTGGAGATTCAAATAATAAAGACCCACTTTTAGAAATCTCTAATAATACTTTTGTAAATGAACAAATAAAGGATCCTGTATTGTCAAAAATTTACACAGAAATTCTAAAGAAAGGTTTTTCAAGAAAATGCCCAAACTATTTTATTCATCCAGACACAAAGGTACTGATGTATAAAAAGCAATGTCCCAATAGCTCAACATTCTCATATCTTATTATTGTCCCTAATTCGCTAAAAGCTAAGACATTAACAATTTCACATTTGTCTCATTTTGGATTAAATAAAACATATAATTTCGTATCAAACAAATACTTTTGGAAAGGAATGTACACAGATACATTAAACTTTGTCGCTTCATGTACACGATGCCTACAGGCTAAACATCATAACACTCTTCCAGCTCCATTACAACCTACATACACACCCACACATCCTGGACATAATATTAGTGTTGATTTAGTAGGACCATTTAATAATGGTCACTCAGTACTCACAGTGTTGGACATTTTCTCACGCCATATGGAACTTTATCCATTAAAGGATACATCAGCAGAAAAAATAGTTAAATGTTTGTTTAGTTATATTACCACCTTTGGTAGACCTTCAGTTATCCTCTCGGATCTTGGTCCTCAATTTACATCCAGTGTTTACAACTCTTTTAATAGTACTCTTGGTATAAAAATTACACATTCTTCTGTAGCACATCCACAATCAAACGCATTGTCCGAAAGGATCAATAAATCCATTAAATATTCAGTAAACATTTTAATGTCTGAAGGCCATACATTTGAAAACCCTTTGTTTATACATAAATCATTGTATAATGGCTCTAAACATTCATCTACTTTGTACTCACCTAACTTATTACATTTTGGAAGAGAAATTTCATTGATTTTTGACACTTTTGAACAACAGATGAATCAACCTTTTCTCGACAAGAATATTGATACACATAAATTATTAGAAGATTTAAATAAAATTTACCTTAAAGCTTACTCTAACATAAAAGATAATCAAAATAAGAGATATCAACACTTTCACAGACATGCTAAATTAAGACCTGTTGCTGTACATGACATTGTTTATTTAAAATCCGTTGATAAGTTTAAACCAAAGTACACAGGACCTTTTATTGTTCTACAAAAACATTCACCGGTTTCATTTACAATTAAAAGACTACAAGCACCTGACAGATTGTCATTTCGAGTCCATATTGACAGACTTATTATTGCACCACCTAGATACAGCCACTTACTTGATGAAGCAAGTCCTAATAGAAATGTTAATTATAATTCAAGACAAAGCCACAATTATAACTTAAGAAACAGGAATTAATTTTTAATATCATGTTATGTAATGTTTTACAAAACTTGTGCATTATATGAAGAGATCTCGATGCATGGGTTCCTTTTTTTATGTTTATTTTTTTAATTTGTTCTGTCATTCATTGTATGCAGGCAATTGGCTGGACCAATGTATACTCTGCATTTTTCTTTTTTTTTTTTCTCTTTCCTTTTTTAATTACAATGGATGACACAACACTATGTGAAATATTGCATAATTTTTTCTTTTCTAGTTCTTATTATTACAGTTTTCTTAACAACAAATTTAATAAAATTTACTATAATTCATTTAAAAAAAAAAAAAAAAAAAAAACTTGTTTAATAATATTTACATTTTGATAAATATTAATCTGTATATATATATAAATTACGTGTCACGATGTTTGTCCGGGGTAAACTCCTAAACTAAGGAACCGATTTTAATGAAATTTTGCACACTGTGTGCAGTTTGGTCCAACTTGAGAGATAGGATAGTTTTTATTTCAATTTATTGTCACAATATTGTTTTATTGCAATTATTTGTTAATTATAGACTTTTATTAAAGTTGCTCCAAAATATCTATGAGTTCCATTAATTTAATTGTTGCCAAAAAAAAAAAAAAAAAAAAAAAAATACGAGTTCATTTTCTTTCGACATAAAAATAAATACATTTAATCAAACGTGAACGTTAAAAAATTATAAAAAGTTAAATTATGCATCTCACGAAAATTGACGTCATAATCAATTTAAAGATTTTATACACATTGATAATGTGCTAATGTGCTAATGTAGTTCTATCATAGATATAGTAATATATATAGATCTCTCATCCTCATGTTATCGTACAAAGACTTTTGATGCCGAAAAAAAAAATAAATAAAAGCTTTGGAAACAGCCATTAAGTGGTATTGAAAAAAAAAAAAAAAAAGAAAAGAAAGAAAGAAATATGAATTTGAAACTGTATCTGGAGTCTTCCATTCCCCTTTAGCAAATAAATTATTCATAAATTTTATTTGCTAAAATATTAGTATGTATTCCCGTGTGTATTCACTCGGGGAAAGACAGCCATATTTTGGTAAAAACAAAAACGTCGTCTTTTCCAAATGAAAAGGAATAACTTTTTTCTCCCCAATGATCACTCTATTCTATATATACTATACTATATCTATGAGTTCTATACGCAAGCGAAGTGTGACTCACTGACCGTCTGTGCAGCCAAGAAAAAGATTTCCTATGTTAATTGCCCACTGGATTTTTTGTAAGAAATTATTAAAAATCTAGGAAATTTATTTCCCGATTTTAATCCTTATATTTGGGTATAGATATGTATTAGTTATCGCGGGTGTTAGATTGAATTATTTTACTGTCAAATTGACAAAATTTTAATTTTAAATTTCAAAACTCTGTCGCCCTTGGCTTATTATTATTATTATTATTATTATTTGGCAATCAAAAGCGTAACACGAAAATATACATGCCAGATGTTTGCATTGTACGAAATGTAATATGTATTATTCATTGTACGTATGTATGACATGTAATATGTATTGTACGAAATATTGTTTCATATTATTCATTACTCTTTTAATATAAGTTGTTAAAATAACCATGATTTTTGAAAGGAATTAAATATTTTCGCCAGATAATTTGGCGATATTCTTTTTTTTTCGCCAAGGATGACAGAAATGAAATCTATTCCGCTGCAAAATATTAGTATCTTACATAAGATATTTTATTTAAACATTTGCAAACAAGTTTTTTTTTTTTTTTTTTTTAGTGCTAGAGGCCTATTTCAGTCGGTACAGTTGTCGAATTTTTATAATACACTCTTAATTAGTGCTAAGGGTCTATTTCAGTCGGTTTATTGAATGGGGATTTATTGAATGAAGTCCCCCCCAAGGCACAACTTTGACATGAGTCCCCCCCCAGGCACAACTTTGACATGAGTCCCCCCCAGGCCCAACTTTGACATGAGTCCCCCCCAGGTCCAACTTTGACATGAGTCCCCCCCCAGGCCCAACTTTGACATGAGTCCCCCCAAGGCCCAACTTTGACATGAGTCCCCCCCCAAGGTACAATTTTGACATGAGTCCCCTCCCCAAGGCACACCTTTGACATGAGTCCCCCCCAAGGCACACCTCCCCCTCATTGGGAAAAAGAGCAAAAAAGCTTGTTTTGCGGCTATAAGACAGTTTGGACCTCCAACGTTATTTGTTACAGTATCTGCAGCTGAAACACATTGGTTTGATTTAATGAAAACTTTATCATGGAATTTAGATCGTCACGAATTAACTGAAGAAGAATTTGTCGATATTAACAAGTTTAGCAGTAGGCCTCTGGCACTAAATTAAAATCTGTCAAAGTCAGATTTTCATGTTTTAAATAATGAAATAATGTCGTGTCTGTATAATTTTTTTTTTTTTTTTTTAATCTTTTAATTATTCTTATCTTAATCCTCAATGTTTCCCATCTTTATTAACTTGAATTTACTATTAAAATTTTAACATACTCAAAAACTTCTCATCACTTCGTTAAAATACACTAAACTTTTCCAAAATCTTTTTCTATTTAAAATGATTACATGTATTTACTTTAAATGTCCAATATTTCATAAGATTTCCAATTTTAAAGTTTTAAAATATTTATCAAATTTACTTATTTTTCTGGTTTAGCCTTATTGTTTTCCTTTTTATAACTACAGCTGTAGCCCTCTTTAAAATATTTAAAATGATGAGGTCATTTTATAGTAAAATTATCCATTATAGCATATATTATATTTCACTCCTCCATAAAAATTGATTTTAAAATCGTCTGTTTCTTTTATACTTTTATTTTAATAGAATTTTAATAGAATTTAATTTATATATTAGTCATTTTAGCAATTTTATCCAAAGTAGCATTAGAAATAATATATATCACTTCTCCATTAAAATTTATAGGACCCTACAATAAAATTAATTTGTGCTTAATATCAACACTACGAAAATTTTTATCAATCGCTTCCAAATTTTGACCTAAGTTTCAAATCTCAACCCTGTGGGTTTTTACATCGGCTACAACGTTTTCGTCTTTGTTCGTAAATAATAATTTGACTGTACTAAATAGTTTACAGCCGTATAATTCAACGTATAACTTAGTCACAGCAACGCGTGGCCGGGTCTGCTAGTATATCATAAGTTTAACAGATGATTACAATACTGTTTATTGACATACTCTATACAAAACTTTTCAATAGTGCAATGACTTAAAGTTAAAATCTCAAAATTCGAATATGTGGCAATTACCTTATTATTATTGTTATTATGATATGTTATTTTTTGAATTGCTTCATTTGGTTTAGTGAGTTGTTTTGGTAGTCTTTATCTCATCAGATTAAATTTTGATAGTACTAAGAATTTTGATTAAATATTTTTTTTTTTTCAATTTTTAATTTTACCCTCTATGATAATATGCTAACTCGTTCAAAATTTACCCGGGAGAGTAGCATTTCATTGTGATGAGACCCCCCCCCACACACACACACTTCTTTTGAAAATTGTTTAATACAATTCAATTGATATATATATACCCAGTTTTGCGAGGTGTCCCTACAGAAGTCTTTGACTTTGATGGGGGACGGAGGCCTGTCCCTAACAGGTCAGGTCTTTATACACGCCCTATCCCGCTAGGACAATGGCCATAAGCCAAAGTCGATATACTTGTTGCTACATACAAGATTAAGGGGAGATATTTTTTTTGACTGTCCAATGGGCGTCGTTTTTTGAATCTCTCCTGTGTGGAATTGCACGAACAAATTTTTCACTTTTGTGATATTTTCTATTATTTGTATATACATTTATATATTTTTTTCCTCTCATTTTATGTTCATTTTTTAATTTACTTGTACTCATGTGTTTTTTTTTTCTATATTTAACATTAATGTTATTTGACATGTTGCAGTATTAAATATGGCATGTTCATTATTCTTAACAATGTAGAGAGTAATATGTAATACCTTTAAAGCATAACAGCATCATTCCATGTATATATATGTAAGAACATTCTAGAGAAAAACTATTTTTACAAAAAAGTGAATAAGTATCACTTTTAAGGCTTTCTTGACGAGATATATATATACGGGAAATCTGGATCCAGACTCTGAACTATAAGAAAATGTGGTGCCCACAATCATTGTCAAATGATAAAATATTCGGAAAGCCATTCTGTCATGATGAGACAGATTTTTTTTTAATGTGCACATTTTATACTAGTAATTGACTGTTTCATTATATACAATTTTTGTTTTTGCTTATGCAGATTTCTTATATATATTTAAAAAAAAATGAATGACAATTTTCATTATGTTTATATGACATACTAGGGAGTGAGAGAGATTTTTTTATTTTTCTGGGTCGCCGGGAGAAATATGTGAAGGTGTTCTCATATATTTGGTTAAATTTTAATTGAATTTTTAAATAAAATAAAATCTAATGATAAATGAATGCATTATTCCAATAAAAAAAATAATTAAATTTTAAGTGAGATATTATATTTACGTAATTTGTTCTTAAGCATTTGGAAAAAGAATTATTTTTAAATGTCGTTAAAATTACACAATTTTAATTATACATACGACCTACACTATTTATCAACATAAAACAATAACACACATCATTCAGAAATCTAAATTGTACATGTTTTATATCTAAATCATAAATAAGTGTTTATCTTTTTGAATAGAAAAGTACTTTATTTTATGGGATAAAAAGAAAATAAAAGAAATAATATCTAACGGAAATTCTGACATTAAACGTAATTATAAAAAATGTGTTCTCAAATAGTCATAAAAAAAGAAAACTCATTGTCAGAATTTATATTATTGCAACACCGGATATAATTTATTTTAAATTACCCAATATTAATGATTTCAGTTCATAACGGTCATTTTCTCTAGTCAAACGGTCGCTTGGCGAAAAATTGGCGATTAAAAGGTTAATACAATTATAAACCGTCATTACAAATTCAAAAATTAACATTAGTTTAATATCTAAAACAAAGAACTGAAGTTGGCTTTCCTTTTGGCGAAAATAATGATAATGCAGTCATATGACTTCCCTTCCGGATGGTTCTCCCCGTGCGATCGAAAAGAGCAGACCCACAGTTTTTGCTTTTTTCACGGTATAGTAAAGACGTAGTATTTTTTCGCTGCCCTCTCTCTCTCCCTTGTTCCTCGGAATTTTCTGGAGTTTGATTCCTGAACAATATTTTTAAATACGAACCTGTACTGCTTAATGATGTGAATCCTTTTAACAAATATAATAATCTTGTGTTAAATTTTCAAGAATTGTAATTTTTGGTTTAGCGGCACAACACTCCAAGGAACAACAATATGAATTGATTCAAACAAATCATTTGTCTGTGATGGATTTCAATATTACAAATGGTATATCTCCTTTAGGGATAGGGTTCAAAAAACCTTCTCCTTTTCCCTGTTTCTTATTTACGAGAATACATTCTACACAACTTTTTACAACATTATCTACGCATTTTTTCATATTAGAAAAATAGTAGTCTCTTTTTACTAACTCTTCAGTTTTATTAGCCGAAAAATGTCCTAAGGCATAACATTTCTTTACGACCTCAATTTGCATGGTCTCTGGGACAATTAGTACATCCCTATCATTCAACACTTTATATAAAATATTATTTTTTAACACATATTCGTCATTTTGGTTCTGTTGTAAAAGAGATTTCATAGTGTTGATAAACTCGTCATTTTCTTGAGCGGTAGCTATACGATGAGTGAGAGTATCAGTTGTTACAGTCATTACAGGGTGTCTGCTAAGCGCGTCAACATGCTGCATTTGTTTACCAGGACGGTGTTCAACTATGTAATCGAATTCCTGTTGCAGGAAAGACCACCTGGCTACCTTAGGTGTCAATTCACGTTTATCTAAAGTTTTAGTGAACGCTTGACAGTTAGTATAAATTTTGAATTTATTACCTAATAAATAGTTCCTAAATTTTTTAAGGGCTTCTACTATCGCTAACACTTCTAACTCATAACTACAGTATTTTTCTTCTTGTACAGAGGTCTTTTTACTCATATAATGAATAGGATAGTACTGTCCATCGTCATCTTGTTGTAGTAAGTTTGCACCGAATCCTAATTTAGATGCATCTGTATGAACTTCTAACTTATAGCCTTGTTTAATAAGGTGTAAGACAGGCGTATTAGATAAAATGTCTTTCAGCTTTTGAAAAGCCAATTTCTGCTCTTGCTCGAATTTAAATGGAGTGGAAGCACGTAATAAGTTACTGAGTGGTCTTGCTATGTTGGCATATGAACGAATAAATTTTCTAAAGTAACCCGTTAAACCTAAGAAACTCTGCACTTCCCTAGCATTACGGGGTTCTGGGAAATTTTGGACTGCAAGAATTTTTTCTACTGAGGGTTTAATCGTGCCATTCTCAATTATGTGACCTAAGAAATCGATCTTTCGTTTCAAAAACTGACATTTCTTTAAATTTAACTCTAGACCAAATTTTGATGCCGTTTCTAACACACGTTTTAATTTATCTAACCCTTCATTCTCATCTTTAGATGGAATAATTATATCATCTAAATAAATAATTATAGTACCATCTTTTAATAGGTCTTTAAACACATAATTTACATATCTTTGAAATACTAAGGGACTATTACATAATCCATAGGGAACTTTTAGAAACTCATACTGGGCATTATCGTCACAAAAGCTGTATATTTCCTACTTTTTTCCTCTACATCAACTTTTAAAAACGCATTCTCTAAATCTAGTGTCGAAAAAACTTTACCCTCCCCTAATCTATCAAATAAATCCTCAATATTTGGCAACGGGTATTTATCTTTAATAATTTTCTTATTTAAAGCACGATAATCACAGCATAACCTTATTCCTCCATCTTTTTTCCTACACACCACTATTGGCGAAGCGTAATTTGACGTACTTTCTCTAATTATACCATCTTTTAACCACTGGTCAATTTGTTTATCCACCTCTGATTTCTCTACAAATGATAATCTGCGAGAGCGTAAACATACTGGTGTATCATCAGATAAAATAATGTACATTTTTAAATCAGTACTTTTTGTTTTAACTGGCTTATAACCTTTTATTAACTCGCTTAATCTCTCTTTTAACGATTTATCTAAAATATAACTGACATCGAATTTTTCTTCTGGAAAGTTGCACATATTTGAAAAAAAAGAATCTATCTCATTTTCCCTTCGATCAAATAAAGAAAAAGTACACTCACTTGCTCCATCGAAATCGCTTTCCCCCGAACTCAGAAAATTTTTCCTCCCTATGTCGGTGGAATTCGAAACATGTGTTTCCTCTTTATTTTGTTGTTTCAAAATATGAAAGATATTACCAGGGAGAATTACGTCACATGACAAATTGTTGCAAAAAGCCCCGATTACATTTATTGAATCATGATTAGGTAAAGATATTTTAAATTCAGTCAGATTTGCATCTTTCTTTTCATTAAAGCAGCTAACTAGAGTGGTTGAAGAAATAACATTTTTAGTCTGTGGAATGCTATTTTTATTCACAATTAGAATCGAAGAACCTGAATCTTTTAACCCTTTAAGTGGAATATCATCCACTAAAATATCAACATATTCGAGATCATTAACAATTAGGTTAATCGGACTTGTTTCGGATTGAACTACTGAATTCGTTGGAAGATTTTCACGGAATTCTTTTTTCTCTGGAATACGTTTAGGACACACTCTAGCGAAATGAAATGTTTTCCCTTTTGCACCACAAATGTAACACATTCTTTCATGCTTTTCGTGAGTTTGATTAGATACCGAATTACGTACTATGGGATCTTTATTATTATAATGTGTCTTTCTAAAAGGAGTTTTGTTTAAAAACCGGTTATTCTCTGAACTTTCGTTCCGCGTATTATTATTAGTTTCAATTAACGATTTCCCTCTAGAAGAGTAGAATAAATCACACTCCCGACCTAATTCGTTGGGTTTAAACCAATTTTGACCTTCTCGAACACTAATATGTTCCCTAGTTCTATAATCCAATTTTTCATATAATCTATCAGAAACTATAAGATCACACAATTGCTTAACGTCGTTAACCCCTCTCAATCTACAATAGTAATCAAAAGAAGCGCTTAGACGGGAAGCGAACTGGGCATGAGATTCTGACGGATTACGCAGCGCATTTTTAAAATTACTTAAACATTCACGCGGTGTTGGTTGAAATTGTCTTAAAATTAATTACTTAACTTTTTCATAATCGTTAATTTCTTCGGTGGTTACGTACGCAAGAACCTGATTACATTTATCTCCCAATAAATTAATCAATATTTCCGATTTGAATTTCGACGGTACATTTTTAGAAACGAATGCTTTTTCAAGGGATTGAAAAAATAAGTGCAAAGCTTCCGGTTTCTCAGGTACTGAAATGGTTAATGTTCGAATACTTCTAATTAAATTTTCTAATGATTGTGAAGTAGTTTCTGAATTTGATTGCTCAACATTATTACTAGAATTATTTGCTGCAGCCTGTAACTTTAAATTCTGTAACTCTATTTCTTTTTCTAACTGGGATAATTTAATTCTTTCTATCTCAATTTTGGTTTGTTCTTCTACAGATTTCAACTTTTGTTCTTCTACTAACATTTTAATAACACCTCTAACAAATTCTAAATCATTTTTATAAATGTCAGAACTCTCAATTAGAGTTTTGATTTCAACTACCTTAGCTTCCGTCGGAACAGCTAGGCCTAATTCTTCAGCAATTGTTCTTAAATCGGCTTTTCTAATACCTTGTAACACGTTTTGGGCCATTATAACTCTAAATAATTACTTATACCAAAAGATATTTCAATATTTCTACCAAATTAATATCATACTTAAATAGAAACAAAATAATATGAGAACAATTTTCTTAAAAGTGCTTCTGTGGTTTTTGTTCTCAAATCGAAATTATCATGATTTTTAAATAAGAACATTCAGAACAATTTATTGTATACAACAGAATATTTAGAACATCTTATATATTTCTCAGTTATTATTATATACACATAATATCACCATTATTGTTCTCTATTTAATAATTGTTATCACTTTCGTTTTAAAATAATATTGTTATAATATTGTTAAAATAATATTGAAAACAACAATAAGCAAAATACTAAATGATTATTCAGAATATTTTTTCAATCATAATTCTTATTTCTATTCATTCTTCTCAAGTAATGTATTTATTTTATTTCATCACACAGTGAAACCAAAACTGTTCTCAAAAAATATTTCTCCATTAATTTCTAATTCAAAACTGTACTAAACTCCTTTTTCTCAATTTATGCATTAATCATTATTGTTTATTATCAAACAGAATGATAAATATATAAAAGTTACCTTTTATAACTTGTTGGTGTTGCCAGAATATCGCGGCAGAGTCCCCACTTGTAGAATCTTGCCTGGGCGTCTAGGGGTGAGGCAATGATGAGTTGCGACTTAGATGACTAAACATTTATTACGTAACACACATAAAACACAAGATATACAAAGAAAAAATGATAATAGCAGAATTTGCATAATTAACCAACTGCTGGTTTCGAGGCTTAGCACATAACAAGCTCTCTTCATCAGTATAACCGTAACAAAGCAACATTTAAGCACTTGCTCACACTTAGAATTCACAAAAGTACCTTCGCGCACTTTATCAAATATGTGAGATTGATGCATTGAGCCCTCCATGGCTCTACACAACTATTATGAGCATTCTGTGCTCAAATTAGGACTAAATGACCACATCAGCCTTCGCGCTGACGGTCTCAACCGATCTCCACTGCAGCCAGATCTCAACTATCTTCCGTTTGTCCTCTCGTCGAAAGATGAGCATCGGAGGCAGCGCCATCTGTTGTCTGTATGAGGAACTTCCCACATATACATATATATATATATATATATATATATTCCATTAAAAATAAGGCGCATAAGTTTACACGCGAAAAATTAAAAAATATTAAATTTGCCCATGCATATAAAAAATACTTATTAAAATGAGTCGAAGAAGGAAGCGAAATAAGTACTGAGTTATATTACGATAAATATCATACGTTATTAGTGCTAGAGGCCTATTTCAGTCGGTACAGTTGTCGAATTTTTATACGTCACTCTTAATTAGTGCTAAGGGCCTATTTCAGTCGGTTTATTGAATGGGGATTTATTGAATGAAGTCCCCCCAAGGCACAACTTTGACATGAGTCCCCCCCAGGCCCAACTTTGACATGAGTCCCCCCCAAGGTATCCCTATTTCAGTCGGTACAGCGTTGTCGAATTTTTATAATACACTCTTAATAGTGCTAAGGGCATATTTCAGTCGGTTTATTGAATGGGGATTTATTGAATGAAGTCCCCCCAAGGCACAACTTTGACATGAGTCCCCCCCAGGCCCAACTTTGACATGAGTCCCCCCCAAGGTACCCCTATTTCAGTCGGTACAGCGTTGTCGAATTTTTATAATGCATTCTTAATAGTTCTAAGGGCCTATTTCAGTCGGTTTATTGAATGGGGATTTATTGAATGAAGTCCCCCCAAGGCACAACTTTGACATGAGTCCCCAGGCCCAACTTTGACATGAGTCCCCCCCAAGGTACATTTTTGACATGAGTCCCCCCCAAGGCACAACTTTGACATGAGTCCCCCCCAAGGTACCCCTATTTCAGTCGGTACAGCGTTGTCGAATTTTTATAATACACTCTTAATAGTGCTAAGGGCCTATTTCAGTCGGTTTATTGAATGGGGATTTATTGAATGAAGTCCCCCCAAGGCACAACTTTGGCATGAGTCCCCCCAGGCACAACTTTGACATGAGTCCCCCCCAAGGTACAACTTTGACATGAGTCCCCCCCAAGGCACAAATTTGACATGAGTCCCCCCCAAGGTACCCCTATTTCAGTCGGTACAGCGTTGTCGAATTTTTATAATACACTCTTAATAGTGCTAAGGGCCTATTTCAGTCGGTTTATTGAATGGGGATTTATTGAATGAAGTCCCCCCAAGGTACAACTTTGACATGAGTCCCCCCCAAGGCACAACTTTGACATGAGTCCCCCCAGGCCCAACTTTTACACGAGTCCCCCCCAAGGCCCAACTTTGACATGAGTCCCCCCCAAGGTACAACTTTGACATGAGTCAAAGTTGTACCTTGGCTCATGTCAAAGTTGACAAAGTTGTCCAAAGTTGTCTCAAAGTCAAAGTTGACAAAGTTGTCCCAAGGCACACTTTTGACATGAGTCCCCCCCAAGGTACAACTTTGACATGAGTCCTTCCCAAGGCCCAACTTTGACATGAGTCCCCCCCAGGCCCAACTTTGACATGAGTCCCCCCCCAAGGTACAACTTTGACATGAGTCCCCCCCCAAGGCACAACTTTGACATGAGTCCCCCCCAGGCCCAACTTTGACATGAGTCCCCCCCAAGGCCCAACTTTGACATGAGTCCCCCCCAAGACACAACTTTGACATGAATCCCCCCCCAAGGCCCAACTTTGACATGAGTCCCCCCCCTAGGACAAGGTACAACTTTGACATTAGTCCCCCCCCAAGGCACACCTTTGACATGAGTCCCCCCCAAGCCCAAGGTACAACTTTGACATGAGTCCCCCCCAAGGCACAACTTTGACATGAGTTCCCCCCCAGGTCCAACTTTGACATGAGTCCCCCCCAAGGTACAACTTTGACATGAGTCCCCCCCAAGGCCCAACTTTGACATGAGTCCCCCCCAGGCCCAACTTTGACATGAGTCCCCCCCAAAAGCACACCTTTGACATGAGTCCCCCCCAAGGTACAACTTTGACATGAGTCCTCCCCAAGGCACAACTTTGACATGAGTCCCCCCCCAGGCCCAACTTTGACATGAGTCCCCCCCAAGGCCCAACTTTGACATGAGTCCCCCCCAAGGTACAACTTTGACATGAGTCCCCCCCTAAGGCACACCTTTGACATGAGTCCCCCCCAAGGCACACCTCCCCCTCATTGGGAAAAAGAGCAAAAAAGCTTGTTTTGCGGCTATAAGACAGTTTGGACCTCCAACGTTTTTTGTTACAGTATCTGCAGCTGAAACACATTGGTTTGATTTAATGAAAACTTTATCATGGAATTTAGATCGTCACGAATTAACTGAAGAAGAATTTGTCGATATTAACAAGTTTAGCAGTAGGCCTCTGGCACTAAATTAAAATCTGTTAATGTCAGATTTTCATGTTTTAAATAATGAAATAATGTCGTGTCTGTATATTGTTCTTCTTTTTTTAATAAATTCTGTTTTTTAAAAATATAAAAATTAAGAAAGTAAAATTCTGCATCCTTTGTAATTTATGAAAGATTTAAAGGAATCAAACAGATAATTGTGGACAACAGAATTAAAATCTGTGGGAGTCAGATATATATATATATATATATATATGTTAAGGTTGTATATCACAATTTGTGTTATGATTAAGTGACACAATTATTAAACAATAATAAAAAATGAAATTACACAGTGCAAAATCTAACGTGTATTTGCACGAAAATTAGTTGAAATGATTATAACTTGAAAATTACATATTTTTCTTTATCCTTTTAACTTTTACAATGATACTCATATA
This sequence comes from Salticus scenicus, assembly GCA_963930645.1. NCBI lineage: Eukaryota > Metazoa > Arthropoda > Arachnida > Araneae > Salticidae > Salticus > Salticus scenicus. The sequence continues at coordinate 365,725,998 of OZ005649.1, read as the reverse complement.
TTTTATAATACATAAATGCCAAAAAATACATACATATATATTTAAGTAATTATTTAATTTTCGACGGAATATTCAATATTCGGTAAAATCCGGATTATCAGCACATTATTTGTGGTCTTAAGTATTAAAGAAAAGTTTGAAAGAGAAATTAAACTCCTTTTAGTTATTATTAATTTTATGACCATCTAAAAATACGTCACCCCCATTTATTTTATTTTATTTTTTCCTATAGACAGCAACATTTTAATTTAGTTTATTATTTATTAATAATATTAGGTTTATTATTTACTAATAATAAATCTGATTCACATAAAAGAACTACATAATGGCAGAAAAAAGATGTACATATTTCTGTAATGAATTACTTTGTACATATTTCAATAATGAATTATTATTATTTTTTTTTTTTAGTGATGTATAATGCATAAGTATTTTTGAAATAATAAGGAATATCGTTAATAAATATTATGCATAATTTCACATGATCTAAAATCTTCGATGATTTAAAATTTCCATATAAATTAATAATTTAAATAATAATTTTTCTTTAAAAAAAAATTTTTCAGACCAATAATTTTTTAATTAAAGTTTTTATACAAACGGCTCACTTTAAATATTTATTTGATAACGGCAAAACATAAGCAATAAATGATGATATTCGTTGCTGCGTTTGGTTAAAAAAAAAACGTTTATCCTCTTTGGGCCCCGACTCTTTTTTAATCTTCCGGTGCGGTATCCAGTCTTTCCGGTAGCCTGTCTTTCGATCGGAAGTCTCGTGACGTCACCAGAAACACGCTCTCCTTAAAGAGAAGAATTGGACACCGGGCAGTTCTTTGTATCATCGTGGAAAAAAAAGCAAAAAACTTATTGAATTTATTGTGCTTCGATTCTCAACTGTTTTTTTATAAAAAATTTAAATTTATAAGTATTTAACAATGTCATCTTATACAGTTGCTACGTGTAGTAATACGCAGTGTTATATAAAAGGAAAATATATAATTTTATTAGACCTATCGTCCAGGGTTAGTAGGTATTTTCGTTAAAATGAATAGTTTGTTGGTTCAGTGCAACTTGCACATTAGTCCGTCAGGTACAACTTGCATATTAGTTTCAAAACAGAGACTTTTGGTAGCCTTTTTTTTTTTTTTTTTTCCTTAGAAATGATATGTATTTTTATTTATTTATTTTATTTATTTTTTTTTTTTTAATAATCTGCATAAATGTTACATCATTAGAAAGATCTTTCAAAATTGAACATTTTTTGTGCTTGCACTTTTCCCTTAATCTCAATATGTAAAAAGATTTCAACGAAAGTTTATAACTACCATTGCAATTCTAAAATACCCATGGAGGATAAAATTAAAATGTAATATAAAATTCAATCATAAAAATTATGGGCTAATAGTTATTACATCATTTTCTTGCAATCATGATAATGCACTTATCTGATATAAACAAACAGTTGATTGTGACGTCATAGTTATCAAATTAGTTAAAATAAATAAGGTTACAAATAATGTACCTAAGGTTACTTCGTTACAAATATGGTACCTTTCATTTGATTCCTTATTTGTAACGAAGTTTTGATTAGATATTTTAGAATTAATTAAAATATGAAAATAATTTCAAAATCGGACATTTAAATTTATGATTGTTGCCAAAAAAACTTTACCAGTTATTGTTATATATATATATATATATATATATATATATATATATATATTCCATAAAAAATAAGGCGCATAAGTTTACACGCGAAAAATTATAAAATATTAAATTTGCCCATGCATATAAAAAATACTTACTAAAATGAGTCGAAGAAGGAAGCGAAATAAGTACTGAGTTATATTACGTTAAATATCATACGTTATATTAGACCTATCGTCCAGGGTTTGTAGGTATTTTCGTTAAAATGAATAGTTTGTTCGTTCGGTGCAACTTGCACATTAGACCGTGAGGTACAACTTGCATATTAGTCCCGTCAGGTGCAACTTGCACATTAGTCCCCTTTAAATATAGTATCCAGCGAAGCTGGCAAAGCATTCGTTCATTCACTACCTTAACTGATTTCACATCCCGTCAATTTTGACGGGGCTTTTATACTAGTGATACTATAGTCAGTTAGCTTGTAAATACTACCTAATTTACGCATGATGGGTAAAAAATTTCTATTTTAATTAAAATACATTTACAAGGGACTTTCCGAAAGTATGTATTGCAATGCTTTTCCTGTAGAAAATACAAACAGAAGCATACAGTGACATAGGGGGGAAAAATAGCTATTTTCCCCCATAGTCGCCCCGTTACCAATATTGATACATCTGCCGTACAATGAAATTAACTTCAAGAAATCATTCTTGAATCTTTCCATGTCAAATCAACACAGCTAAAAACCTGACCTCCCTCAGATTTTCATGAATTTGGGCTCATTTGTTCATTCTGTAGAGAAATGAATTTATACCAATTAATAAATCCCTATGTCTTTTAGTTTTTAATATACAGGGCTGCAAAAATGGGTAAAAAATGCACATTTCCGAAATTCTTCTACTACAAACGTACCCATAATTTCTTTCCTAATTAACTTAGAGATAAACGATTGGTATCATTAAAAAGCTTATGATACAGGCTTTCAAATAATGTATCATATGTATATATTTTTAATTTTTTTCATATTAAGGACAAACATTTTGACATTTGACCTACAATATCTCAAAAAATGCACATTTAATTTTCTTTTAAAAATTATGTTATTTTTGCATTTATTATCTATAAATATTACAAATTTCAACACGGGACGGCCATGGGAGGCTGAGTTATAAATTAATATACAACCCAAAATCAGTATTTTCATACTAACAAAACGTAAGTATTTTCCATATTTTGTTCCCTAATTAACTTAGAGATATAAGACTGGTATTATTAGAAAGCTTATTATACGGGCTTTTAAATTATATATCATACTAGCTGTACCCTGCGCGCGTTGCTACGCCACTAACTAAAATAAATTTGAAGGAAAGACATTACACAAATATTCAATTTATTTTGAGTCATTTTATTAATTTTTTCCATATCGAAAAAATTGTTACATTGCAGCGTTTCTTTTCAATTCGATATTTATTGAAGTGCTGTGGGATACACAATATTTCTTGTTTTTCCATTTGGTGCATAAACGAATAAATCAGAAGGTTTTCCGACGCGTGAGCAGGCCACATAGAGCTGCCCATGTTAGAAGCATGGATTCTCCAAATTTAATCCACACACTTCCAACGATTGTTTTTGTGCTTTGTTCATAGTCATTACGAAACCGAGTCGCACTGGGAACTGCAAACGTAATTCGAATGGCATATCTGTCGGGATCATTGGGATACGTGGCAACAGTACGTCTTCACCTTTGAATTTACCAGTCAAAATTGTTGCCTCGATAACATTGTTCATCATTTTCTTGACTGAGAGTCTGGTTCCGTTGCAAAGTCTTGGTGGATTTATGTTTCGAAGAAGAATGATGGGTACGCCAATTTTCAATGTAAGAACGTGCGGTGGCATGCCTGGCAAATCAAGCGAATTCAAGAATTCAGTTGGATAGTTGACGACTTCGTCTTGATTCACCACAGTATCGATGGACTTATATGTTGTCGTTTCGCCGGGTATTCCATTCTGAATGGTGAAGTTGATGATATTGACATCGATGTTTTTTGCCGCTAATATAGCACGCGTACTAAGCCACTGATGATTTTTGTAGTTCTGTGCAATGTTTGGGAAAACTTTTTCCACCAATTCGTCTATGCTTTCTGTGATCTGACAGAAATTCTCTGGCAAGGTGATACATTGCGTAGATTCATCAATTTGCATTCGCCCATTTCCAATATCCATTAATTGTTTTGCAAAATTTTCAGCCGATGCATCCCGTTGTAGTTGTACACGCATGTTGGTTTTTAAAGTCAATTTCTGTAAATGACGCCATAAAACTGATGATTTGAGACATGCATTAAGTTCATCAGCGGGTGTTGAACGTGGTATAACCGGCAGTGTTTGTCGAAAACCACCAGACAATAAAATGAGTGCGCCACCGAAGATCCGTGCGTTTCCTCTCAAATCTCGCAGTGTACGATCAAGCGCTTCCAATGCTTTCTTGTGAGACATTGTACATTCGTCCCATATAATAATTTGACACGTTTGGAGTAATTTTCCCATTCCAGAATTTTTGCTGATGTTGCATATTGGTACCTCAGTGATTTGCAAATTCAATGATAGTTTCATTGCCGAATGCGCTGTTCGGCCACCATCCAAAAGAGTTGCCGCAATTCCAGATGATGCAATGGCCAGTGCAATATTATTTTGTGATCGTATTGTTGCCAAAATGAGTGAAAGAAGAAAAGTTTTTCCCGTACCACCGGGCGCAACTATGAAAAACAGTCCACCGCTTTAACAAATGTCCCCAGTTCTTCAGAATCAAAGTGTGTTTCTCGGTGCAAATCACAATCGAAAAGGTCGTTTGCTGGTCGGTTCGGAGCAGGCATTCCAAGTTGCACCAGTGCCTTGTTAGCGATTGCCAAACATATGTCTTCAATCAAAATTAATGCCTCATTGTGCACGTTTGCTGTGAATGGAATGTCCGGATTTTGATTCGCAGCGCGCAAACGATGTAGAATATCATCACTCATGTAGTCCTTGTATTTTACCCAAAGATCGTTTGGATTAGATGGGAAGCAGGTTGTCAATATTATGGCAAATAACGTGCGTATTTGCTGTGGTCGAGCAGTATTCGATGCATCAGCGAGGGCAGTGTCCCAATGTGCATCATTCTCAAGAAGATTTAATTCCTGGCAAGCTTGACGATAAGTGGCGCACAGTTGACCGTTGACTGTTCTTAAATCTTGGAAGGATGTCGGTCCACGTACATTGATTAACAGCAATCGCAGATAGAAGCATTCTGTATTATTCGGATGAAAAGTGTACAGACGACCCAATGCGTCACTGGAATACAAATTGGGATGTCCTTGAACTGCTTTACCTTGTTTGCGACGTTGAAACTTTTTAGCCGATGCATTCCATGTGTAGAATTTCGGTACCTCAGAATAAAGTAGAGTCTTTGCAAAAAGATCATCTTGGCACAATGAGTAAAATGCAGTTAAAGTTGTTGCCGGTGGAACCAATGCTCTTGCACGTACATTATCTGCTGTGAAGTACACGCGCTGCCCATTCTCGAGATGCACCGACAAGTGTACTACTGTTGGATGTCGTTCATGGATTGGAAATGATAAGATGCGCCATACTGCTTCATTACTGCTAATGTAGCGTCCGAGTTGGTATTGGTTGATTTCATCGAGCGGTGCGATCACATTCCCTACTCCGAAGACTGCCATGTCGCTTCCTTTATTGACATATTTGCAAATGTATTTGTTCGACTTCACTGAATTGCAATACTCAACATTAATGTGTGCTTTGAATGTCTTTGAAAGCAACGGTGAATATGGCACAACCCAACGATTATCGACTTCGACATCAACGTTTCGTACTTTCAGAACGATGGATTTTCCGCCATCCTCAACTGATCGTCGACGATACTGTGGGTATCCGTCATTGCCAGTGATGGTATCAGAAACCAAGTTTCTTGGGTATCGTTTCGTGCATTTTCCATCAGACATAGATGGTGAATTATTGTTGAATGCGCCACATGGACCATGAATCATATTTTTGGTAACGACATCGAATAAGTCTGGATCAATGTCTATATCTGGTATTTCTGCTGAGATGATTTGGTCTATTTGATCTGGCGTAATTTTATTGATTAACCAAACCAAAATATGTGCATGTGGCAATCCTCTTTTCTGACATTCAATGGAATACATCCAGCAGCGTGTCTCTCCAAAAACGTGATGCTTGATAATAAAATTCATTAAAGATTTCAATTTTTGTTTAAATACGCGTGCGGTAATGTCATGGCGGTCGGAAGATGATTGTCCAGCTAACAGAAGTTCTTTAATTTCATTCCATGTTGGATTACATGTAAATGTAATGAACAAATCTGGACGACCATATGCGCGAACGTATGTCATCGCATCTTGTGCGTATTCGTGCATGTGCCGTGGACTCCCCGTGAATGTAGACGGTAATATGACCATTCTTCCAAAGCTTCCTAAATCTACTATCAAGCCTGAAGGTCCCCTTCGTGACGTCACAATCGGGGTCCTTCTGCATCGTTTACTTTCGCTTGAAACCTCTTAAGATCTTCTCTAAAAGCTTCATTTCTTCTTCATAAAAACTGATTTCTCATTAATATTCCGTTAAAAAATATTATTTGACATTTATCTACCTTTTTAAAATATATATATGTGTGTATATATATGTTTTTTTTTTCCCCCATAGTTTCAGCTAAAATAGATATATTTTCCCTTTCATTTATGCTTATATGTGTTTACTTAATTTAATATTTTTTAAAATCAAATATTTGGTGTTATAAAACTAAGTTTGTACATGTTATTTTAATAAATGAGGGAAATACACTAAATTCCATTGGAATAATTTATTTTATAACTATTACACCAAGGTGATTAAAATATTTAAATAATAATAAATTGTGACACACGTTCTTTAATTATAAATTTCCAAATTTTAGCAAAGAAAGATTTAAATTTGAGTCAAAGCAACAAAAATGATATTTAATATTGCTCATTTAAAAATTAATATAAATGAAAATCTTTATTATACCTATTTTACCAAATATTTATTTTATTTTTAATTATATTCACATATGTTGATTTCAAAATCAAATATATAATGCAATAAAATAAATCAAGTTTTGTATATTTTTACATTATTTTAAAAAGTATTATGATATATTCAGAATTCTATTAAGATCGTTCAACTTCAAAGTTTTGTACAAAGAGTATTAAATTAATGTTTAAAAAATAAGTATTAACAATTTTTAGATATACACATGCATTCACTCTTTCTAAATTTCCAAACTGTGACTTATAAAAAATGGAAATATGAATCTAAATCCAATCTTTAAAATTAACAAAAAATATTTTTAAATCCTCTATTTTTGGCTATGTAACATATTTGAAAATGTTAAGTATGCCTATTTTTCATCATTTTTACTTTCTTCTATATGTAATATAGAGAAAGTATTGGATTCGTAAAAATTTTCGACCTCGGGTTTTTGATGGATTTACACGTTTTGAGAGCTGTAGAATACGATTTGACTATTTTTAGAAAATGTCTGTCTGTCTGTCTGTCTGTCTGTCTGTCTGTCTGTCTGTCTGTGTGTGTGTGTGTGTGTGTGTGTGTGACAAAATTTTGTGGCAACTGTATCTCAGGAACTACTGCACAGAATTTCATACAAATTGGTATGTAGTTGCACCTTGACATAAATTAGTGCCTATCAACTTTTGGTAAAAATTGTCTTACAGGTTGCGTTGCCATCCCGCTTTTTCTAAATTTTTAACATGGTGATATAGGACAAAATTTTGTATAAATGTGCTTAAAGAGAATTATTTTTTAGTAATCATTATGAAATTTACAATAATTATTTATAATAGAGATAGTCAACTGGGAAAAATGTTTTGTACGTGTAGGAGCCACGCCACCCCCCCTGGGGGGGAAGTCCCCCCTCGAGGGGAGTAAATTTTCAAGATGGGTATCTTTCGAAAGGTCTCATCAATACCTTTAAAACGAATGGTTGAACTATAAATCTGTGATAATTTAAAACAAAGTTATCGATTTTTTTTTACTTTTAACAAAAAAAAACTTAGAAAAAAAAATCGTATTTTTTTTTTTTTTTTTTTTTTTTTTTTTTTAAATATTGTTACTGGTTGAATATGTATTACTTTTAACAAAAAAAAAAAAAAAAAAAAAAAAGAAAAAGAAAAAAATCGTATTTTTTTTTTTTTTTTTTAAATATTGTTACTGATTGAATATGTATATAGGAAAATATAGAAGAAAGTCTTGTGGTGGCCACAACATACTAGTTATACATGAATTTGAAAGTTTATTTTCTGAAATGTAAATACAATAACTCTAGTAAATGTTGATTTGTAAATTTTGAAAAAAAAAAAAATCGAGTTACAATAAATACAAGATGTTTGAATTAATATTTCAAATTAGCCTGTATTGGGCAAAATTAAAATCATTCAGTTTATAGGTAATATCGCATAAATTTGAAATAATGTTTGCCAAAAGAATAATGATTTTTTAACACGCATACATACGTTCAGTACTTTTAAATTTCCAATTTTTAACATATGAAGATCGAAATTTGAATGTTAAATTTATATTTTAAAAACAATAACAATTTATATTTAAAATTATCCCTTATTTGCAAAGCACAATAACTGAAAATGTTTTACATACATATTTAAGAAATTTTTATTGATGGCTTTCGAAGATTACTTTATAAAGCATAAATATATTATTTGAGTTAATATAATTGTTTTGTTAACATTTAAAGTAAACAGTTTGAAGTCATAAATATGACATCTAAAAAATATTTCAGATTAATATTTACGAAAATTTTGGATCATTCAATTTAAAATTACATGGGCCGAAAAAAAATTAAAACAATATTTTAAAAATCTGTTTCAGATAAATTTATAATTCCTAAACAAATTCACGGAATACAAACTACTTATAAAAATTAATTTCCACACAATGAATGGAGACAACTTTCATATCAAAAAAGTACAATACTAAATTTCGAAAAAAAATAATTTTATGCTCTACATTCGAGATTGTAGGAAGTGTTTCTTTCTTTCTTTTTCTTTTTAATTAAAAAAAAAAAAAAAAAAAAAAAAAAAAAATTGATAATTTCATTTGAAATTATCGAACATACATGGTTCAACTATTAGTTTTAAAGGTATTTATAAGTTCTTTTAAATAATATTTATATTGAAAGTTTACAACATTCGACAGGATTTTCCTCCAAGGGTGCAAAGATGCTCCTATATATACAAATTTTTTCTATAAGTATTTTGGCCCACCCGTGGCCGAGCGGTTCTGCGCTGAAAGCTGTTAGACGTGAAGTGCGGGGTTCAATTCCAGGTCGCACTCGTTGGCCTAGCCGTTCGGAATTTACCGTAGTTTTCTCCGAAATCGCGTAAATAGGGGCTAGGAATCCTTAGAAAGACCCTCACGGAGGGCATTCCCCACAGTCCTAGGACCCTAAGTGCAGTCCTCACAACTCAACCCAACCTATAAGTATTTCTTTTTATTTCACGATGATTTGTTAAAAATAATTGTAATTGTGCTTATTTATACAAAATTTCTTCCTATACTGTCATATTAATAATTATCATAAAATGTAATGGTACCTCCACCTGTTGGCGATTTTCACCAAAAGTTGAAGGCCATTTAAATCAAGAAGCAGCTTAAACTTTTGTGAAATTCTGTTCAGTAGTTCCTGAGATACAGATACCACAATATTTTATCACACACACATATATATTGACATTTTTTAAAAATGATCAATGTTTGTACCTTTCAAAACGTGTAAATCCATCGAAAACCAGAAATAGAAAATCTTTATGAATCCAAGACGTTTTTCTATTGAATTCAGAAAAAAGAGAAAAATAAATAAAAATGAAACAAAAATTTGAAAATTAAAACCTTTTAACAAGTAGCGTTGCTATTCCGTTTTTCATAATTTTTAATGTGCCCGAATAGAACAGTTTCGTATAAATGAGAATAATTTTTAATGAATTATTGTAAAATTAAGAAAGAATTGTTCATAACAGTAACAGTCAATCAGGATAACATTAACCTTGCGTGGGTGTGTGGGTGTAAATTTTCAATGTGAATATCTTTTAAAAGAACTCGTCAATACCTTTAAAACGAATGATTGAGCAACGATCTCTGATAATTAAAACAAAGTCGTGTTTTTTTTTTTTTTTTTTTTTTTCCCATTTTGAGAAAGTGTCCTCCGTGGGGGTCATTTTACGGGGTCCTAGCCCTATATTTAAACGCCTCGGGAAAAACAAGGAGAACTCCGAAAGGATAGGTTGACATGTGTCACCTAAGATCGAACTTGGCACCTAATGTCTTTGAGAGCAAAACCTCTTGACCACTAGTGGGAAACTTTCGTAAAAAAAAAAAAAAAAAAAAAAAAAAAAACGTAATTTCTATCATTTCTAAAGAAATATTTAAGTTTTTTAGAAATATTACAAAAATTTAAAAGAAATTAATTGACTCTTTTTAAAATCTAATCTATTATTTAAAGTTGCTAATTTTCTGGAGAATCTACTATGAAATTCATCATTTCTTGTTTTCGTATAATTATTCAAAAGAATGTTACCCGTTGTTTTTATACATTTATTAATTAACTGAATTAGTGATTTACCACAATTACGAATTCCTTCAAAGTCTAATCCGTCATCCATTAGTTTTTCTTTAGACAATTCACATAATAGAAAACGTTGATTTTCAGATTTCAAAATTTTTTTCTTATATTCAGCAGTAATACAATGTAAATGAAAATTAACTCAATTGATGTATATTAAATGATGGAATGAAAAATTCATTCATGAAAAATGTAATTTAAATGTATGTGAGGTGAGGACAAACATTGTTTGCAACACGCATTCCAAGCAGAAGATAAGATAGTAAAACATAGTAAACGGACCCGATGGACATCAGTTTCTTACAGATAAGGGACCCGGGTTGTGACGTCACACGCAGTCCGAAGTGATACCTTCAGGCTTGATAGTAGATCTAGGAAGCTTTGATTCTTCCCAATTCGTTTGGATTCATGTTACCATTTACAGATGGCGCCAGCGTGCAATCCTTCCTTCTCTCCAGCTTCCGCAATGTTATTCAATGGGGAAATGTCTCGTTTTAATTATTTTTTTAAAAATAATATTAAGCTGAAAAAATTTCGATTGAAAGCAAATTTCATTAAATAGAGTATTCTAACCAACATGTTTTTTTTTTAAGAGCCATTTTATACTAATTTTACTTTGAAAGAAAGCTTTTAAAAAATGACGATTCTTATGAACCGAAGCTAGCTAAAACAGATAATTGGGAGGAAGGAGAATGGATGAAATTTTGTAAAGAAAAAAAATAAACTTACTTTAGGTGCAGAAAACACGAACTCGGACTTTATTTTTCTCCTAGGGCTTTTTTTTGTTTTTCTTATCACTATCATAGCCTGTTTTACAACTAGGAACGAAACATTTATTTGAAACATCTGAATTATGCAGTTTTAATAACTTACAAAGAAATTAAATTGCTTAAAATAAAAAATTTTAAATGTACTTCAGCAAAATTCTATTGAAAACAACAGTATATCCGCGCCGAAGTAGGGAGGATTGACAAGTGGCGCCCTCAATATTTACCAAAAATTTAGATCACAGTTTCGTAGCTTTCTCCCATTGGACCTTCAACTCCTATTAATATTACTCCGTGGTTACCATCATTAACGATTGCGTCTCGTAAATGAATGTACTCTTTAGAACGCAACTCGGTTTGATTCAATCGAATATATGAGTCGTTCGGTTTCAATCTTCGCGTACATATCGACAATGTACTGATGAAACAATTGTCGACATTTCAAAATGTAGTTCTCAGCGTTTTGACGAATCATCAATCGATACGAATAATAATTCATTGCACTGACTTTCTTATTCGTTTCCTCGTTTGTTTGTGGATTTCTCATTTTGATGTTGAAATGATATCCATCTTCTCCTCGCCAAAACAGAATCGGATACTGCAATCCGTCATATGAGCGATGAGTTTCAGAGACTCGTTGAACGCCACCTCTTCTGCGATGAAGAATTATGTCGCGCGATTCGAATTCTTCTCCAACTATCACGATCGCCACTTCATCGATTGTTGGTGCATTGAACTGTCTTTCGTGTTGGCCAACGGGTCTTTTTTCTGCTCGAATTACAACTGCGTAGTCATCGTCTGGCATTCGTTGAATGGCGGTTTTAAACAATTGAACTAATTCATTGTGTTGATCGAAAAGGGCTTGTAACGCAGCCACGATTTCTCGTCTAGTGCCCGCATTGTAATGACATCGTTGTTCAATTTGTTCATCACTGTTTTCCATGAAATAAATTTGAAGAAACTTATGATCTGCGTCCGGCAATGGTAGAAGCGATCCGGCACGATGATAAATTTGTCCTTGGACTCTGAATGTTGGCATGTAATTTTCTCGCACGATGTTCGTTGCACCGAATGATGTCATTTGAAAACATGAATTGTATTTACGAATGTTTTCCAAGAAATGCTTCGAATCTCGTGTAACACCTGATAGCAACGTTGATAGTGGTTCAGGTGGTGGATGTAATTCTGGCAGTTTAACTTTTCCACTGGCGCAACACATTCCTGGCATTTCGTTCTTAAATTTGAGGGCGCTACAATACATACAAATTTTATCCATTTTTCCAATGACGACACTTGGATGAAGACTGTAATCATTATTACTGTTATAATGGAATGCACCAAGATTTAAATCAGCGTGCAGTGTTCGTCTTGATCGAGCGGTGCTTATTCGAACATTTTGCAGCCTTCTTTCCCGTTGTTCAGTTGTCTCAGATGAACGTGCCTGAGTAGTACGTATTCGATCATTTTCTAACCTCACTTCTCGTTGTTCAGATGATTCAGACGAACGGGTCTCAGCGTCATGCACTCTAAGATTTTCCAGCCTTAATGCTCGATGCTCGTCTAATTCTGAGGCTCGTAATGCTCTTTTCTTCCGTGCTTGAGGTGTAGATCGGCCAATTGCTTGTCGCTTTACAGGCATAATTGTACGTAAACTTCGCAAAAAAGGCGTTTGAATAAAGATTGGTCTTACCAACTCAGAAACCTTCGTAGACTCATGCACAACACTTTGCTGAAGATCATCACATGAGATAAGATAGAAGAAGATTCCGATTTTCAAATTGCCTTGGCGAGAAACGTCCGAGGTACTTCGGTGCCAAATTAACTAAAGCTGTTCCATACCAAAAAAAATAAAAAAAACAAACTTTTGATATATACAAAATAAAGAAATAAAAATTTCTAATAAATTCGAAATTATTACTATTTACAATCAAGGTGAAAACATAAAAGAACCTTTATAAGTTACATATAAAGTATCAATTAAAGCGAAGAATTTTGTTTTACTGTAGAAAAGAAAAGTAAGTACTACTCAATTAAATAAAAATTTTAAGCTAATACCAAGTATCTCTATGAAAATATTTATTTACACGCGAATATTTTCATAGTATATTAATTTTTTTTTCTAATTTGTATTATTTATCCCGCGAAATACAAAATATTTTATTTTCGGAAAAAAATAAATAAACGTGAATTTTATTTATTGTGGCATCAAATCTATTTTTCTTTTTTTTCATTTTAAAGTTAAAATGGAGTTTTTATTTAATATCTTCTTTCAAATTTTTGATTTTTTCAAATATTTTTTTTTCCTAATCCATCCCTGACCTATAAGGAAAAAAACAAAAAAAGAATGATCGAAATCGGTCAAGCCGTTTACGATTTTATAAAGGACATAGAGACAAACATTCATTTATATATATATATATATATATATATATATATAGATGTATACATTTCTTGAATTTTTCATTTTAAGGTCAATCATTTTTACCTTCAATATCTAAAAAAATACATATTTAATTTATTTATTTTTTAATTTCATGTTACATCTTACGTTATCTATAATAAGTTTCAACATGGTACGGCCATAGGATACTGAGTTATAATTTAAAAAGCAACTCTACCAGTATTTCCATATTAATATAACGTACGTTTTACAAAAATATGGCCGTCCCCATGTTGAAGCTTATAGTAATTACAGATAATAAACGTAATAATAACATATAATTTTTAAATGAAAATCAAATGTATACTTTTTGAGATATTGAAGTTTAAAGGTCAAAATGTTTGACTTAAAATGAAAATTTAAAAAAATATATACATGTTGTATATCATTTAAAAGCCTATATTATAAGCTTTCTAATGATACTAATCTTATATATAAGTTAATTAGGGAACAAAATATAGGAAAAACTTATGGTATATTAGTATGAAAATACTGATTTAAAATTGCAAATTAATTTATAACTCATCATCCCACGGCCGTCTCATGTTGAAATTTGCAATAGTTATAGATAATAAATGCAAAAATAACATATAATTTTCAAAAGAAAATTAAACGTGTACTTTTTGTGATATTGGAGGTCAAATGTCAAAATGTTTGACCTTAAATTGAAAAAATTGAAAAAATATATACGTCTGATGTATCATTTGAAAGCCTGTATTATAAGCTTTCTAATAATACCAATCTTTTATCTCTAAGTTAATTAGGAAAAAGAATATGCGTTCATTTGTAGTAGAAGAATTTCGGAAGTTTGCATTTTTTACCCATTTTTTGCAGTCCTGTATATCAAAAACTAAAAGAGATAGGGACTAATTAATTGGTATACATTCATTTCTCAATAGGCAAATAAATGAGCCCAATTTCATAAAAATCTAAGGGGGTCAGGTTAAAAATGCTGTTTTTTATTTTTATTTATTTATTTATTTTTTTTTTTGTGATGATATGACATATGGAACGACTCTCTTATAAAAATCTATGCCCAGCATTTTAAGCAAGATCTTCACTATCACCATTTCATTAATCGGATATCAATTCTCATTGAAGAATCCAAATTCACCTGTAACGAAGATATTCAAAGTGTCTCAGTCCACAAATAAGATTATGCTAAAAGTGTTCTGAGACACTTTTAGCATAGCCTTACATTCATTTTGATTGGTTTCCTCGCACCAGGGGCAACCAATGCATTACGCTATTGCCACATTTTCATCAAACAGAAGTCCAACATTAAACGTAAGGGACCAGGGGATTCTTGAGCTAAGGGGGTTGGGGGGGGGGGGAATTCGTCATCTGGAATGGGAAAGGTTGGATTATCCGACATACAACTCCAGTATTGCCCCATCAGATTTCCATTTTTCATACAACACTAATGGGACATCATTTCCGAAGCAATGAATAACTGCAGCTATTCTATACAGCATCTATGAAAAACTTCTTTAAATATTTGGGCATAGGTTTTACCGATATGGCTTCTTGAAATTTAACTTAACGGTACGACATATTCATTAATGTCAGTGACAAGTATGTGGAAAAAATATCCAAAAGTTTGTATTTCTATATGTCCTTATATGTACACTAAGCGACAAAAAAAAAAAAAAAAAAAAAAAAAAAAAAGAAGCCGCGCTTGGATATTTTCCTTTTCGCCTTCTACAACCGCCAATTTTATCGTTTAAAAAGCAAATTTTCGAACAGATTTTATTATGTTGTCCTTCACATACACTTTAGCTTTGAGCCCAGTGTTAAAAGCAAAATGCAATTGTCAGAAAAATTGTAATTTTAGAAATTATTTCAAAAATGGTAAGAATAAGGCAATTAACGATGCCACAAAAAAATATTAATTTTTGAAGGAAAATCAAAAAATATTTTAATACGTGAGATGGCAAAACAATTAAATGTTAAAAAAATATTGGTAAAAGGATTTTTAGCAAGATATAAAATTTTTTAGCCGTTTAAACTGGAAATTTGGTTTTAAGCGGCCATGCTGCTCATCCAAGCGAGATGACCGTAAGTTAAAAAGCCATTGCTTATGAAATCGGTTTGTATTACATTTAGATCATAAAAGATATTCAAAAAAAATTGTTTAGCAGCATAATTTCTTTAACTACAACAGTACAGCAACTATTAAACAAAGCAGGTTTAAATGACAGAAATTTGAAAAATTTCTATTCTTAGTGAAGAGAATTAGAAAAGCATGACCTCAGATGGCTAAAAAAATTAAAAACTGATTAGTTAATTATTGGGCTGAACTGGTTCTCTGTGATGAGTCAAGTTTAACTTATTTCGAGCTAAAGAAAACAAGCCAATCTGACAACGAAAATATGACCGACTTAATGACAATCGCACTTTTAAAACAGTGACACATTCTCCGTACATTATGGTACGGAGGTGCATAACTTTTCAAACAGTTGGGCAAATTTTTATGCTCAAGGGATCAATTAACTCGACATAAGACACAATTTTCATAAAAATGGTGCCTGACCGACAGCAGAATGTCCTCGAAATTCTTTTGTGTGGGCCTGTAAATAATTTATTCTATATATATTCTATAGAATAGGGGAGACTGGGGTACCATGGAACACTCCTTATAATTGTATTTACTTATTTTTATGGTTCGTATTTTGGTATATAGATCGCAGCATTGCAGTGAAGAAACATAGCCAGCAATTTAATGCTGTCTGACAATTTAGCCATTTTATTCGTAAAATTTAGTTTACGGTAGTCAAAAGTAAAAATTTTGAGTTAAACATTTTTTCTTTTCATCATTCAAGAATTATGATCTGGAAGAGGCTATTTAGGAACAGCTAAGGTCATCTATTATTATATTTAATCTCATTAAAATATTTTTTTAAGGGATTTGTTACTTTTTTTTTATAACATTTGCTGTCAGAGGTCCACACGGGGTACAATGGACCATGTACCATTCACCCCAGTTCTCTGTCGTAATAAACTAATTTACGAAATCTACATCTTTGAAGTGTTAGCTATAAGTTGTACTTAAAAATTTCATAGTTAACCTTAATTAGATCTATTATATCTTCAAAGATGAATAAGAAAGCAATTTACTTTGAGGTTTCTTCTTATTTATTTTTAATACCATTCAGTTACTTTTGTATTCTTATATTTTTACAAATATCATACAGCTATAACAAACTGAATTAAATAATGCAATTAAAAAGTAATAATACAAATACATTTAACGAAAAGAACGGTTTTACATTTTGTTGATTTAATCGCAGAAATAAAAGATAATGAATCTGTTTTTGTGAGATTCATGCAACGAAAACCTAATCAAGATCTTTACATTTTTCCTTGAGAGTGTTGATATATCTATTGTAAATTTTCAAGCTATTGTAATGATGAGTCCTTCCAGACCCTACAACTTCACAAGAAATACAACAGACTTTCAGTGACACAAAAATCGTTTGGTGTATCATTTTCTAATTTTAATGTTCATTAATTTACATTATTTGTATGAAACGAAGGCATAAATAAACAAATATAATATATTCTACATTTTATACTATTAAAAAACGCACTACATTAGTATATTTTTTTAATTTCGCCTGTGGTCCATAGTATCCTGTGTTATGGACCATTGTACCCCGGGGTCGAGGTACAATGGTCCATTTTGTCAGTTACTATTAAAAAAATTACAAAAAAAAAAAGTAAACATTATTGCTTTTGGTTCAGTGCAACATAAAACCCAATATATAGGTAATATGCACGCATATTTTCAACAGCGAGAAACCATTACTTTGTGAGTAAACACGTAAAATTTCCAAAATTGGTCCATTGTACTCCGGTCTCCCCTTAATGCTTTTAAGCGTCTTAATAGTGTATATTAATTCCACTATGTTGAATGCAGCATAAACGCAAATACGCTTAAATAAAAATTTGCCTATAATCCCTAATGTTACAAAGTTCTTTTGTGTCTCCCTGTAAACGAGCCATTAACATTATATACATCAGTAATTACTAAACGACTTATCCTATGTAGCTCATGAATACTAAGGTCTTTTAGATTAAGTCTAAGTGCACATTTTTCTACAGAAAACATGTTTTTAAGTATCTCAATAATGCATGTTGATTTCATTTTGTTCAATGCAGTGTAACCATTATTAGATGCCTTTAAACGAAATTATGTTTATAGACTGTAATGATAAATGATTTGGTGTCCATGAACACGAATCATGAACAATATACACACATCACACAGAATAATACACAGCTGTTTCTATATGGCGCGGTAATATGTGTACCAATTTGAATGCAAATCAGGTGATTTTTTGAGGTCGCTATCACGGGACAGACAAATTCTGTCCATAGGCTGTAATTACAAGAAAATCTTTAGTGTGCCCCTGTACACGAACCACAAGCATAATGCACACCCAAAAATATATACCTAGTTCCGAGTGGTTCGTGAACATGTGTACCAGTTTGCAAACTCATTCGGTGGATTTTTGAGGCAGCTATCGCGGCACCCATAAACATTTTGTGTCTCAACGGAAACAAAGAAGCCTCCACTGACGTTTCGGCAATTACATTTTAGCAAGCTACTTATTTATTTTGGATACATTGTTTTATTTCTTTAAAATGCCTATAAGGAAAATGGTTCATCAAACTGCCGATTTTTTATATGGTAAAGAAAATGTTGTTTTGGTATCGAATTTTCGAAACTGAGTTCAGTAATCACACTTTCTATGGTCCAGGTCCCCTGAATTCGAAAATCAAGTTTGTAGCAGTTAGTGTTTATATCGATTCAGCTCAACTGAAAACAGATATTAGCACAAAGTCCAAACTTAGTATTCTAAGTCCTGTGTCACATGGTGGTATTATTCGAAATACTTTGAGATCGTGCTGTTAGCTCGAATACATGGACATATAAAGGATTCAAATACATTATGGTATATACATGAAATTTCTCATTGGTACATTTTAACATCGTTAGACTACACTAAACATAATTAAAGTAGCATATGATTTCTATGAGCACAAGTTTAAATAAGAAAGCAGGGATGTTAATAGACATTTCTTTTGTTAAAATGCATAGTAAGAGAAGTTAGGGAAAATCCCATACCAAATGTATTTTGAACCTAATATTTATCAATGAAAGGCTAATTTAGAAATATATTTAAAGTTTAAAAACACTATTCTTTCAATTAGCAAATTCAATAATTATATTCTGCTTATACAGTATTTTTCACTTTTGCAGACGAAAAGTTTTTGAAGTACCAATATTCATTAGTTTTGAAACTAGTATGTTGTGAGTTGTGACTATCATAAAACTTTCTTCTATAGTTTCATACACAAACTCACACAATGCGAAATTTTTATTAAAACTATTTTTTATCAAACTTCTTTTCCATGGTGAGTGCAGACGATTTTCTTCTTGGAAAAGTATTACACTAAATGTTGAAAAAAAGTAAATTTTGTGATCTACAGGTTATGTTTTAGGAAATGCACTTTTTAAAGTTTTTATTTTATTTTATTTTTTTATTAAAAATAATTTATTGTTTGATACAATGTATCATGGACACATAGTTCATTCATTTGTTTTAAAAGAATTGACGAGTGTTTATTATTATTATTACTCATATTGGAACCACCGAGGGTAGGAGGGAGGGAGAAAAAGTCATGCTCTTCCATATAAAAAACTTTTATGGTGGTTGACCGTCATTATTATAATTATTCTTTTTTAATTTCACTATGATTGGTTCAATTGTCATTTACTACATTTATGCGAAATTTTGTCCGATGCTGCCATACTAAAAATTATAAAACAAGATGGTGCAGTGATATGCACTAAACGTTTATAAGCACCAATTTATATCAAGATGCAACTAAATATAGACTTTTCATGGTTTCTTTTAATTCTCGATGTCACAAAATTTTTATCACACACGCAAGCAAAATAGATATTTTCTAAAAATTATCAAATTAGGCCATCTCACAACATTTTAAATCTATCGAAAACTGGAAGTCGAACATTTTTACGAATTCAATAATTTCTTTAACCCTTTACGGCGCACTACCCTTTAAAGTTGGAATTTCAACAAAAAAAGTTGTAGGCTATCTACTTAGGTATAAAGGAGTGCACATGTATAATTTTGTAAAGATAGTATTTACCGTTTTGAATCTGTGGGTGTTCCATCAGCTGGAACACTGCGCCACTAGAGCTCTGAAAAGTGCTTCTAAGAGCATCGCAGTAAAGCGCGTAAATATGTAGATTTTGCATTTGAATTAAAAAACACTGTATTATACCTGTGTAGTAGATTTAGCATGACCCATGGTGCATCACGGGAGGCCTGTTACTCTACACCCCATTCCCCCCCTCCCCCGCTCCCCCCCCCTGAAAAAAAACCTTGTTTATATGACTTTTTATGAAATAATTTTATATTTACAGTTAGTATACATATATACAGGTCCTATGTGCAAAAATATTTACAATTAGTCTATTTTTTAGCTTCATAAAATTTCTGGAATCACGTCACACTCTTTTGGTACGAGCACAAACCAACATTGTAGGTTTTGCACATGAAACTAGTTTTGTGCGTTTTTTTTTTTTTTTTTTTATAGACAACCAACCCTTCTCGCAGCATCTTATAGCTTGACATCATTCCCTCCAAACAGTGGAAAACAGAGCACGTAAAGACAGCTGTCTTCTCTCATCATTGTTTTCGGTTGCATAATATGAAAACCGCTAGTGTCGCAGTGTTCCAGGAGATAGAACACCTTATTTTATTCAGCGATTCCTCGTATGTTTCCTGTATAAAATATTAAAATTAATATAGAATAAATAATTTAGAGTACAGGCAACGATATAACATAGAAATCTTTTTTCAAGCAATCTTTTTTGTATCACAAAAAATATACAAAATTTCTTGTAAATACGAGGGTTTAAAATAACTCGTCCCAGCTAAATATCATGGATTGCCTTGTGTACTGGTGTCATCTAAGGATGAAAAGGAAAGTTCAAAGTAAAAAATAAACCTATTTTTATGCATTTGCAATTGAATTTAACGGTTGCAGAAGCTAGCGAAGTTAGGTGTTCCATGTAGTGGAAGACTGAGCGGCAAAGGGTTAAAGTATTTTTTTTTCCCCTTCCCTCTAATGACGCGACACTTGCGAAGAAGCATTGGCCGGGGGTCGCCGAAATGATGACCATTTATGAAGAAGCACCCTATGGGTGACTATTGCTACCCTAACAGTAACAACACAGGGCGAAACAACCATGCCTTACCCGGGATTTGAGTCCATGCCCTACCATGTGGGAGTCAGAGACGCTAACCACAACACCGTATGGGAGGCTTTTTATAGAATAAAAGAAAGTAAAAATAGTTAATTGATTTCAGTAAAAAAAAAAAAAAAGTTGAGGTATAGAGTATTGTAAGCAGACATCATAAATTTCTAAAACAAGAAACAATTGTTTGAAATATCAAAAAATGATTATCAGGGAAGAATAGCAAGCACAAGTGTCAACATGAAAGTAGCAATGATCAAGACTGACACAAGCAGGAGTATAAATATTTATACAACATTGAAGACGCCAATGTAAAAATATTGAGCGAGCACAAACTGCTGTTTCGGTAGTGTAAAGCGTACCATCATCGGTGTAGAATGACGAGGTGGATTAGCGCTTATATATAGAGGTAGGATAGCGAATTTTTAGAGTCAGAATAGCAGCCAATAGAAATACGAAACTGGAGGTGTAAACAAATAGGAATTTAGGATATAGAAAGTTATGTACAAATTAAGAATATGTGGATTTTATGTAATATTTTCAACAATCAGAGAGAAGGGGGTACAGCAAAATCTCAATTAATGACATTTTTATGATTTTTATAAACATGGAAAACTTCCAGAAAATCGAGTTCATGTAAATGCTTAGGCCAACATATTATTTTAGCTGAATTAAAGTTTAAAGAATGGTTATTCTCCCAACAATGCTCAGCAATGGCCGATTTGTTAATTTCTTGTTTCGTAATACAACCCATATATTCTTTAAGACGAAACTTGTGTTTACGTTTTGTTTGACAATCACATGTTAGTCTCCTCTCTCAGATTGTTGAAAATATCACATAAAATCCACATATTCTTAATTTTTAAACATTTATATATAAGTATATATATGCTCATATATGTATATATAGTATATATATATATATAATAATGATGATCTATTAAGCATAGTAGAAGCCAAGCAACAGATACAAGATCACTGAAACATCAATGACCAATAAGATTAAAAATTTCTTTGCGAAGTTCAGTAAAAAGTAAAAAAAAAAATTATCAGGGGATGAAATACACAAATTTAAAGAAATTAGATTTATTAATTATCAGCCTGCAAAACAAACGAATCAATAAACTGACACAACAAATCTTAACTTAAAACCATAAACTTCATCAAAATTTATGAAAAAATAATTTAAAAAACTTAAGATAGGAAGGAAGGAGGCAGGCGGCAAGACTCGTGACTTGCCAGTGCACTGTAAAAAAAAACGGTAGATTTACAGCATAGTATGCTGGCAATATGGGTGAATGGAGGGGGGAAAGTAAAAAAGAAGTTATTTACAGCAGAAACAGCCGTAAAAGAGTCTTTTTTTTTATAGATGTTTCCGCTGTAAATTGCCTTATTTAACAGCAGAATGTGCTGGCAATATGGGTGCCAGCACATTTTGCTGTAAAAGCTTCCGTTTTTTTTTTTTTTTTTTACAGTGTGGGGTTAAACTAGTTTCATGCCGGCAACAGTCTCCCAGCTTGGCAAGACCAGATTAGGAGTAATATAGATTTAAAAAAGCAAAATTTCAAAGCAAATGAATAACAATGAAATTTACTGAATGATTGCAATGTGTTTAATAGTATGATTAGAATTTTAAGAATAGTTGACAACTCAAAAAAGAAGAAACTGAAATTTTAATGGAAAAAGAAAGTTTGCATATTAGGACAAAGTAAATGCAACAAGCCTTCTGCTTTTTTTTTTTTTTTTTTTTAATTTCACAATCCCACCCAACCATCTAGCCTTACAACACCACCCCACCTCCATAATCAAACATCTGCCCACCCAACCGCCACCTTTTTTATTGTCTTTTATTATTTTATAATTTTTTTTGTTAATAAAATATGCTTTCACGTGAAAAAAAAAAAATAATAATAATATTTTTTTTTGGCATCCACATGCTTTAAAATGCTGATTAGATATTTTCTTTTGTAAGAAAGCTTCCTTCTACCTGAAACCCCCGTTATAAATTTAAATCCTTCCACTAAAAGTAATGAAATAGAAAGCGAAAGATGTAATGGGAAGGCACGTAAATTTCTGTTGTATCATGCACGTATGTATGCTTCACACACATAAAAAAAAAAAAGAAAAAAATCACTGGACACCCCAACCTCGCTGTGCATGAACCTGAGAATGCATGTAACTTGTTTTTACAGCCATCAGTATCACGCACGTATGTTCGCTTCGCTCACATGAAAGCCCCCCCAAAAAAAACATCACTGGACGCCCCTGCCTCGCTGTACATGAGTCTAAGAACGCATGTAACTCGTTTTCGCTGCAATCAGTATTGCACAGATAACTCCCCCCCCCCCCAAAAAAAAAAAAATAAATCAATGGATACCCCTACCCTGATGTGTATAAATTGCAAAAGTACACGAAATTACGATACTTACGTATTATCCATAAGCACATGCATAAACAATTTTTTTTTTTCCACGTCAAAGCATATTTTATTTTATGGTTGAAAAAAATTAAAATAAAGGCAACAATTAAAAATTTAGATGTCTATTTTAAAGGAGGAAATGTGCTGTCTCGATCCACTCCTAACCTTTTAGTAATAAAAGACCTTTGACTTCCAACATCATATAAACATAAAGAAATGATAATGACCATCTTCTGTCAGGAACATTTCCGGTTAGACCGCTTCAAAACAGAGACTTTTGGTAGCTTTTTTTTTTCCCTAGAAATGCTATGTATTTTTATTTTTATTTTTTAATTAATCTGCATAAATGTTACGTCATTAGAAAGATCTTTCAAAACTGATAATTTTTTGTGCTTACACTTTCCCCATAATCTCAATATGTAAAAAGATTTCAAGGAAAGTTTATAACTACCATTGCAATTCTAAAATACCCATGGAGGATAAAATTAAAATGTAATATAAAATTCAATCATAAAAATTATGGGCTAATAGTTATTACATCATTTTCTTGCAATCATGATAATGCACTTATCTGATATAAACAAACAGTTGATTGTGACGTCATAGTTATCAAATTAGTTAAAATAAATATGGTTACAATAAGGTACCTAAGGTTACTTCGTTACAAATATGGTACCTTTCATTTGATACCTTAATTGTAACGAAGTTTTGATTAGATATTTTAGAATTAATTAAAATATGAAAATAATTTCAAAATTGGACATTTAAATTTAGGATTGTTGCCAAAAAAACTTTACCAGTTATTGTTATATATATATATATATATATATTCCATAAAAATTAAAAAATATTAAATTTGCCCAAGGAAAAAAAAATACTTATTAAAACGAGTCGAGTCGAAGAAGGAAGCGAAATAAGTATTGAGTTATATTACGATACATAATATGATATGTTATATTAGACCTATCGTCCAGGGTTAGTAGGTAGTTTTGTTAAAAGAAATAGTTTGTTCGTTCGGTGCAACTTGCACATTAGTCCCGTCAGGTACAACTTGCATATTAGTCCCCTTTAAATATAGTGTCCAGCGAAGCGGGCAAAGCATTCGTTGATTCACTACCTTAACTCATTTCACATTCCGTCATTTTTTACTTGGTTATATACTAGTATAAACATAAAGAAATTTGAGAGTTTAATTCAGATTCCACATTCACGCAAATTGTTTGTAAAATTACTTCCTTGCAACAATTTTTATTCTTATTTATTTTACAGTACGCAACTGATGTAACAGTTGCATCAGAATTGTTTTCTTTAAATGGAGTAGAGGATTCATTACATATTTTATTTAAACAAATGGAATGATTATGGAAATTTCCATTACAGATTTTACATGCACTTAATTGCCTACATTTTGATGCTATATGAAATTTATGGAAGCAGACATAACATCTGCCTTCTTTACGTAATTTTTCGCGTTTTTCAGGAACTGAAAGTGTTTTACATGATTTTGAATCGTGTTCAAACTTAACGCAAAATACACACACATTTTTAATGCTCGCCGTTAGTGCTGAAGCCGTTGAAACTTGTGTTTTGTAACTACTCATATATTTCTTACTTTGTTTATAATTTTCTTTTCTAATATTAGCTCGATTCAATTTTTTCCTTAATAAATAACAGAAGTTCTTCCATATCCATAATTTTTGAATTGGATCTATTTTTGTTAAATTCGAGACCAATTTCTGTGGGTATTAATTTTAGAAGTATCGGACAGAGCAAATGTCCGTAACTGCTGGCTGTGACGCCAAGTGAATTTAAATTACTAATTTAAATTTTGCAATTATCATAGAGCTATCTTAGCTCTTTTACATTTGAAGTGTTTATTACTTGTTTTAGATTCAGCAGCTTAAACATATCGGCATTGATAACTAAGTCTTTATGACCGAAACAATTATTTAGCAAACCAACTGCAGATTTATAATTCTATTCAGAAGAGAAAATTCTGCTACTACATAGTAAGCACTTCCACCAAGCAGAGATTTCAAATAGGAAAATTTATCAATTGGAGTCAAATTAGGAGTATTGTCGATAGCATTTGAAAATTGACTCCAAAATTTAAGCCACTGACTACTATTTCCAAAATTTAAACCACTGACTACTGAAAATCTATTTTTAGAGAGTTTTGGAAGTCTCATAATGTTTTCAAAATTCACATTTTGGGAGGAAGCATCATTTTTCAAAAAGGGGTTATTTTGCATAGAAGTATTTTGATTTTGCACATTATTTTCGTTAATAAATTTTGTAATTTTATAACACCATTCAATAATTTTTTCACTGTAGAATTTTCTAAATCAGGATCACTGGTCAGATCCTGTATATCAGAATTCAGTTTTTTTAATATTTCATATTTTTTACTTAATTGGTATTTGCAAATGTTTAAAGTATCCAACATATCGGATAAAGTTAATGATTCATCAGCAAGAGTTATTTCAATTTTATTACACAATTTAGCTGTTTGCGTACGCATGCCAATACGCTTCTTTTTTAAAATTTCTAAATTTGACATATTTTTTGTTTTTAACTTCAAAATATCATTCAGAAACTAAACAATCAAAGAAATGAAAACTGAGCTTACCTCAGTAATTTCAGACAGGAATAGACAAAACATTTAATCTAAGGAAATCACCATTGAATCCTTAAGCGGTAGAGCCAAAAATGTATCCCATGCAGGTATACCGAAATTGAACATAAAAAATCCAAAATCTTACTTCAAATCAGAGTAATAAACACAGTTCATATCAAAATAAATCAGGTCAATTAATTAACATAACAACTAAATTTATTACCAAGCATTTCACTTGGTTCAACCGGAATATAGCGCCCGGGGCTCGCTTCCAATATGCCTCAAGAAAAAACAATAGAATTATGCAAAGGGTTGTAATATTTTGGCGAATGACAGAATTCGCCATGGTGAAACATAACAAACACACATAAAATGTATTTTCTTTAATTTTAAACATTTATTATCAAATTATGAGCAAAAAATTTAAACTAGTATGTTGTGGCCACCACAAGACTTTCTTCTATATTTTTCTACACAAATTCACTAAGTGCAAATAATACATTAAAACTATTATTTAGTAAAATTAACTAACATAATGAATGCAAATGATTTTTATCTTAGAGAAAACTAACACTAAATATCCGAAGAAAGACAGTTTTATTATCTGTAAATAATATCTTAAAAAGTGCATTTTTTATAACGGTCATCTCATATATCAAGTTTCATATTGTTATATAGAAATTGAAATATAGCCTTCCTGTTTTCGAGGAAATTTTCAGTATAGCAGTGCCACCTATTAGCCAATAAGCATCCAAATTGAATCAGAATAATGTCTTATAATGGTCTTCTCGAATATCAAGTTTTGTTTGATGACACATAATAGAATCTGAGATATAGCCTTCACTTAAACTGCGGAAATCGCTGTGTAGCAGCACCACCTCTTGATTGGTTGACACCAAAAGTTTATAGGTGTTAATTTAGGTCAAGGTGCATCGACATATAAATTTATATGCAATTCTGTGCAGTAGCTCCTTAGCTATAGCTTTCCCTTAAATTGCAGAAATCATTGTATAGCAGCACCACCTGTTGGCCGATAAGCATTCAAATTGAATTAGTAAAAGGTCTCATAATGGCTTTCTTACATATCAAGTTTTCTTTGGTTATACACAATATAACCTGAGATATAGCCTTCCCTTTAAATTGCATAAATTGTTGTATAGCAGCATCACCTGTTGAGCAGTTGACACTAATTTAGGACAAGGTGCATCTACGTATAAAATTATATGCATTTCTGTGCAGTAGTTCTTGAGATATAGCCTTTCTTTAAACTGCAGATATCGCTGTATAGAAGCGCCACCTGCTGGCCGATAAGCTTTCAAATAGCACCAGTATAATGTCTTATAATGGCCTTCTTACATATAAAGTTTTGTTTGGTTATATGCAATAGAACCTGAAATATAGCCTCCCCTCAAATTGGGGAAATTGTTGTATAGCAGCACCACCTGTTCAGCAGTCAACACCAAAAGTTGATAGACACTAATTTAGGTCAAGGTGCATCCACATATATATTTATATGTAATTCTGAGCAGTAGGTTCTGGAGATACAGTTGCCACAAAATTTTTGTCACACACAGACAGAGACAGACGGACACACAGACATTTTCTAAAAATTGTGAAATCATGTTCTAGACCTCTCAAAACGTGTAAATCCGTCAAAAACCGGAAGTAAAAAATATTTACGAATCCAATACTTTCTTCTATTGAATATAGAAGAAAGTAATAAAGCAACACATATAGTTTATAATATAAACTTAAAATGTACATTTCTTGGTATTTCAGCTGCGCTAACTATTAACAAACAACTACAAAGGGGTATTTGAAAAGAATGAGCCTCAGCTTTAATTCCTGAAATATTGATATAAGACATACATAACAAATTAGAAAGATGTATAAACAAAAGTAGAAAATTTTATGTAATTATTTTTAAATATCAGGGGACTCAATTTCAAGAATTAGTAATTTTAAATTATTAAAAACTCTTATGCACAAAAAAAATTTCTAATTACTTGAAAAAAAAAAAAAAAAAAATCATGAAAAATCATGCAGTTTACAGATTAACACCTTTCCAACTCTATGTACTCATTGCATCATGTAACTTCCAATGCACTTTGCTTATGTGGTCACACAATAGACAGACAGACGGACTAACTGATTTCATAATCACTCTTAAACATCATTGGAAAGTATTAAAAATGCTTAATTGAAATGGAAATGCAGTTTCAACGCTTTTCCAGTTCGTGCCCTTAATGTATCAGAATATTTTAGTATATCCCTGTAAATATTAACACTAAGCATAACTCATTCTACAGAAAACACTTTCTTTAGCACATATGAACAATAAATAACTTCTTTCATTGTAATTTGTGCAGTACAAAGTTATTTAAATATGATTTATAAACATATTTCTCATAAGGTGCAATCCTAGTAGCAGAATTTTCTGTATTTACCTAAGAAAAACAAAATTTGTCTATGATCCAAGAATACTGGACCAAGTCTTGTAGCACAAGAAGTATTAGCATTTCATAAAATATGTAAAATTTACATCTACAAAGAAAACTAGTTGGCATAGGTGAAAACTGCACAGTTCCCCATCATATGCATGTTTTCATAAATTTTTAGTACAAGACATATTATATTCATGTTAAGAGAAATTAATTTGACCAAACGCTTGACACAGTGACAGAATGAAATCCTTGCCTTATAGGCTAACCACCATTCAGTTTGATACATTTATCTTATTTTAATCTAATAATTTATTTTTTTGGGGTCAATTTTGTAGTTTAGTTTTCATGCTACTATTTCCAATGCAACAATCCCCAAAATGTTTATTTATATGGAATATTGCCCAATTTTGCTATGTTGATAAAATCTTAAATTTCGAATAACTTATGAAATTTTCCCATTAGAATATTTGCAGTCTATGATGTTCAAACAAACATCACAAATATTATTTTGAAGTTGTCTGACATATTTATGATCCTCAAAATGGACGCTTGATGAAATTTGCCCTATTCTGCTATGTTAAGTAAATCGTAAATTCAAAATAACTTACGAATTTTTTAAATTGAAAAATTCATAGTCTATGATATTCATGCCAGTATTCTAAATATTATTTCAAAAGTCGTCTGATATCTTTATGATGAAAATATCCCTCAAGAAATGATATCCCTCCCTTATGTGAAATTTTGCCCTATTCTGCCATGTCGTAAATGTTCAATAACTTATGAAATTTTTATATTGGAAAATTCATAGTCAATTATATTCATACCAGTATCCTAAATAATATTTCAAAAGTGGTTTGGCATCTTTACGAAGAAAATATCTCTAAAAATTGACGTTTATGTGAAATTTTGCCCTATACTGCCATGTTAAGAAATTCGTAAATTTCCAATAACTTGCAAAATTTTCAAAGTAGCATATTTATAGTTAGTGATGTTCATTCTGGCATCAAAACTGATATTTTAAAACTATTCTGACATTTTTACAGTAAGAATTATCTATTTAATGTACGCTTAAGTGAAATTTTGCCTCATTCTCCCATGTTAAGAAAATCGTAAATTTCTAATAACTTACGAAATTTTTTAATTTGAATTTGCAAATGAATAAGGGCCAGTGTCAACAGTAATATTTTAAAACTGATCTGACTTCTGCGCGACTATTTGTTCTTAAGATATCGTGTACACAGACTAACTAACACACTAACAGACTAATAAACTAGCACACAATCTAAAGATGAACACCATACAAATTTTGCCATTTTCGGATTCCTCACATCTGAAAATGTGTAAAAAAGTCAAAAACCCAAGGTCGAAAATTCTCACAATTACCTAAGTTCCCCATATCTATAGTATAGCCTGGCATTTGGAAATGTTGAATTAATCTGCAGTACTCGCTATTGTGCTGCACTGTTTCTGCTACTGGGGATGCAATGCATTGACATTCTTTTGAGTGTCAATATACATAAACCAGTTATGCTATTTATAACATATTAGATATGGAACACACCATAAGGACCTAGAATAACATTTTTGTAGAACTCTAGAAATATGTATAGATGCTACAGATGCACAGTAAGACAGACAGATAAATTAATTCAATTCATAACCATCTTAAACATTCTTAGAATGTGTTAAAAACATTTAATTGGATGAAAATGCAATTCCAGTTTATAGACCTCAGTCTAATTGAATATTTTTGTGTAGCCAAATAAATCTTGATGCTAATCATACTATATTCCATACAGAGTATTTTTTTGTGCATATGAATAATGGCTGTATCACATGAGAGATTTTCGCCCAACATTTCACTCAACACAACGCAGCAACATATGGGAAGTTTCAAGGTTCGTTTGTAGTCAACTTTTTCAACTATAACTTGAAAAAATTCATGTTGTGTTGCATAAAAAAATTAAGTGAAATCTCTTGTGTGATATAGCCATAATAAATATTAATTTCATTATGATTTGTACAAAATAAAAATATTAAAATATGGTTCATAGAAATATCTCTCATAGAATGCAATGCTTTGGAATTCTTTTGGATATCCTTGTATACAAGCCAGTGGTGGTATTTACCCCGTTTTCAATAGAGAATGTCACATAGTGAACATCAATAAATATACAGGCATGAGAGTGCAGAAAATTAAAAAAAGAGGAAACACGCGTGTTCATAAAATTCATTTTAAAAGAAAAGTAACACGCGCGGGGAAAACTATACAAATGTACGATCATAAAATTTATTTCAAATGAAAAATAATGCTCACAGGAAAAACTATACAAAATATTTTAAAAGTGACAAGTTAAACTAAAAGAATAATGCACATCAACACAATAAAACATGTGTTTAAAATGAAAAAAAAAAAAAAAAAAAAAACATAACCTAGCAATCAACATTTAATCATTGGCTGGTGGTGGAAAATGGGAAAAGGGGGGGGGGGGGGTAAAAAGTAGTTCATGAGAGAAATATTAAACACAATTCTACTTCTTTATGGGTTCTAGAATATCATAAAGTCTGTTTAAAATTAATATTATGGATGGATAAATATTCAAAAATAAAAGGTTTCCTGCAGAACGTTTGATCGGCAATGGTTAGAGATGAAAAGGGGGGGGGGGGGGACAAAAAAAATTACACGAGTGTGAAATATTGAATAATTCTGTTCTTTTATATGTTATAGAATCTGATAAAGCATGTTTAAAATGAATATTGACATTAATATTTTGGATGGAAAAAGATTGAGAATCTAAAGTTTTTCGTGGAGCGTTTGAACACTGATCGTTATTGGAGTTCGATTTTAACAAAATAAAAAACCGCGGAATTAACGAAAATCGCAAAAAAGCGGAAAACCGCGGAAAATTCTCATGCCTGAATATATCAATTTAAAGTAATTTCATGAACATTTATGGGAATTAGAGCACAGACAAACAAACCAATGTCATAAACATTTTTCAACTTTGTTGGAAAGTGTTAAAAACAACTACCTATCACAAGACACCTTTATTTTCAACGTTTAAACTTCTGTCTGTCACCTGCAATGCACATTTGAACCGTTATCTGAACATATCACTATACAGAATCTGATAGAAGTTCCACCCCTCCTGTCTCGGAAATGTATAAGAATTTTGAAAAATGGCAAAACACAAGTTCAATTAATACGAGAACCTCATTTGGTGAAAAGATTTTGGGCCCGGGGGGCTAAGGAGGGCAACTTTAAAATTTCAAATAGGAAGGTATGTCTTATGATACATCTCTTGGAACGACTTGTCAAGACAATGAACTTGATATAAAAAGTTTTGTCTTGTGATGATTATTAAAGGAATTACATGAGAGTATAAAATCTACATTTTAAAACTCAAAAAAATCTTACACCTCTTCCTTCCTATCTCGGAGATGAATCGTAATTTGAAAAATGGCAAAACACGTGTTCAATAAATTTAAAAGGAAACTCTTTTGGTGAAAAAATTTTGGATCCAGGGGCTGAGGTGTAGGGAGACCACTAGGGAGGGCAAAATTTCATAATGAGTAGGTATGCCTTGTGATACATCACTGGAAACGTCTTATTAAAACAATGAATTTGATATAAATAGTTTTGTCCTGAGATAATTATTAAAGGTAGTATTTCATGTAGTATTCATGCAATTATTAATT
Organism: Salticus scenicus; assembly: GCA_963930645.1. NCBI lineage: Eukaryota > Metazoa > Arthropoda > Arachnida > Araneae > Salticidae > Salticus > Salticus scenicus. The sequence continues at coordinate 365,693,985 of OZ005649.1, read as the reverse complement.
ACATGAATTTTTCGAGTTTTTAAATGTGTATTTTACACTCATGTATCTCCTTTAATAATAATCGCGGGACAAAGCTATTTATATCAAATTCATTACCTTAAAGAGACATTTCCAGAGATGTATCACAAACATACCTTTCCATTTGAAATTTTAAAATTGTCCTCAGTAGCTGGCCCCCAAGGCACAAAATTCTCCCCCCCTCCCCCCCCAAAAAAAAAAGAAAGAAATCCGTCTTAAATTAATTGAACATGTGTTTTGCCATTTTTAAAAATTCCAACGCATTTACAAGATAGGAAGGGTGTGTGGGACTTCTTGCAGACTCTGTATATATCTAGCAATCATTTAGCAACGGCTTGTATCAATCATTGGTATTAAATGCAAGGGACATACGCTTTCAAATGTACCAATTCAAAGGAACCAATCTTTCAAAGGTTAATTTTTTTTTTATATATATATTTTACTTATTTGCAAATATATATATATATACATATATATTATATATATACAGGGTGTCCAAGAATTATCTTTACACTTAAAACTTTAATAATTTCTAAAATATAAAAGATATTTGCATCCTGCTGGAACCAAACATTGTCTGCAAATTCTGCAATTGAAGAAGAGCAAATAGTTGAAGCATGTCCCGGTAGAAGCTACCATTAACTGTTTTTTTCAGCAAACAAAAAAGGCCCAATGATTTGGTTATGTATCAGACCACACCAGGCAGTTTCATGTGGGGTTTCTGAACCCCAAATTCGTACATTATGATGATTTAACTGGCCAGACGCATGAAATGTTGCCTCATCACTAAAGTACACCTGTTTCCAAAACCCTTCATCTTCATCGATACAGTGTAACATCTCTATGGCAAACTTCACACATTTTGGTTTGCCTGTTGGTAACAATGCCTTCAGCAACTGCACCTTATAGGCAGAGAGATGCAGCCATTTGTGAAGTACCATGCAGATTGTGGACCTGAGTATTTGCAGTTGTCTAGCAGCCGAACAAACTGAATTTTTCAGAATTGTGCAGGATTGCCTGATGTACTCACTCAACATTTTCATCATTTGTTCTGCTCTTTTCTTATGCAACACAGAGCCTGTAGTCTGGTGTGTCATGCACAAATGGTGAGTCTGGATGGTGGGTCCCTTTGAAATTTGGTCCGGAAGTTCAGTTAAACCTAAGTGTCCGATTTGTTTACTATGAATCATGACACACATTTTGCTTTCTCTTGTGCCCCCCCCCATGCTCACTAACAATTGGCTAGCCTAAACTGCAAAAAAACTTTATTAGTTGCACTAATAACTGCAGAAAACAGAATGTAAATATCTGTTTTATTTTAGAAGTTATTAAAGCTTAAATTTGTAAAGATAATTCTTGGACATCCTGTATATATTTTACTTATTTGCAAAATTATTGTTTTATTGCTTTTTTTTTTTTTTTTTCATGAATTCCCCCATACTATAGCTGTTTTAACTTATTTTTATTAAGTATAATTCCGTTAAACTGACAGAAGCCTTAAAATTTACTTAAGAGATTTTGTTGTAATATAATTAAATATTTAAGATATTATTTTTAATTTTTAATTTTTCAGTTTTTTTTTTTTTTTTTTTTTAAAGATTTTAAAACAACCTGATGTAGAAGTAGATGTTTTGATGCAAAAAAAAAAAAAAAAAATATATATATATATATATATTAAGCTGAGTGTGCTCCTTGAGGTGCTTTACAAAAACTACCAACAGAACAATGTTCCATGTCACATTGAAAACTGTTTTCGCTGTTTATGTCAGAGAGCAATAAACCGCATATTTTTATCTACTTCTCCTATTAAAAGGTTCAGAATTTTTTTTTTTTTTTTAACCTACTTCTCCTATTAAAAGGTTCAGAAACTTCCTTATAGCACACTCATTTCATACTAACTCATGTCTCATTTTTAACTCAAACAGTTTCCAAATTCTACAATAGATTGCACTCTTTTCACCTTCATTTCCTCCTGAGAGAGGAACGACCCACTTATTAATAGCATAGTGAATATGACCTTGAACGAAGAATTGTTGTACCAAGTATTAAATTTGTATCTCTAGTAGTTTCCACATTGCACAGTAAACTCCCCTTTTTTTCATGCCATGACTGTATAAAAGAAATAAATTTGTCATTGAATGTTGCTAATTATGGAGTTTAGAACTTGAGTGGAAGAAATTTGTTCAGTGCAGTGAAGAAAACAAGAACATAGAATATTTGCTAAATTTTAACCGTTTTGTGTGAATACTTCTCCATGCAACTCAATGTTGATATAGCACAATCTTCCATTAGCACATATTCATCCATAATTCTTGCATATCATAAATTTATTTCACTTCTTTTGTTATTAAACATGATATTTTAAATGAAAAATATTTTAGGTAAATATTAAAGATTTATATTCTACAAACACAACAACCATGTCAAAGTTGTCACAATGGGAGATAATCTTAGCAGCTGTCTGCTTGAAGATCTCAAGAGAGAGTGAGTTGCTTTTCTCAAACTCTGTGCCTCATGGAGCTGAAGCATGTTGGGATACTAATGCCCAATAAATAGTGTGTCAATAAATCTACTTTTTAAGAGTTTAATTCTTTAAGAAAGATTTATTAAAGTAAGTGATAAAATTTAATTGCTATTACTTAATTATTTTCATATATCCAGAGTTTACTTATTTTTTTTTTTTTTTTTTTTACGAATTCTAGCAAAGTGACACTATTTCAAAATGAGTGTAGATGTATATCCAATAAGGCTAGAATTTAAACCTTTTAGAATGATCTGGGACGATCAATGATTAATTTTAGCCTGACGCTGAAATAAAATGATATACTTTTTGGAATGTAGAAAATGAGAAAATAAATAATTTTTTCTGGATTTACAAACAATTTAGAATACATTTAACCCTATGTCGGCCCTATTTAATTTCATTCCTCTCATCAGTGTTGCTAAATTTAGGGAATATTTTTATTCAATATTATATTTTAACTGCAATGGTTGCCTAATCACTTCAAAGGTTATTCTTCCATTATATATATTAAATATCCCTAATCAAAATTATTTGTGATAGTTGAATAAAAGAGTCCCTAAATTTGGTAAGACTATTAAAGCACAATTTACAGCTTTAGAGCCATCAAAGGGTTAAACCAACATTTAAAGAATTTATTCACCCAACATTTTAGGATTTATTTTATTCATTAAATATTTTAGAATTCCTTTATTTGAAAAGATACTTTTGTAAACATTTCATATAAATTATATCCAATTTGAGCTGAAAACTTTGAATCTTACCTTTTCTTTTTTAAAATAAATATTTTAATAGAATGTTAAACTTTTTGTTTCAGCAAAACAGACTATGTTTGATGTAATTTATTAAAATAAAATTTATTACAGGATAAAATGATGTTTGAAAAAATATACAATAGTAAACTTTCAACAGTAATTGATTAAACATAGGAATAAAACTTGTATGTTGTGGCTACCACATGACTTTTTTCTATATTTTCCTATACAAATTCACTCAGTAAAAATAATTTATTAAAATTATTATTTAAAAAAATTATCTTCCATGATAATGCAGACGATTTCCATACTAGAGAAGTAGTATAACACTAAATATCCAAAAAAAAGTAAATTTTATTGTCAATATTACATTTAAATTTTTTTTTTTTTTTTTTTTTTTTTTTTTTGTTAAAAAGGAAAAAAAAATTGATAACTTTATTTTAAATTATCGCAGATCGATGGTTCAACCATTCGTTTTAAAGGTATTGGCGAGCTTTTTTGAAATATACCCATCATGAAAATTTACTCCCCTTGAGGGTGGACTTCCCTTCAGGGGGGGGGGGGGGGGGGGGGCGAGGCTCCTACACATACAAAAATTTTTTCCCAGTTGACTATCTCTATTATAAATAATTCTTGTAAATTTCATAATGATTACTAAAAAATAATTCTCTTTATGCACATTTATACAAAATTTTGTCCTATATCACCATGTTAAAAATTTAGAAAAAGCGGGATGGCAACGCAACCTGTAAGACAATTTTTACCAAAAGTTGAAAGGCACTAATTTATGTCAAGGTGCAACTACATACCAATTTGTATGAAATTCAGTGCAGTCGTTCCTGAGATACAGTTGCCACAAAATTTTGTCACACACACACCACCAGACAGACATTTTCTAAAAATGGTCAAATTGTGTTCTACAGCTCCCAAACCGTGTGTTGCGTAAATACGGGCTAGGACCCCTTAGAAAGACCTCCACGGAAGGCACTCCCCCTCAGGCCTAGGACCCCAGTGTTGTCAATCGGCCTTAATCCCTAACACCAACACCAACACCCAAACCGTGTAAATCCATCAAAAACCCGAGGTCAAAAATTTTTACAAATCCAATACTTTCTTCTATTGAATATAGAAGAAAGTAATAAAGCACTTTACAAGGAAGGATTTTGAAGGTCTCATGGAAGATGATAAAATATTTGTTGAAAAAAGTTAACTTAGTAGTGAAATTTTTTTTAGAAGTAATTATATACATACATACAGTAGAACCTCGATTATCCGAAGTAATTGGGACCGAACCTACTTCGGATAATCGAAATTTTCGGATAATCGAGAATTCATCAATAATCATCTCAGGGGTCGTACTCTCCGCCCTTTTTTCATGACACTCTCAAATATGACAAATTTCCGCCTCTATTCCTACCACTATTATTTTTATGATGATCTCTAACTAGATTAATCTGGAGACATTTTTATAAAAAGTACCATAAAAATTTCTGCATGAAATTACTGGTGGCAAAATGGGAGAAAATTTCTTATTCTTAAGTGTGTCCGGAAAAAGGGGCGGAGAGTACGACCCCTGTTATCTAGTTTATTATGTAGTATCGTCATTGAACTGTTATTATTATTATTTTAACTGTTAAATAAATGAAAATAAATTTATTTCTGAAACAAAAACTCACAATGGTTTAAATGGAAGCTTGATCTGATATAAATTGGCCATCCTTTGCCGTGCAGCTCTATCCCGAAGTTTTCTTAAAAGCATGAGTTCAGAGGAATCATAAGTGACACAAAGTGACAAAAATTTTGAAATTCTGCTGAAATGAAAATGTCTCTGTTCTTGAGATGACAAAAGAGGTTAAGTTCTTTGCACTTGCTTACAATCAGAGGGTGCAATAACATTCGATTGTTCTGGGACTTGGCAGAATGACCTTCCACATTTCGAAATGGGGTGTGTTTTTGTTTAGAACAGGGACGTTTGAAAGTGGGGAAGAGTACACTCATACCGAGAATTGAGCTTGTGAGAAGGAATTCTAAAAAAGGAAATTCCAAAATATTTATCTGCATTCGTAGTTTGGAAAGGACGGCTTGCATACAAAAGGAATGTGGGAAAAAAAAAAAACTTTAAAATCGAGGTTCTACTGTAATTTTGCATTTACAGGCTAGTATATAAACTTCTGAAACTCTATTCTAAAGTACATTATTTATTTCTTATTTTTTAAGTAACAAAGAAATAAAATAAAATATATTTAATATTATTTTAGACATAGTATGATCGCAGTCTTACAAAATTTGATTTTTGAAGTTTGAATATTAAATGTTTAATATACAGGGATGAGATTGAATAATTACAAGACAAAAAAAAAAAAAAAAAACTTTTTATATACCATGTTTTTAAATTTTCTGTTGAATCATATAAACTTGACAATTCTATGCATTAATATATACTTTTTTTTTTTTTTTTTGATGAATTATCCCATTATCTTGAAAGAAAATGATCAAATGTGTAATAAAGAGAATAATTATAAGATATTTTCAAACATTTATTAATTGAATAAAAGTATTAAAAGAATGCATTGTCATTATGTTCTGAGCTATTCTAAAAGTTTCAAATGTCTAGCTAGTCGGGAAGTTAGTTAAAAATCAATTGCAAGATTTGTACTGGACAAACAAACAAGAAAGCAAGTTGGTAAAAATGTGTAAAAATGCTAACACTTTATACAAAAGGTGGATAAAATTCAAATAACGAAAAACATTACCTTCCTACAGAAATGAATAAATTGATTACTTTTTCTTTTACTTATAAAAAAGAACAATTGATTATTTTTATCAACATGGACATGAAAAATCTATTTGATTGGATGTTGTAACAGAAATTTACATTAAAAAAAAATACAAACTTTGATTTAAAAATCAAAAACTTTGTTAATTGTACATTGTTATAGAAAAATAGAAAGAAAAAAAAAATCTTCATAAAAGCTAAATTCAGCTGAAAAATCTCATTCCTGAATATACAAAAATAATGTAATATAAATAAATTTTAAACACACACAAAGTCTACTTTTTTAGAAAAACAGAAAGATACAAGATAAATAAAATAAAAGTCGTTTCATCTAGGAAAAAGTACATTTATCTAAAATATTCAGCAGTTTTCAAAGAAATATATGTAATTTCACTAAAAAATAAAAAATAAGTCTATTCATGTACAAAATATAAAACGTGCATTAAAAAAAAAAGAATGAAAGAAATTTATTTCAGTATAATAATTACAGAATAAAAATTATCATCATTAAATTTTACATAAAATAAATTTTCTATTAAAAATATATATATATAGTTTTTAAATACAAGATATTAAAGGATAAAATCAACAATATTATAATTTTAATACTTTGAAAGACACTAGTAGGAAAAAAAAGTATGACTTCTCAGATGGAAAATGCATAACAATCATCATCTTATAATACTAAAAGATCTCAAACTCTAAAGTTAGCATAACCTTTTACAAAAATAAAGTTTCTTTACTCCTGCACATAATATACATAAATGTACAAACATTTGCATACATAAATGCATAATGAACAAGAAATTTTAACAAGAATATATTTTTTAAATATTTTAATTTTTATACATCATTTACTCAACCAAGTACAAAACATTTGTGCTTTTATATGATCTTGTTTTTGTCTCAAGGCCCGCCACCCACTGGGGAGACATGAGACAAATTGTGTTACAGGCCTAAGAAATATAAACATTTATTTTGTAGATACATGAAATATAAACTAGTATAAAAATGATAAAGTTTTAATATACACAAACAGAATCGACATTAAAATATCCAGTCGCCACATGGTGACTAAATAAAATTAAGTAGTGACTTAAAAAGAATTTTAAATGCATTAATTTCATATTTCGGAAATCAAGCAAAATATTCTGACCGCTTTGGAAATTAAAAAGAAAAACAGGAATTTTGTTGATTTACGATGAAATAATCATACACTGATATTTCACAGATCAACTTTGAAATTTGTCGGTTATCATTGCTTATTTTAACTGTCAAATGTGATTAAACATATTATTTATTTATATTTTTTTTTAATCAGCAGCAAAATAACTATGTTTCGGCAGCAAGAATATTTTTTTTTTTTTTTTTTTTTCCCAAGTGACCATAAAAAAGTGCAATCTTCATTAACTATTTATGGAAAACCAGATCCTTTTCAAAAACTAATAATTTTAAAATGGGCTTCTTACAAAGTCAAAGAATATTCTATACCTCTAACATTTTTCTATAATGAACATGAATATTTTGGTGTGAGCCTATAAATAAATCAGTACAATTATGTCTTTTCTATAGGAAACATTCTTTATTGACTCTAAGAAATGTATGTTCATTTCATATGTTTAGCTCAGTATAAAGTTGTTGAAATGGGCTTATAATATATATGTCTCTAAGACTGTAACGTGTTTGATGTATTTTGTGAGTCAAATAATAATAATAACACTGCTATAAGTATGATTTTAAAATGAAAACACAGATACACAGACAGATGGACTGAAGCCTTCAGATGAAAAGTGTTAATTAAAAAAAAAAAAAACTCTCTAGATAATAAATATTATTTAAGCACACTTAAACAGATTTCTAATTTTTATTATTGCATAAAACCATATTTCTAAAAAAATTCATTTTCATTTCATTTTTATTTTATTTTATAATTTTCAAAATAACAATACATTCTATAAAAAGCTTCATTTTCTAGAACAAAAAAAAAAAAAGCATTTACAATGAACATTAAATAAATCAGTACTTTGTACAGTGGTGATATATATATATATATATATATATACACAAAAAAAAAAAAAAAAAAAAAATAGTGTTAATGCCAATTTAAGACAAATCTAAATATATGAAATTCATATATTACAATTTAAATGACACAAAGCAATAAGTTTTATTAAAAGAATATCATTTACAGTTCCATCTTAAATCATGATAAAAAAATCTTATTGGTCATTGGTGTTTCAGTGATCTTGATCTGTTGCTTGGCTTCTACTATGCTTAATAGATCATCATTATTATACACACACATATATATATAATACTAAAAAATAAATAGAGATATATAGAGAGAAAAATAAATAAATAAATAAGTAAATAAAAAGCTAATTTGCTAATAAAATATAAAATTTGCTAATAAAATATAAAAGATTTTATACTTTTATAAATTTCTGTCATCATGAGAAATGCTATTATTTTATAATGCACAGTATCTTTTTCTATTTTTTCCAAGAAAGTTTTGAAGCTATCTAAATATTTACATACAAAAGTATAATATATGCATTATTTGTTATCTAAACATTAACAATTATCAACCAATATGATTTCATTTCATTAAAGGAAGTTAATATAATTTAAAGTAGTTTCTAATATATACAAGATTTATTACAATAAATGAATACATAAAAATTACTTTCAAGAATAATAGCTAAACTATTCACTAGAGAAAAAACTTCAAGAATTAAATTTTATACAAATAAAATCTACATAGTAAAATATTCAATTTCATATTTTGGCACAATAAATTATGTACAGTTAATTATACAAAATATATTTCATAAAAGTCATAAATGATGAAATGGTAATATTATACAATAGTGACACTAATTTAAGAAAAGAAAAATCAAGAAATATAAACAAAATATTATTGGTTTGATAACATGAAAAGAGGTTCATAAAATTTAAAATAGTTTATAACACATGTAAGATAAGATTGGCAGGTAAGAAGCTCATTTAAAAATTTCATTTTGTAAAAATGTTAATCATGATCATTAAGATATTAAAAATTAAAAAAAAAAAAAAAGCATTCTTACTAAATCTAGTGCTTTATATGACATAATGCAATGTTTTTAAACAGTCTTTTGCTGTTTATTAAAAGCTAAAAATATTAAAGAATCATCTGTAAATTTGCAAATTAATACCTTGTTAACATTTCAACTTAAAAGTTATGAATGACTTCCAGAAACCAGAATAACTTATTAAATAAAGGTAAATTATTTTCAGAGTTTTCTATACGCTTTTTTATTCCCTTTCCCGGATCATGGCCTAAGTTTTTAAAACCACTACAATATTTAAAATATTCAGTTTCATCTTTCCAACTTTAAATCAAAGAATAATATGAATATTATTTACTGGATCACAGCTCGTACCATTTAAAATAAATGCATGTATTTTCAAAACTAACAATTAGATATTTTATTTAAAAAATTTTTAATGTTTGTGTACGGCAATTAATTTTATGAAAAACATAATCAACATTAAAAAGTAACAGAATAATGTGAAATGAATGCATATTTAATAGAATGAATTATTCTATATTTATTATTCCTTTTATCAGATAAATTAGTTTATTTTATATGATAGTTAAAAATTGACTGACACAGTAATTTTATACAAATAACAATAAAACAAAATTTGTGATAAAATTAACAGTAGTTAATTATAAGTAATTACTAAAGATATAACAATTAAAAATCACTGAAAATTTTATAAGAATAAAAATTGTCAAGAAGATTCTGAAGAAGACTTGAGCTATAGGAAAAGGGTCCGCAAAAAACTCCAGGAACAATAAGCAGTCGCAATAACTAAAGGAAAAATAAACTGTAGGCCGTGAAGAATAAGAATCAATTATTTCGCATCAAACATCTTTATTTAGGCAATATGGAAATCAAGAAAGTTTTTTAATAAAAAATATTTTCAACTGTCTATTATAAAGTTTAACAGACATACAGAGGGTTAGATGAGAGAGAGAGAGGGCTTCGCGATTACGTGTTCTTACGTCAACATTGAAGAGCGAATTCTAAAGTTGACTCTATTGCAATTAAGATCAGACTGCTGAATTACGCCAAGAATTTTGAAAAAGTGACAAATTTTATAGCCAAAGATATTCCATTGTTTCTAGATCAAATTAATATAAATATTTTGAATTTAGCAAGACCGTTACAGAACCGACGCCAATTATCTACGCCAAGTTTTATCGCCAGAAGACCGTTAAATAAGCGAGACATCAAGTCTGTGATTCATTGCATATCCTATCATTAAAAAATATAAATTACTCTTTATTGATATCATAGACACGCCGTACATCTGACCTATGTCATCGAGCAGATCAGAAGGGTCTCTCGCTGACCTTTCATCCCAGCCGGTGAGGAATCTCGTCGAATTGACCCAAGAACCGCAGACATTTCTCGGCGCAATATTTCGAGCCATTGACGTTTATATATATGATCCGATGATGAGTCACTCAAACATTTCTTTAGTTAAATTAATTAAACGATAAACATCTTCTTTAGGCCTTTGGATATTTTCTGTGCTAAAAGTGCAGATAGTTATTTCAATCGTACCAAAATCCAAGCACCATTCTAGAGTCTCTGAAAGTTTTTCAAAACCAAAAGCGTGATTTTGAAGCTTTTCCATAATAAGTTTAAGCAGCAACTTGCAAAAAAAGGAAAAATTTAACGAAATATATATAAGAATACATACAGCTCCTCTCTCTCTTTTTATCTCGTAACCACTCTGAAGAGGTCTGGCACCAAAGTTTGTCAAGAAGATTCTGAAGAAGACTTGAGCTATAGGAAAAGGGTCCGCAAAAAACTCCAGGAACAATAAGCAGTCGCAATAACTAAAGGAAAAATAAACTGTAGGCCGTGAAGAATAAGAATCAATTATTTCGCATCAAACATCTTTATTTAGGCAATATGGAAATCAAGAAAGTTTTTTAATAAAAAATATTTTCAACTGTCTATTATAAAGTTTAACAGACATACAGAGGGTTAGATGAGAGAGAGAGAGAGGGCTTCGCGATTACGTGTTCTTACGTCAACATTGAAGAGCAAATTCTGAAGTTGACTCTATTGCAATTAAGATCAGACTGCTGAATTACGCCAAGAATTTTGAAAAAGTGCCAAATTTTATAGCCAAAGATATTCCATTGTTTCTAGATCAAATTAATATAAATATTTTGAATTTAGCAAGACCATTACAGAACCGACGCCAATTATCTACGCCAAGTTTTATCGCCAGAAGACCGTTAAATAAGCGAGACATCAAGTCTGTGATTCATTGCATATCGTATCATTAAAAAATATAAATTACTCTTTATTGATATCATAACGGAAATGTATTGCTTAATTTAGCTTCAAATAAATAAACATACGCAATTTAAAAGAATGAAAATGTAATTATGTATCCAACAGTTTATAACATGGAAATATTATTTTTTTATATTTTATTTATTAAATGATTTAGAAGAGCTTATAATTCTGAGAGATGTCATTTAAAAGGAATATGTTTTTGTTCTCAGAAGATTTATTAATAGCATAAGGGATAAAGTATTATTAGAATTAAGATATTTATTATAGACAAAAGCGAATAAATAAAATTAATTTAGAATTTCGTTATCTATTTTTATTAGCCATTTAATTTACTGAAAATATAATAATTACTTATTGCCTTTATTTAAAGTCATAATTAAAACTCATATATGTGAAGGAACGACTTCACAAAAATTATGATTTTTTACCCAATTACACACAAAACTAATTATTCAGGAAAAATTCCATTAAGTCTAAAAAACAACAATTATTTTTCATTTATATGATTTTTTTATAAAATTATTAGCACATATCTTTTAATATTTTTATTATTTTATTACTATAAAATCTATCATGACTATTTCTTTTGATGGCTGAAATATTAACCAAAAAAAAAAATGAACTGAGTAGTAAATCTTACGTAATTGCAAATTTTCTGTTAAAAAAAAAAAAAAAACTCTGTAAAGTATGAGAACATAAATAATTCTGATACTAATAAATGAGAAACAATAAATTAAAAATAACATGAGACTCTGTGACAGTTATAACATTAAAAATATTAAGTGATAAGACAACAATACAGTCGAAATCAGGAGAGTTTTCATTTGCCCTCTCCCATTAAGATTTACTAAAAGCTTCAATTAATGAATAAAAAACTTTCAACAGCATATTTATTACACACTACACAAGGTGCAAAGTATTATTAATTCTCAACCTTTGTTTTCAGAACCATTCAGCAAAAAGGTATACTTTTAATCACAAATTTTTTTTTTAATGAAAGGAGTAATGATGTCATTAGAAATTATATCCAATAATACATCAACCATGAAAATTCATTTAGAAAGATTGGAGTATAAAGATTGATTTTTTTTATCTTTTTTTTTTTCTATGTGAAGAAAAAAAAAATCAGCCTTTATACTCCAATCTTTCTAAATGTAATGATGTCATTTAGCAGAAAAATTCACAAATTCAAATTTATAAAATTACAAAATCTTAAACTTTTATATGGTCCCAGTAGTTACACTTAATAAAAATTTTCTGATTCACGAGTATGAAAAACAAAAAAGGAAAAAAAAAGCATCCTTCTGTGACTGAAACGACTAGTTTTCTTCATCTTAAAGTTTGAACTAACATTTCTGTGTTGTAAACAAAAAGTGAAAAGTAAATATTGAAAGTAAACAGAAAAAGAAATATATTAAAACAGGCCTGTCCAACCCAAGACACTTGGTGGACCACATTGGAAATCTATTTTATTCAGGTGTGCCATACCGTAGATATATCTGTATGTGTATATATGTTTGGAAGTGTATAAATCATATATGTATATCTTTTTTTTTTTTTTTTGAGGGAGGGCATGATGAACATTCGGAGCAGAAAACATCAATTTAAATTATTTTCATACATAAATCAACTATAGAATTGTGAAAATTTGATGACTATACATTAATTTTGACTATACATTAATCTGTTCCAAAATTATTAAGTTTTAAATATCGTTAGTGTGCACACAAGCCACAAAAAAATACATGGTGGGCCACCTTGTGGGTCGCGGGTTGGCAATTCCTGTTATTAAAAAATTTACAATGTTAGGTTTTCCTTTCTTGCTTTAGTCAAAATTGATTTTTTTTTTTTTTTTTTTTAATGAGAATCTAAAATAATTTTCTAAAGCAAAAAAAAAAAAAAAAAAAAAAAATAATAATAATAATAACTGTATTGAGTATGTATGTTTGCGTTTGTGTGTAAATATTACTCCTTCATTTCATTTTGTAAACTTTTACTTTTTTATTTAGCTATTTTACCAATAATAAAACACTAATCAATCAATCTACAACAATTAAGAAATTGACAGTTTTTGTATATCTTACATAGTTTCATAGCTAGATTTTCAAATTTTCAGGTTTTGCTACATGAGGAAAGAGGGGGGGGGGGGGCATTACTTTCAACGCACTAGACATGTCTATTTTCTATAAATACATTCATCTTTTATGAACAGGAAACCTCTTTTTTGCTATAATTGTAATAGATGCTGATTTTTCATTGCTACCTGATTTTAATTACAATTTATTATCATTTATTTCTAAGCTGACCCTTATTGCAAAATAAAAATAATTAAATTTTGAAATTAAATAATTAGGTCAATTATTTTCTTTCTTTCTTTTTTTATATGCAAGTGTATCGAAATTGTTTTACTAAATATAATAATAAGATGTTGTAAATTATACAAAAATTTAGATCGAATTTCTGGATTTTTCTATGACATGAAATTGTTACTTACTTCATTAAAAAATTTTGCGATTAGAAGTATGTCCTTACAATGAACAGTTGTGAAAATTAGGCTGCGTAATGAAAGCATTTTGTACCCTTTATGTAACCATCTTAATGAATGATTTTTCTATGACATGAAATTGTTACTTACTTCATTAAAAAATTTTGCGATTAAAAGTATGTTTTTACAATGAACAGTTGAAAAAATTAGGCTGCATAATGAAAGCATTTTGTACCCTTTATGTAACTATCTTAATGAATGATTTTTCTATGACATGAAATTGTTACTTACTTCATTAAAAAATTTTGCAATTAGAAGTATGTCCTTACAATGAACAGTTGTGAAAATTAGGCTGCTTGATGAAAGCATTTTGTACCCTTTATGTAACCATCTAAATGAATCACATAAGACTGAAAAAACAATACCTGCTCAGTTTTTTACCATACAGATATTATCTATCGAGTGCTAAATTCATGAATTTGTGCATACATAACATCTTTTAATCACTTTTAAATTAATAAAAATAGAACTCTTTTGACAAAATACATACATTAATATTTACAAAATAAATAAATATTTTGTCATCATTTGATTAATGTACAAAAATAAATGTTACAAGGATGGAGGAATGATTTTCTAATTTTCTTCGGGCTTCACAGATATCAGTTGAAAGAATGGAGGAAAGATTTTCTAATTTTCTTCAGGCTTCACAGATATCAGTTGAAAACCTGCAACTCTCTTTTCTTTACAATAACTAGGGGCTACTTCAATGAGATCTTCTTCACTTATGGATGAAATAGTTCTGAAAAAAATTACAACATGAATTAACAAACGTTACATATGTTTAGTTTTAAGCATAATATAAATTTGATTTCTGTATATATTTTTTTCCTGGCTGACTACTGCTATTATAAATATGCAGGGTTGCCAACTTTTCAAAAACAGTTTGAGGAGTATTCAGGGAAATTTTGAGGAGCATTTTGGCTACTTTGAGGAGCAATTTTAAAAATGTAAAAAATACATTAAAAAAAAAAAAGAAACTACTAACAAAAATAAATTAACAATAATCATATGAAATCAAGAAATATTTAGTGATAATCAAATATATTTAGAAAAACAGTGAAGAGAGATAAGAATGGGAAATGATTAAGTCTGAATATAAGCTTAAAACCCAAAAGTAATTTGTTTTCTGCATGATGGCATATTTCCCATACATAAATAAGGACAATATATGAAAGATTAAGATTATTCATATATTGTCCTTATATTGCCTTACATTCAGTTACATTAAAAAAAAAAAACTAATGAAAGAAAAGAAAGCACGAAGGGGGAAAAAAAATTTCCAACAATTTTCATGAATGTCAAAATAATTATTATACTATCACATAAAAATCTAAAAACGAAATCTCTGATATAAATGTGTAAATGGTCTCATCTCTGAGTCAACTCCCTCTAATCTGCATAGCTTGGGACCAAATGCTTTGTAAACTTTAGAATTTTGAAGATTATTGGTCATAATTTGTTTACTTTCCCCCCCCCCCCCCCAGATACAAATGAAGTTATAATAAATCATTAATGCTTTAAGTGAATGATAAAATAAATGCATAATTATTTCAAATAAATCTTAAATAAAACAGGGATGGAGCAGCTAAATATCCATTTTGGAGCATATCGGAGCAGAATTATGGATTTGGAGCATATTGGAGCAAAATAATTATGGATATGGAGCAAATTTATTTTGAATCTGGAGCACATTGACCAGAATAATCTGAGGGTGCTTGCTTATTTAAAAACTAAAAATTCTGCAAAAAATTTTAGCTATTTTTCCATTTAGTTAATACATAAAAATGAACATCTCAACATCGCATGCATAATAAATTACACTTTGAAAATTTTCAGAAGAAATGAGTGAGGGAAATTTCTTAAACTTGTACCACCATACATGTGAAAATAATTTCAATGCTATACTTCAAACTGATACAAAAATTGGATTTTTTTAAACAAAATCTTAAATTTCTGGAGTAATAATAAGGTCAAAATAATGGACAATTTTAATCGTTTAGATATTAGAAAATGTAATAAAACTGAATCTACAATAAAATAATCATTGTTATTAAGGATGGAAAGGGATTGAAACTGTACAACATTAAATTCAATTTCAGTGTAAATTGACAGTCATGAACTTTTCTGAAACTTTTTATTATTTTTTTCTTTTTTAAGAGTATTGCTAAATATACCTAAAAAAACCGGGAGTTTCTCGTGAAGGAGGGGGGGAGGGGTAGAATTACATTTTTACCATTAATTAAATAAATATGCTGTTTTTACGACCGATCGCCGAAATTCGTAATTATTTCACTGCAAATTTACAAAATTTACATTTAATAGCAAATAATTGCTAATATATACTATAATTTTGCCACTAATTGATAAAATTCACTCTTCTTTCAAAGCTGATTCCTAAAATTCTCGATATTTTTGCGGTCAATTATATTGAAAATGGGGTCAATTATTAACGAAATATACAATTATCTGGCTGTTCAACGATGAAATTTGAGCCCTTTTTAAAGGTACATCCCTCAAATACCAAACATCTTTGTTATTAATCGATGAAATACACCCTTTTTTCAAAACTGAATCCAGAAATATGTGAAAATTTGCAGATGAATTAAAAAATACCGGATTATTTCACAGCTAATTGTCAAAAATTACGTTTACCCGGAACTAAGTTATTTTTTTTCTCTTAATTGGTAAAAAATTGTGCATTTTTTTTCAAAGCGGATTTCTGAAATACGCGATTATTATGCGGCCGATTGCCGAAACACGCTATTATTTAGCTACTAATCTATGAAAAATGTGTTCTTCTGAAAGATGAATCTTAAATACTCAACTATTTTTTCACTGATTATAATCAGTGAAATTTGCACTTTTTTTCAAAACGGAATCTCGAAATCAGGAATAATACTAAAGTAGATTTCGCTTACATACTAATAATCAAAAATTTACGTTTTATATGCTATTATTTGGCTGCTAGCCAATAAAAGTGTTTTTTTTTTCAGTTGATTTCAGTAAATTGCGATATTTTTGTAGCCGATAACAGAAATACGCAATCATTTCACCGCTAACTAACAAAACTTATGATTAATAGCTGAAAAAGACTTTATTTCGATGCTAATTGATGAAATTCTTGCTTTTTTCAAACATGTAATTTTGTGGCTTTTTATAGAAATACAGAATTATTTTATAGCTAATTTTTAAAATTACGTAATCCTAAACTAATTGCTAAAATAGATGTTATTTTTCTAAAAATGTAATTATTTAGTCATAAACCAGCTTTTTTTATTTGATTATTGAAATAATGGCATTTTTTGCGGCTGATTTATAAAATACGCAATTTTCTTGTGCTATTTTTGTGACGAATCCATTTTAAATCTGATGATTTTTGTGAAAGTTCCATTTTCAGATCTGAAAATTTCTTAGAATCGCCCACGCACTATAAAAACTAAGTTATCATGCATTCAGTTATCCCAACAAAAAGCACAGAAAATATTCTTTTTCTTTCTCCAACGGTAAATACTTGGTACGATAAAGTTCGAAATTTTCATTATTTTCTCAGAAACTTGTACTCTAAAACACTTAAAGTCTGACTTTATACTGAATTTCTCCAAAACTCGCGTGATTACGGCCTAAGACACTTTAGAAAGTCTCCCACGGAAGATAACTCTTCTTGGCCTTAGATCCCTTGCCTTATCAATTGGCCTAAAAGTTCAGTAGCTTTGAATCCATTATTTTTATTAATAAATAATTAAAATAAACAAATTTTTTCGTCAGAAAGTATTATTTTTTAACGACCTATTAACCATTAAGATAACTGAAACATTGAGATAGTTTATATGAAAATCAAAATACTGCATAATCATAGCATTTGATTTCTTTCTTCGCCCCCTTTTAGCTTGTGGTTTTAATTAAATACGCTCTTAGCTAATGCAAACAAATACTTGTTCCCGTTCTGAGTCAGCAAAATTTCGATTACGCAATGCCTAGCACTAAAATGTTTTTTTAGGTTGATTTCTTTAGAAATCGACCTATTGCAATCACTTCGTTTATCTATATATATACAGGGTGCGGCAGCTATTTGAGAACACACGTTATAAGTGATACAATGCCCTGTATATCATCTTTAAACAATCATTTTTGTTACAGATAAACATAGCAGAACCTATTCTAACCCAGGAAAGGAAAAAGCACGCTTTTAACGTCTCCTTGGCTACAGGATACTCCGTTTCTGAAATAGCTGCATTTCTGAAAGTCGCCCGATCATTCGTTTTCAGAGTTCAGAGAGAACTGAGGGTTGCCAATGCTAATGTGACAACTGTTTTGCACAGTAAACATCATTGCCAGGTCTCGGACATTACCAGGACACCTGAATTCATCAATTCTGTTCAAGCTGCCACCGAAGAGGACCGTTGAAAGTCCATAGGGTAATCAGCTGAAATCTGAGGTTAGCGAGGTCACAATTCCACGTGTAATTAATGAAGACCTCTGTTACAAGTCGTATGTAATGCGGAGAGGGCAGTTCATGTCCAAGAAAACCAGAGAGAATAGAGTAATCAGAGCAAAGCGCCTCTTAAAGAAGCTGAAACATCAGGAACAGACAGGAACGCTCTGTTTTTTTTCGGACAAGAAAAACTTCATCCAGGACCAGAAAATCAACCGGATAAATGATCTTTGGCTTCGTAAAAGACAAGAGGAAATTCCCACTATCATGCACACTAAATTTCCTGCGTCTGTTATAGTCTTTGGGATCGTCAGGAATGAAGGTGACGTCATGCCTGCACATTTCTTTTCACAACGTGCCAGAATCAACGCAGTTACTTAAACCGATATGTTGAACACGGTTATGAAGCGCTGGATTATTGCTCTAGCACGTGGCAGGCCAAATGTTTTTTAGCAGTACTTTGCACCAGCCGATACGGCCCATTCAACACAAGAGTGGATGGTAAACAATTTTCATGATCACATCACTCCGCGCATGTGGCCCCTTAGCTCACCTGATGTTAACTCTTTGGACTATTACGCTTGGGGCGTTGTTGAAAGGGTCTCTAATAAGTACCCACATAACACCGTTGGTGTCTCCAGACAGCTATTGTGGATGCCAGGACAAATATTCCCAGGGTCCACCTCATTTCTGCCTGCGGACGGTTTCAACAGCGTGTTGAGGTTGTTATTGCAGCTGATGTTGGATTTATTGAATGGTGTCGTGCATTAGGTCCGACTGCTTGTGTACACACCGTTCCATGTTCATTAAATGATATATCTATAGTGTTTGCTCCCTTTTTCTACGGACGATACTTTGTTCTCAAATAGCTGCCGCACCCTGTATATATCTATCTATCTATCTATCTATCTATAATGAAAATTTTGTCATCACGATAACTCCCGAAATAATACTCGAAATGGAACCAAATTTGGACAGTGAACTAATCTTATAAATATCTTGGATGAGTTCGTTAACCAAGTTGCTCCGACTTTTTGTTTTCAAGTGGCAGCCACTTGAAAATTTCAAACCGACATTGTAAAAAGCATATTTAAAGCAAGATTTGCTTGAATTTTGTTGTAAATACAGGTCACATGAGGGTCTCAATGATGTTTATTAATGAAGTTTATCCGCCATTTTCAATAAAGTGGCAGATATTTTAAGTTAAACGGGACCACTTGAAATCAGGCTACCACTTGAAAATTTAAAATCCCTATAACTTCCGAAATAATACTCCAAATCGAACCAAATTTGAACAGTGTCTTAACTTATCTTATAAATATCTTAGATGAGTTTGTTAACCAAGTTGCTCCGCCATTTTGTTTTCAAGTGGAGACCACTTGAAAATTTCAAATTCAAATTGTAAAAAGCGTATTGCGAATTTCTTTTAATTTTGATGTATACATAGATTACACAAGTGTCTCAAATAACTTTATTAATGAACTTTATCCGCCATTTTTAATAAAGTGGTGGATATCTTAAGTTAAGCGGGACCACTTGAAATCAGGCCACCACTTGAAAATTTAAAACCATGATAACTTCCGAAATAATACTCCAAAGGGAACCAAATTTGAACAGTGTCTTATCTTATCTTATAAATATCTTAGATGAGTTTGTTAACCAAGTTGCTCCGCCATTTTGTTTTCAAGTGGAGACAACTTGAAAATTTCAAATTTAAATTGTAAAAAGCGTATTCCAAAATTGTTTGGATTGTGATGTAAATACAGACCACATAAGGATCTCAATGAAGTTTATTAATAAATTATATCCGCCACTTTTAATAAAGTGGCAGATATCTTAAGTTAAGCGCGGTCACTTGAAATCAGGCTCATACTTGAAAATTTAAAATCACGATAACTTTTGAAATAATACTTCAAATCGAACCAAATTTTGACAGTGATATTATCATATAATTATCTTGAATGTTTTCACTAGGCAACTTGTCCCGACATCTTGTGTCTAAGTTCCAGTCACTTGAAATCACACTGCCACTTGAAAATATGCCATCACGATAACTTTTTAAATACTAAACTGATTCAAATAAAAGCTGGTTAGTGAACTTTTGGTTCAAATATCTAGGATAAGTTCTCTTGATGACTTGATCCGCAATTTTATTTTCAAGTGGCGGTCACTTGAAAATTTGTCATTATGGTAACTTTAGTAAGACACAATCAATTGGCTTCAAGTTTGGGTAGTGGATTTATCATTCAAATATCTCAGATAAGTTCGCTAGGCATCTCACTCCACTTTTTTTTACAAGTGGTGCCACCTGAAAATTTCTTATGATTATAATTTTTGAAATTCTGATTTAATTTAAACTAGAACTGGACAATGAACTTATCGTACAAATGTACTGGATGATTTCGATGGGCAAGTTGTTTTGCTATTTTGTTTTACAAGTCGCAGCCACTTAGACTGCCACTTGAAAATTTTCCATAATAATAACTTTTGAAACACTGCACTGATTTAAACCACAGTTGGACAGTAACCTATGCTTCAAATATCTTCGATGTGTTTGCTGGAACTTTAGAAATACTTAATCAATTCAAATCAAAGTTGAAAAATGGATATATCATTCAAACAACAAAAATTTAGAAAATTCACGTAACTCATGAACCAATCACGTCATAGGCGTAAACTACGGGGGGGGAGGGGGGGGGGGCTGGCCCCCCCACTTTTAAATCTTCGGGGGGCGGCCTCCCCGGGAAGTAAATTTTCAAGATGGGTATCTTTCGAAAGGTCTCGTTGATAATAGTAATAGTTAACTAGGAAAAAAATTTTGTGCATGTGGGGGCATTGGTTCCCCCCAACTGGCAGGGCAGTACCCCCCCCGGGGGGGGGGGGGGGGGGGCAAAGTTTCAAGATGGGCATCTTTCGAAAGGTCTCGTCAATACCTTTAAAACGAATGGTCGAACCATAAATCTGTGATAATTTAAAACAAAGTTATCGATTTTTTTTACTTTTAATGAAAAAAAACCTTAGAATTTTTTTTTTTTTTTCTTTTTTTTTTTTTTTTTTTTTTAAGAAATTTAACCAAACTTGGTATTTAGTTGGTCCCTGACATAAACTGGTGCTGATTACATTTGGGGATCAATCGCTCAACAGGTGGAGCTGTGATCTCATGTTTTCTAAATTTTTAACATGGCAATATAGAACAAAATTTCGTATAAATGTACATAATGAGAGTTATTTTTAACTTGTGATTGTAAAATTAATATGAGTTATTGATAATAGTAATAGTGAACTAGGAAAAATATTTTGTGCATGTGTGGGCATCGCTTCCCCCCCTGGGGGGGAAGTATTTTGAAGATGGGTATCTTTCGAAAGATCTCGTCAATACCTTTAAAATGAATGGTTGAACTATAAATCTGTGATAATTTAAAACAAAGTTATCGATTTGTTTTACTTTTAGCAAAAAAAAAAAAAAAAAAAAATTTTTTTTTTTTTATATTGTTACTGATTGAATATGTATTACTTTTAACAAAAAAAAACTTTGAAAAAAAATCGTAATTTTTTTTTTTTTTAATATTGTTACTGATTAAATATGTATATAGGAAAATATAGAAGAAAGTCTTGTGGTGGCCACAACATACTAGTTTCATATGTATGTATGAAAAGAAATTAGTCTCTATTTTCATTAATGAACTTATTTGTTCAGTAGCCAGGTTCAATCCAGTCATTTATCACCTTTAGAATTTTTTTAATTTAAAGTTACGGAAATTGTATTTCTCCTTCTTACTTTTTGATAAGATTGATATCAGTTCGGATTAAATATTTCTTTTTCTTGCCTACAGATTTGTTTCATTATTTTGTTCATTGCTTCACAATTAAATCAGTTGTGTTTTTCCCTTTATAGAAAGTTAAAATTTTTATAAAGAATGCATTTTAATAGCCGTATTGTTGGTATCACATGCGAGGGGCCCACATGAGGGGTATCACATGCGATATATATAAATTCTAAAGTTTTTTAAATCTTATTTGAACATAGCTCCACTGAAACTCGCCCCCCCAGATTTTTTAAAAAGTTGACGCCTATGAATCACGTTATTGCGTCCATCTTTGGTATATCGATAATAAGTATTTTCTCGCCAAAAGTCGCCAAAAAAGTCGCCATAGGGGAAAAGTCGCCAAATTTGGCGCCAAATCCATTACATGCGTTACTGGATCTTTTTAATCCGTTTTTAAGGTAAAATTAGACTATTTTAATGCTAGAACAAACTAGAAATGCAGGAAACTAACATTTTATCAAATTACTAAGCCTCTGAAAGAATTTCTACAAAAAAAAAAAAAATTATTTTCAAATTTGCAACGATATCTTAGATGAGCAACTTTCTCTGCCATTTTTATCGAAGTGGCAGCCACTTAATTTTTCAACACAATGACTTTTGAGATTTTGAATTAATTCGAACTATGTGTGTACAGTAGACTTATCTCACAAACGCATTTCATATATTTGTCAACTTAACCCACCATTTTTTTTCCTAGCGCCGGCCACTTGAAAATTTTAAATTCACATAAAAGTGTATTTATGAACCGATTTGCTTAAAACTCCATATGTGCATAGCCTACATCAATATTTCTACCAAGTGCATTAATAATTTGTAGCCGCCATTTTGAAACAAAATGACGGCTACTTGATAAGGAAAAAGAAATCAACCTACCCTTCCGAAAAAGCCGGAAGGTCTTGTTTTTAGGTTGATTTCTTTAGAAATCGACCTATTGCAATCACTTCGTTTATCTATATCTATATATATATATATATCTATCTATCTATAATGAAAATTTTGTCATCACGATAACTCACGAAATAATACTCGAAATGGAACCAAATTTGGACAGTGAACTGATCTTATAAATATCTTGGATGAGTTCGTTAACCAAGTTGCTCCGACTTTTTGTTTTCAAGTGGTAGCCACTTGAAAATTTCAAACTGACATTGTAAAAAGCATATTTAAAGCAAGATTTGCTTAAATTTTGTTGTAAATACAGGCCACATAAGGGTCTCAATGAAGTTTATTAATGAAGTTTATCCGCCATTTTTAATAAAGTGGCAGATATTTTAAGTTAAGTGGGACCACTTGAAATCAGGCTACCACTTGAAAATTTAAAATCACTATAACTTCCGAAATAATACTCCAAATCGATCCAAATTTAGACAGTGTCTTAACTTATCTTATAAATATCTTAGATGAGTTTATTAACCAAGTTGCTCCACCATTTTGTTTTCAAGTGGAGACCACTTGAAAATTTCAAATTCAAATTGTAAAAAGCTTATTCCGAATTTGTTTGAAATTTGATGTAAATATAGACCACATAAGTGTCTCAATGAAGTTCATTAATGAAATTTATACGTCATTTTTAATAAAGGTTATAGATATCTTAAGTTAAGCGGGGCCACTTGAAATCTCTCTACCACTTGAAAATTTAAAATCAGAATAACTTCTGAAATAATACTCCAAATCGAACCAAATTTGGATAGTGTTTTAAGTTATATTATAAATAACCCAGATGAATTTGTTAACCAAGTTGCTCCGCCATTTTGTTTTCAAGTGGAGACCACTTGAAAATTTCAAATTCAATTTGTAAAAAGCATATTCCGAATTTTTTTTATCTTGATGCATACATAGATTATACAAGCGTCTCAAATAACTTTATTAATGAACTTTATTCGCCATTTTTAATAAAGTGGCGGATATCTTAACTTAAGCGGGACCACTTGAAATCAGGATACTACCACTTGAAAAATTAAAAACAATGATAACTTCCGAAATAATACTCCAAATGGAACTAATTTTGAACAGTGTCTTAACTTATCTTATAAATATCTTAGATGAGTTTGTTAACCAAGTTGATCCGCCATTTTGTTTTCAAGTGGAGACCATTTGAAAATTTCAAATTTAAATTGTAAAAAGCGTATTCTGAAATTGTTTGAATTTTGATGTAAATAAAGACCACATAAGGATCTCAATGAAGTTTATTAGTAAACTATATCCACCATTTTTAATAAAGTGGCAGATATCTTAAGTTAAGCGGGACCACTTGAAATCAGGCTCCCACTTGAAAATTTAAAATCACGATAACTTCTGAAATAATACTCCAAATCGAACCAAATTTGGACAGTGATATTATCATATAATTATCTTGAATATTTTCACTGGGCAACTTGTCCCGACATCTTGTTTCTAAGTTCCAACCACTTGAAATCACACTGCCACTTGAAAATATGCCATCACGATAACTTTTAAAATACTAAACGGATTCAAATAAAAGTTGGATAGTGAACTTAAGGTTCAGATATCTAGGATAAGTTCACTTGGTGACTTGATCCGCAAATTTATGTCCAAGTGGCTGCCACTTGAAAATTTGTCAATATAGTAACTTTAGTAATACAGAATCGATTCGCATCAAATTTGGGTAGTGGATTTATCCTTCAAATATCTCAGATAAGTTCGCTGGGCATCTCACTCCGCTTTTTTTTTTTTTTTTCCAAGTGGCGCCAATTTCTTATGACGATAATTTTTGAAATACTGATTTAATTTGAACTAGAACTGGACAAGGAACTTATACTAGTATGCTGGATGATTTCACTGGGCAAGTTGTTTTGCCATTTTGTTTCCAAGTTGCAACCACTTAGACTGCCCCTTGAAAATTTGCCATAAAATTAACTTTTGAAACACGGCACTGATTTAAACCACAGTTGGACAGTGAACCTATGCTTCAAATACCTTGGATATGTTTGCTGGGCAACTTATCCCGCTGTATTGTTTCCAACTGGCGGCCACTGGAAAATTTGTTATCATGGTAACTTTAGAAATACTTAATCAATACAAATCAAAGTTGAAAAATGGATTTATCTTTCAAACAACAAAAATCTAGAAAATTCATTTAACTCGTGAACCAATCAAGTTATTGCGTCCATCTTTGGTATATCGATTATAAGTATTTTCTCGCCAAAAGTCGCCAAAAAAGTCGCCATAGGGAAAAAGTCGCCAAATTTGGCGCCAAATCCATTACCTGCGTTGCTGGATCTTTTTAATGCGTTTTTAAGGAAAAATTAGGCTATTTTAGTGCTAAAACAAGCTAGAAATGCAGAAAACTAACGTTTTATCAATTTACTAATTGAAAGAATTTCTAAAAAAAAAAATTATTTTCAAATTTGAAACGATATTTTAGATGAGGAACTTTCTCTGCCATTTTGATCAAAGTGCCAGCCACTTAATTTTTCAACACGATGACTTTTGAGATTTTGAATTAATTCGAGCTATATGTGTACAGTAGACTTATCTCACAAATACATTTCATATATTTGTCAACTTATCTCACCATTTTGCTTCCAAGCGCCGGCTACTTGAAAATTTTAAATTCACATAAAAAGGTATTTATGAACCGATTTGCTTAAAAATCTATATGTGCATAGCCTACATCAATATTTCTACCAAATGCATTAATAATTTGTAGCCGCCATTTTCAAACAAAATGACGGCTACTGGATAAGGAAAAAGAAATCAACCTACCCTTCCGAAAAAGCCGGAAGGTCTTGTTTTTTTCTTTTTTTACTATTTATTTATGAGTATTGTATGATGAAGCGTGTGGTTCTGCAGCTAGATTGTAAAAGTTAGTTTTGTTATTTTTTTTTATTTTCAAGAGGCAATGAAGCGCTTTCATAGATAAAAAATAAAATTTAAAGAATAATGTTTTATGCAGGCAACTGTTGGAAATGCAAAATCAAAAGTTGATGAGGATTGGATCGCGATTTCTGTCTAGATGTGTGCAAATAAGAAAAAAAAAAAAACAATTTTTTTTTTTTTTTTCAGCGTCTGCCACTATTTAGTTTTATGTATTTAATAGAAAACATTTAGCTAGGTGGTCAAGACTGAATTTGCGGAGCATAGACAAGTCATCGCGGAATTGCGGAGTTTTTAAAATTTTTCGGAGAAACTCAGCAGAAATCGGAGCAGTTGGCAACCCCGAATATGCATTTTAAAACTTTCTTACTTTACAAACATACAGTATGTAAGAAAAGTATTATACTGTACATACTAATGTATAAATCAAGAAATTTATGATGATGTGATAGCACTTTATTCAACTGAGCTAAAAATTACAGGTATGTTATAGATCACTATCGCATGAACAGCATATATTTGCAAGAGCGTAAGACACATTTACAGGAACACAAAGAAGAATTTTTATTCATTAAAGCATATGGATTCAAATTATTTGACGTATAACAATGGAAAATACTGTGCTTATTATTTATTGTTCTTTTATAGGGAATTATGAAATAATTTACACCTATTATGACCAATGGGGTTAATTTATCTGATTAAATTATTTAAAAGAAAATGTTACTGTGATGTTAACAGCATCACAAAGAATTTGAATAGATTATAGAGACATACAAACTTAATGAGAAATATTCAAAAAACATATTGTAATTTTCACATGTGTTTGTTATCTGACATATTCAGTGATACTTAATGACTACTAAAATGTTTGGAAAGTTAAGTAGAATCATTCCAGGTTTTTCTTTCCTTATTTATTATTTTTTTTTTTTTAAGATATTTCTAATGCAATATATTTTGTACCAGAGTACTATAATTTTTTGTTATGTTTGTATTTATCAGATACTAAACAGAATTATAATAATTATTGTATAATAATGTTTTATAATTATAATAATTATTGTATAGCAATGTTTTAAAACCTATGCATGATGATTTTTCTTTTCATTTTAGAAAAGAAAAATTATCATGCATAGATTTTAAAACATTTTCTTCTAACTGGAGAAAATTGCTACGATGTCGGTCTCACAGGCATTGCAGGGATTGTCAATGTTTCTATATTCATAGAAATTTTTAATATAACATTTACAAACAATAACCAATTACTGGTTGGTGATTAATGTATCTAATAAATAACATTTTGTGCCATCCTGTAAAATAAATATAGATAGAGAGATAAATTTAACCCATATTCACTAAAAAACATTAATCTAAAAGGAACTTGAAATAGGTGAAATAAACTGAAAAAAGGAAATTTTTCATTAAATATACTTAAATATAATTTAGAGACAAAAATATGCATTATTAATACCTCATGTATAATTTAGAAGTTTGAACTAGTTCTGTGCAAATGCAACATGCTGGATCGCCTTTAAATAAACAAGATGAAGGATGGATTTTGACTTTTTGATTACCATCAATCTGTAATTAAAAAATATATTTACAATAAAATAGCTATTGAGCACTTATAACATTTAAATAATAAAAATAGTCGGAAGAAACATTCAATATTTAAAAAATAAATAAAAATATTAAAAATATTTTTAAATCAAAAATTAAAAAAAAAAAAAAAAAAATTATAGTTATCAGAGTAGTGCTACGATTAATATGCTTGCCTATTATATACGCGTTTGCAGACACAGTGGCTTTGACAATCAATACTATGTGAGATATGCCGAGTCAGAAATCAGCCAAGGTAGCTCATTGGTAGAGCATCTGCATGGTAAGCAGATTGCTCGGGTTTGATTCCCGGCTCAAGCATTTTTCACATAACTGGTATAAAAAATCAACTTTACACTCCAGTTTCTTTAAATGAATTACAAAATCATTTAATTTAGCGTGTAATCTAAATATTTACTAATTATCTGAAATATCGAATTTCAGAATACAAACAGCATCAATTATTTCTATAATTATATATATATATATATATATATATATATATGTGGTGCTATGGAATGACAGAGATATGTCAGTCGTTGCACACAAGGAATACTAGGAATTCTTTCATGAAACGGCTTTATTTCTTCAAGATTGCAAAGTCAGGGCGTTAGAGCAAGGCACCAGAGTTTACGCCGACGCTTTGTCGATCTCTAGACGGCTAGCACCTCCAGCCACCGGAATCTGTTAAGAAGACTGTAATTTCAGAGGAAAGCACGGCGTAAAGTGTTTAACAATGGAGAACTGTGGCAAAAAGTTGTGTTTAAAGTGGTTGTTTAAAGTTTGGCCTTCTAGACGTGATTTCTGCACTGCTCATTTGTCCTTTAGGTCGCCTGGAGCTCTAAAAGAATTTCTGACACCAATTAGTATGCATGATGGATGCAGCGCAAGTTGCAAATTGTGTTAGCATCAGCGAATTTTGACTTATAATTTTGTTCATTTTCTGATTTCTGAGTGATAAAGTCTTTTGCCAGAAAACAATCTTTAAGAGAGGCAATTACAAATTATTCGCGATTTACAACTTCGACTATCGATTTTCATACTTTTAAATTGGGTTTTTAATAATTTAACTTTGTCTATTTTTATTCCTTTCATGTATGTATAAAATATTCTATTTTATAAAGATGAAATGCATTTTAAAAGAACTTTTTTATTGAAATTAACCAATAATAGTAGATAAATGAAAAAACATATAGAGAACATATTTTAACCATAAATAAAAGAGAAACAATTAAAAAATCTCCTCTGAGTAAGCAGGGAAAAAGTGCATAAAAGTTTTAAAGTTCAAACAATTTTATTTTATTACAGCAAGATTTTATGTTTAAAAAATAGAAATATTTTAAATACATATCAGCATATATAGTTACGCCCATCAGTGCCAGACTCTGTCATGCTTTAGGCTTAAGAGATTTCCTTGGACTCAGCCTGTGTGTGAATGCAAGTTGCCACATAACTTTCACACTTTAGTTAATTTTAAAAAATCTAACTGTCCGATTGATAAGCTGTTTAATCCGATGGATTCAGAAAAATAGCTCCTTTCATTTGGTACCTTACTTTTAACGAATTTTTGATTAGATTTTTTAAAATTAATTAATATATGAAAATAACAGCTTTAAAATAGACATTTACATTTTTAATTGTTGCCTTTTTTTTTTTTTCCCAGCATATGAAATGAAATATAATTTCACGTGGAAAAAAAAATATTAAATATTAAATTTGCTCATGCATATGAAAAAATGATTTCTATAAAAAAAAAAATAATAATAATTTTAAATTTTAAAGGTAACAAAGAGATAAATAAAGTGTGAAAATTTCGCACGGACTTTCACAAATGAATTATTTGAAATAAGAAATAAATAAATCAAAATGATCATTTTTCACGGGCGCCTTAGTCTCCCTATAACTAACTAGTTTAGTCTATAATTAACCAAAAAAAAAAAAAAAAAAAATTTTCATAAACAAAAGCTTACAAATTACCTTTTCACCAATGAAATTTTTCTAACAATGCTACTTTAAAGTAGCATTGTTAGTCCAAATTAGAAAATAATAAATAAATAAATAAATACACTTGCTAAACAAAATTAAAAATATATCAACAAATAAATAGTTTTAAAAAAAACTAATACTTCATATTGGTAAATCAAACTGCTGAAAGATTTACATACTTATTCAAAACATCTATAAAATATAACAGGAATTTTTTTTTAATAACTAAAGGAGTAGGAACTTGGAGAAAATTTATTTTAAACCTCTAATGGAAAATACCTATTTCTTTCATTTAATATGATCAGGGTGGCTAGTCATTTCCTTCCAAAAAAATCCCTGACTTTTCCCTGACCTTTTTACGAAAACAATTAAGCTTTCATGTGACGCCGACAAAGTTTACACAGATGACACGAAAATAAATAACATTACATTTCTCCCCCTCCCCCCCAAAAAAATAAATAAATAAATAAATAAATAAATTTAAAATTTTGCTATTTAAAAAAAAAATGTCATATATCAAAATATTTATCCACTTTTATTTACTTTTTAATTTTTTTATGACAGGACTTTGAATAGTATGACTAGATTCCAAAATTTGAAATTCTACCTTGAGAGATACTTGTGTATAAGAGTTGCCTATAATATTTTTCAATTTTTTGGAGTTTACCATTTTTCCTTTCCTTTTTACATACTTGCCAACCAATTTTAATAAAAAAAGGGATGATTTTTATTGAAAAACCAGAAGATTTCATTAAAAAAAAAAAAAAGAAAAAAGGGAAGATATTTTTTTTTTCTCTCTCTCTCTCTTTGACGTAATAACCTACAGTTTTACAATTTTAATATTTAGAAGCAATCTATAAAAACGTTTTACTATAGATTGATTATACTAAATATATAAAAGTTTTAAATGAAGTTATTTCTCTTCAACATATAAATATCTACAAAACAGAATCTGTAAGAAATCTATTTAACAATAGACAAAAAACTTAGTAAAGTTAAAGTATAACTAATTTTTTTAAATAAATAGAATATGATTTTTGTGCATGTACATTAATCATACATATAAAAAAAAGTAGCAGTAGCTAATTGTCAGTTTTAAACGTGCATAAAACCAACTGAGTATTAATTTTTTAAAATTGATTTGGAATAAATTTTTCTGCCTGAAAAAAAAAAAATCTTCATTTTTCCCCCATGTTTACACATTTGGTATAAATATGACATACAAATATTTAATTTAATTGAGGAAAAATAAATAGATTCATTAAATTCAACAATAAAGATCTAAAAATAATTACATACGTGAGAAATATTGAGCACTTCCATTGCTTTATTGTTTCTAGAATTGATCATTGATCAAAATCCGGGGAGGGGGGGGAGGGGTATACAAAAATAATTACAGAGTAAGAAATATTAAACTCTTTCAATTCAACTCTACTTCTGGA
This sequence comes from Salticus scenicus, assembly GCA_963930645.1. NCBI lineage: Eukaryota > Metazoa > Arthropoda > Arachnida > Araneae > Salticidae > Salticus > Salticus scenicus. Next base: position 365,662,878 of record OZ005649.1, on the reverse strand, counting down.
ATCTAACGAAAGAAGATTAAAATATTATCATTTATGTTGCTGATGGATAAAGATTAGGAAACAAAAGACTTCTGCAGAACATTTGATTGCTGATCACTAGTTGGAGATAAATGAAAGGAGGAGGGGGGTGGGGAAGGGCAAAAAATAATTACATCAGAAAGAAATATTTAACAATTCTAGTTCTTTACATGTTCTAGAATCTCATAAAGCAAGTTTGAAATTAATATTGACATTTATGTTATGGATGGAGAAAGATTGGGAATCAGGAGTTTTCGTAGAACATTTGGGCTTTCTTTTTAAAACGAACGATATCCGCGACTTTTTCAAAAACGGAAGATTTCATCATCTGTCCGGAAGACCGGAAGATATGTTTAAAAACCGGAAGTCTTCCGGGAAAACCAGAAAAGTTGGCAAGTATGTTTTTATATAAAGATGAATTTTCTTTTTTCAATTAAATTTTTGAAAATTAAAAAAATAAATAAATAAACTAACTTACGATTATTTAATGTATTTTGCATCTTATGTTTACATATCAAAGTTACAGATTTTAACGGAAAAATACTTATTAAAATCAAAGCGATTTTCGGAGAAAACTACGAAAAACTCCGACCGCAGGGTTCGCGCGACAACGCGGGAATCTGGCAATATTTTAAAAAATCCCACTTAAAAAATTTTTATATACGCGCTTTTCCCGCATTTATATTCCCACTGTTAATTAACAAATTAGTACAGAATTCCTTGTCCAACTTTTTTTTTTTTTTTTTAATGGTGAATAATTAATTGATAACCCCCCCCCCCCTTTCCAGAAAAACAACGGTCAAAAGTCAGACGGATCAGCCTTTTTTTTTTTTTTTCCTATGTTTATTTTTTTTTTAATGAGCGCAATCGATTTATCACTGAAAAATGCAGTTTGGAACTCCCTTTTAATTATCACAGCTGTCAGCTCAATGTTGATTTAATATTTTGCCGCGGGAGTCTGGTTGAGGCGAGTGGAGGGGGGGAATAGATTCAAATCAATGATCTCTTCACTCCTTCACTACTGTTTGAGATAACTGTGCTTTGTTTTTCTTTGTAGAATCCAAGAGTGAGAGAATCCGGCGTTTGCTAGAAATGGGAAGTTGCAGATGGGAAATTATAATATTCTTTTTATTTATGTTCTTTCTTCTTCCCCCCACAGAAACGTCAGTTAAAGAGTGTAAACAATGAACATTAGATTACATTTTGTGGTTAACACTGTAAAAAAGTTTATTAATGAGATAAGAAATTGTAGGTTGGATTGACTTTTTTTTTTTTTTTTTTTTTAACTTTCTTTTATATTTAATAGAAGAAAGTATTAGATTCGTAAAAATTTTCGACTTCCGGTTTTCGATGGATTTACACGTTTTGAGAGGTCCGGAACATGATTTGACCAGATTTAGAAAGTTTTTAATTAAAAGAAGCTGCAAAAATCTTTTAACGCGAATAAATAAAATAAAAAAATTAAATAAATAAATAGAAAAAATTACCATATTCCAAAATTAAGTTAATAATAAAAATTACGGAATTGGCGAGATTATAGCAATTCCGAATTATCAGCTTTGTCTAGCTTTACATTTAGTTCTTAACTTAAAAATATTATTAGAAATAAATAAAATATAAAATACTTACAGCGTATATAATCCACAGCTACCCAAATCCAAAATTTTCTTTTCAGTTGGATCTCCGTTCATAGCAGTTTTTAAATCTTTTAAAAATTTTATATTCAAGTTAGGGACTCTCATTTCGTCTCCCAAAGCCCAAACTTCCTTCAAAAAAAAAAAAAAAACCCGCAAACAATGAAAGTCTCATTCGTTCGCGCAGCGGAAGTGGCTAGCTTGCCGCTCTTCTTTCCAACCAATTTGAACGTGGGGTGTCGCGCCACACTTATTTATTTATTTTTTTATTTTTCTTTTTTCGGAAATTGGTCGGGAAAAATTACTGATTCTTTCATATAAATCATGGAAAAAAAAATATATTTCTTTTGGATGCAGCATTTTTTTTTCTTTAAAAAATTTCCCTGACTAATAAGCAAATTCCCTGACATTTCCCTGACTTTTCCAGAAACCAAAAAATCCCTGACGTTTCCCGGTTTTCACGGTTTTCCCGGTCGCTCGCCACCCTGATGATATATAAATTTTATATATGTGGGAGTGTGTGTACATATAACATAAAAGTTAATATTTTAGTAAACATTTTTTCAACATAATTATCAGTTCTTAATATATTTTTAAATACAAACATGGTAGCTAACAAAATTTTCCAGAAGCCAGAAAAAGTAAATTCCCCTAACCGCTTAAAGTAATTTGAAAGATAATTTTTAACATGTTTGAACTTTTCAGTGCATAATTAAGAAAAGTAATGATTAGTATTATAATAGTACTAAATAACATAACTTTAATTACCTTAAAATTATTATATTTAAATTATCTTAAAGGTTATTATCCTTTACTTAACTTTATATTTTATAGATAATTTAACATAGAACACTGCATAGAACAGGTTCTTCAACAAAAATTATTTTTGAATAGTATTAAATTAACATAGCTCCAGCATCCAAGTGTAACACCTCATTACCCTGTAATAGTTCCAGCCTCTGTGTATAACTTCCAGTTGAATATATTTTGTGTAAGGACTTAACTGTTGACCATATGGTACAAAAGTATATATAACTGCTCTGTAGTATGTGTAAAGCTAATTCCCTGATGATGCCTTGTTTTATCTAGGCAAAAAGCTTTGAAAGTTTTTATATTTTTAATAAATGTATTTTTAACGTGTTTTTAAAGTGTTTTTAATTTTGTTACAATAATGACACGTGTTTACAATTTAACTCTTAACTTGAGTTTGTTTATATTAAATTATAATGGGGAAAAAAAAAAAAATTAATTTTATATAAAACTTTCACAATTAATATACTATCTAAAATAAGATTTAATATAAACAGGAGATCAGAATAAATAAAATTCTAAAAAAATATCACCTGTTAAAAAATTTAGGTTGCTTGTGTTGACCTATTTGTTACACCATTCTCATTATATCAAAATTCACAATACTAACTATCTAGTTTTCAACTAACTAAAAATAATTCTAGATTAAATATTAATGATAGATCAATACATAAAAAAAAAAAAAAAAAAAGTCTTACCATTCTAAATACTTTATTTTTAACACGTAGTGCTGCATTTAAAAAAAGTCCAGAGGCAAGGCATTTTCTAAAAAAGAGAAATTTTGACATGTACAAAAATTAATATATATAAATAACAACATACCCAGGTAGCACATAACGTCGTTATACCGTTGTAAATAAGTCTCAGCAGTGAAAAACTGGTTACATTATTTTATGTGCGTTGAAAAATAGTTTTTATTTTTTAATATTCTGACTGCAAAATTTCGAAAATTTATTCAGTCATAAAGAAAATTTATAAGAGACGTTTTATGGTTGTACTTTTTCTGTTATTTATTCGACGTTTTAAAATAGGTATTTTATTTTAGTTTCTGTTTTCCTTTGATTTTAATAAAAAAAAATGTACTTTTATAACGAATTAATAGATATTTTTCATAAGTGATGATTCCCGTCAAATGACGTTGAATCTCCTCAATCTCCTATCGATACGACTGTGAATTGGAGGGATGTGCGTGGCAGAGGTAGTTAATTTTCTGTTAGAGGGTGCATTGCGTTAATGTATGAGAGGACTCGGAGTATTCAGCAAGAGCAGGTATACCAGCGTCAAAAGACAAAAAATTGAGTAAATTCAATATTATTATTACGTTGTAAGATAGAAAGGCGTCATAAAAATCATTTATGATGAACTATTAATTTTAATAATTTTTAACTGTGAACAAGAATTGTCTCAATACAGCAGTCTTTCACACCGCAAAGTTAAAATGTGAATATAAATTCAATTACCTCATAATTTTTATTATTTTTTTTAATTCAAATATTTATTTATTTAAATAATGTCTTAGAAAACTTTTTTAAAAAACAGGAGGGTATTTTTTAGAAAATGAACAGATAGAATTATAAAGCAATGTCAGTGTTTGATCAGCAAGAAAACTCAATTAGGGTTAATGAGACTGTTAACATCAGTTAAATGTTAATCAAATAAATATCGTATCTTGGAAAGCTTTATATGATTGATTTTTCTGCTTCATAGAATTTTGTTTGTTACTAAAGTTATTGAAAATGCCTTTCATTATAAAATTAATTTATTCGAAATGTTTTCAATATGAACAATATAAACCTAGGGATATTTATGGTTCAATCTTAGAGAAAAAGCATTTTCTGACTTTAACAAGTTTAAATATACATGCATTTCATCAAATTATTTGTCTTTTAAAGAACTATGTTTAATTTAATTCTTATATCTCATGAAATGAAAGACCTACATCCTGATTTTTCAATAGCAGCTAGTACTACATTTATCAAACCATTAAACAGTGCTTAAAAATTGCAAAAAAGCTTTAGTATTCAAAACAGAATAAAACGAAATCATTGAAGTGAATTCGTTGAAGAGATCTAGACAAATTTAATAACTCTCAGCATAGATTTGCAGCTGATTTTTATTTTGATGCAACTATCAAAAATGTTTAAAGTGTAATAGATAAAGCGTATCAATAAAGTTGATTTAGGACATTAATTGTATAATATTATGAACTTTAAAAAAATTTCTGAATATATATATATACATATATTGGAAAGGGGGCATTTTAATTTTTTAAAAATAAAATAATAGATTATCAAATTTATTATTATTATTTTTTTTTTTCATCACATTGATAATATTAGGACACACAAAAGTATATACTTTTAAATTTTATTCTAGCAATTTTGTTTTATTTACTTTGCAGTTTGCATAAATAACATACGTTTCATCTCAAAGTGGATATCAAAATGTAAGTTGTAATTTTACCATGTTTTTATTAACTTCGATTCTTGTTTGTTTCTTTGTTTGTTTGTTTGTCCAGTACAAATCTTGCAATCGATTTTTAAAAAATTTCCCAACTAGCTAGATATTTGAAAATTTCAGGACAGCTCAGAACACGGTGACAATACATTTTTCTAATAATTTTAGTCAATGATTTCAGGTCCCGCTGCCAAAGGCAGCATTTACATGATTCGACAGAAAATTTATTTAACTACTTCCCGACTAGCTAGACATTTGAAACTTTCAGAATAGTTCAGAACACGGTGAAAATGCAATTTTTTAATACCTTTAGCCAACTGTTTCAGGAAAACTGCCGTTGAAAACTGATATAAAAAATGAGATAGTATTGTGATTCCAAACAATGCTTTTACAACAGTTTTTATTAGGTTGTAAAATGTATTGAAACAACCGTTGAAAAATGAGGAAATTAACACGACATATTTTCAGATTATTAACATTACAGAAAAATGATCATTCAACAGAATGCATTGTCGTTTGTTCAATGTTTAAAATGCCACACAGTGCTACCTGGGTATGTATATATAGCCATTTTAGATATATATATATATTTCCTAAAAATAACACTGAAAATTTTTCAATGTAGCAAATGTTTATGTAATCAGATTAACATTCCTTAAATTTTTAACCATCATATTGTTGCAACAGATTAAACCTCTTTCCTGTTTCAAGTATACTATTAGTAAGTAGATATACAGTTAAATTGAAAATAAAAGGGGTAGTCCATACATTTCCATTAACTCTTTCTTTACCAGAGCGTACCCAAACGCCCGTACATTCAGACGACCGAAAGTGCCCGAGAGCGCCTGGATGTTTTCGTCCCCACTTGCTTCTTCAGTGTACCTGTCAAGACGGTTGTCAGAGGGTGTGTCTGAAAGATAATCCTCTCTTTGTTAGCCTCTTCTCAGAAGAGGGATTTTTATAGAACTTTAAAAGGGAAAAATGAAAAATTTGTTTCTATCGCGCTTTCGTTTCCTGTTTTCTGAGCTGCTGTCGTTTTTAATCTTTACTTATTTTACTACTTATCTAGTGCGATATAATCATTTCGAATAATTTTTATTTAAAATACATTTTTTTATGTAATTATCTTAATTATGTATAGTAGAAAAAGAGGATTGACTATAGAAGAAGCTCTTCAAATAGTTTTTGATGAGGAAACGGATGAATCCGAATTTTCTGAAGGTTCAGAATTTGATAATGAAGATGAGCCAGATTTAAATGAAAGTACTGCAAATGAGAATGACGCAGTTGTTAGTCAAGAGAAAATAAACGTTGAAGAAATTGATAATGAGCCTGAAGAGAATTTGATTAATTATAAATGGATTTCTAATGTAAATAATAATAATATTATATCAGAAAACTTTTCTTCATCATCGGGGCCTGTACATAAGGAGAAGAATGCCAGCACCGATTACATGCGTGCATTCATATATATATATATATATATAATATATATATATATATTATAAATTATGAATACGCATAAATTTGAAAACTATTCAAAACAAGAGCAAAATCATATATCTATTTTAATTAGAAAGTTAGTTATTTATAGCTTGAAATAAATTTAAAATATGATGCCGTGATATGATAGCTCTAAATTTTTTATGTTTGGCATTTGAAGTACAGAATCTGGATAATTAGTTTGAATCATATTAATCGAAAATTGTACATAAAATATTATTTTATGTAGAATTTGCATATTTCCATAAATTTTCCCTTCTAAAAAATTTTTTAAAAGAAAAGAAAAAGTTATTTAGAAAAAAAAAAATAAAAAAAATATAAATAAATATATAAATATTTTTAGCTATAGAGAGCAATATATATATATATATATATATTTATATATATATATATATGTATGTATGTATATATTATAACAACTCCAAATTTAATTACTTTTAAATTATAATTTAACTGCTTACAAAAATAGTATATTTTGAAAAAAAAAAAATAATAATAATAATATTAGTAAAAAAAAATAATAATCATAATAAAAAAAATAATAATAACAATTAATGTGAAATGCAAGGAATCTGGTATAATATGAAATGGTAAAATATATTTCTGTAATCGATTGTTTAAATTGCATTAGTGCTGCATTTTGTTGTTTCTTAGATTTAATTTTCCACTCAGTGGACTAGAGGTAGCTTCTCTTATAGCTGGTAGACGTGATGTGCAGGGCTCAATTCTAGCTCGTTGGCCTAGCTATTCGGAGTTTTCCGTGGTATTCCCCAAAACTTGCGTATACGCTGACTAGAATCCCTTAGAAAGGTACCTCCATGGAGGGCTCTCCTCTTTCAGCCCTAGGACCCTTGCACAGTCAACTGGTCTTAACACTAATACCACCACACCACCTAGATCTCGTTACATAGTAAATAATTTTCGAAAGCACAAGAAAATTCCTGTGAAAATAATATAATTTCACACAAATAAAGTGAAATGATATATATATATATATATATATATATATATATATTTATAATGATTTTATGAGTTTCTGATGATAATTTTTCTCCAATATAGCAATAGTATTCATAGAATATTTAAAAAATATATCTGATTTTTTCATTAACAAGTAAGAGATCAGCTATTTTTGAAGCAATTTATTACGTGAAAATTAAGAAAAATAAATAAATAAAATAAAAGAGAGAGAGAGAGATTTCAGAGATTTGAAAGTATTTGTTTATTTACTATTATTTTCATAAAATACTTTTACTTAAAATTAATTATTTTAAATATATATATATATATATATATATATATATATATATATAGGAATAAATAATATACTTTTAGGAACTGAAAGTATAAACTTTACTGAATAAATAATAAATATATACTTTAATATATGAATTTGTTTATTTATTCCTATATTAAAGTTTTGCATCTCCTTTTGGCTTCATTTTTGCGCATTGGTTTGTAATTCTTCCGTTGGTTTTCTAGTCTTTAAACTTTTATATATATTAATTCAATTCAGTAGTTTTCCATATATATATATATATATATATATATATCTTCTATAAAGTGTTGCTTTTAATATCCTCAGAATGATTTATTTTGAATCACCCGAAAAAATTCTTTTATTATTATTATTATTAAGTTTTGTATGCTTATTTTCCTATTCAAAAGTATGTTTAGAATTGTACCCTCAATACTCAAACTAAAATTTTTAATAATCTCAGTTTCAAACATTTTCATGTTTCACTGAAATATGCTTTTATCATTATAAATCCTATTCACTCTTTTGTATTTTCATATAGTATTTTCTATGTAGACGATTATTGCAAACAAAACTGAACATTCTCTTAGAATCTACTTCACAATACGAACAAGAAGTTAACTATTTACAATTGCAATGGATTTTTAATCTCTTTCAAGATTTTTTCTTTTTTTTCCCTGCTAGGTGCAATTCTATGGAAAAATTTCCCTCTAGATCCACTCCAGGGAAAATACTAATACTATTTTGATTCCTTCCCACCCATTCAAAGATTGATTACTTTCGCTTTGACATCTGAGTCGAGGAGAAAGGGGAAAAAAATTTTCGGGCGTTTTGGTATTTTAGAGTCATAGCTGAATTGGAGCTATGGTAAGGAAAGAGTTAAGGTTTGCCTTGGTGATTTCGATTTGGTTATGAATTTGGTAATTCTACGACCAAATTTAAAGAAAAATGGGAGTTTAGGGTTTTCTAAGTTTTGAAACTCTATCTTCAATAGGAGCTCAGTTCTGGAATTTTACAATGGATTTTAGTACAGAACCATTTGGTGGGCCTTTATAGATAGCTTGGTGGGCCCTATGGAATTTCACCTGTATTTTAAGGATTTGTAGCTAACTCATTAACCCTCGCTTTCCCCAGATCAAGGCGTTACTGCAAAAAAATTGTTTTCCGGTGCTGCTTGGCATGTTTGGCGAAAATCACCAGCACCTTTTTGTATTGTTTAGAAGTTGCAACATTTCCCTGGCCATGTTTGCTATCTCTGGCGAATTAGCGCACTTTTTGAATGAGGCAGGCTTAACTAAATTTCAACTTCAAAATGGGGTCAAAATGACCCCCATTTTGGGAAAGCAAAGGTTAAACAATAGTTGTAGAGCTTTGAATTTGGAATTTTTAAGAACACATTCTCTTCAAAATTGTCAAGTTTATCCCCAATAATGTCAAAGTTCATGTTCATGAATGTGAATTCTCAAAGTTCATCTCAAAGATATCGAGAATTTTGTGAAGTTTATCCATAAGCCCTTAAATAATGCAATCTGAGTGTTTTTCAACATAGAGGACCTTATTTTAAATGCTGTTTCAGGGCAAGGAAACTACCGTATATTTCCGAATATAAGCCGATCCATATATAAGCCGAGAGTACATTTTTCCCTTCAGAAATTTGCCCAAAATTGCAAACCTGTCTATAATTCAAATTGAAAAAATACTCTTTTAAAGTTCGAGTTTATCGCCAAAATGGCAAAAATATTGCCAATCTATAAAAGTTTCAGGATAATCTGTCCAATGAAATTGCGCGAAATGTTTTTTTCTTAACCAATAGAATTCCTTACCTTGCTTAGCTATGACGTAAAACAATTGCATTGTGTTCGCCAACGGCAATAGTTTTAACTCTGGCAACCGTATCAGAAGGAAGACTAGCGCATGCATCGAACAAACGCGCTCGCACACGCAGTGAAGGACAAGTGCCGGAAACTGAAAAAGATAGTCGCTGTAATACCGGGAGGCCTAACGTCGATGCTGCAGCCACTGGATGTTTGCATAAATAAGCCATTTAAAGACCGATTGTGTCGATTTTTTTTAATGACAAATCTAAATTATTTTATATATTTCTACTTTTGAGTATTTTTATCAGTGCCTCAAGGCAATCTTCAACAACAACAACAAAAAAAAAAAAAAAAAAAAAAAAAAAAAAATACTTCTATAAAAAAAAAACGAAGATTTGCCACTTCTTTTGAAAGTGTAAGCCTAGAAACATTTTACACAGAGATGATTTAATTGTATAAATTAAAAATATGATGGGGAGTCCTATTTTTTCAAGTTTCTCTTATACTATTTACGAATCAGACAGAGAAGTTACTCAGTTTGTGCAATCTGCCGATGACGTCAGCTATAGGCAGGTCAAAAAAAAAAAAAAAAAAATTTAAATACACGTGACTACATCAAGCTACTCTAGAAATAAATTTAAGAGTTTTATATGTGATAATTATTTAAAAATAAGGTTTAATATCACTGTTTTACTTTATATATAGTTTTTAAGCTTAAAATATATGCATTCAATCATTGTTTCTAATGTACTTTTTTTGCTAGAATTTTGTGCACTCGTATATAAGCCGACCCCTGTACTTCAGCTTCCAAAAAATTTCCAAACACGGATTATACACGAAAATATATGGTATTTACATGCAATAACTAATTATTAGAATCTCTTATAATGACCCTATGAACAGTATTTCACCCAGGCTTAGGTTTTAAATATAGAAATTCAACTTTAACACCAAGATCACACTGTCACAGACATATTCTGGGGAATAAAAAATAACATTGACAGGCAGTATAAATGCGATTGTTAAAAATTAAAATTTTCTGTTTAGAACTAACAGGTGTGGCAGTGAAACAGGCAATTTTGAAACCCTGGAAATAGTAAGTTACGTTAGGAATCAGAAAACAAGAGTGGTGCCATCTGAACAATAAACCTTTGCAATTGACCCTGATTTCAGTGCTCAGTTGAGATGGCGTCGTGGACCAGTGAACAACGTGCTTTTGCTGTGAAGGCGTTTTATGAAAACAACGACAGCTACGGGGCCACACCGTGTGTATTGTGGGTATTATTAAATTGTGGGTACAGAACTTTGAGGAAATGGGTAATGTGATGAGAAAGAGGGGTGTGTGTGAAGGAAAAGGGGGGGCCACCTACGTGATGTCATTTTCAAGTGATGGGCATTTTGTGTCGTGACATGTCTGTGCAAGATGTTCAGAAACATTCCTCACAAATTGCAAGCATTGTAAATTCACGTTGTAATTCTTTTATATCGCTGGTGGAGGTTTCAAATCGCTTGTTGCACTGTCGCACCTGTTGTAATGCAGAAATTTATATTGACAGGAATTTAATGAATAGAAATTTACATTTCATCATAAGAAAAAATCAAATTTTACTGCAATGTCCATTACCTTAAGTTTAACATCTTAAAATAAAATATTATTATTATTATTTTTTTAATTAACCAACCAAAATGCATAATTTACCTTATTTTAGTAGTATCATTATGTATTGAACATGGTGGAATGCCAACCTTTTCACACAACTGACTCAGCTGTTTTCTTACGGCTATAGCTCTTTTCATATTTCTAAAATTAATGAAGTTTTCTTGACACCATCCCTACAATAAAACATACTTTTATAACAATCAAACAAAATTAAAATAAAGAAATAAATAGAAATTATAAAGAGTAAATAAAACAACCAAATAACATTTTTATTACTTATCTCGTCTAAAAAAAAAAAAGCATTACTAATGAAAATAATGGAATTTTTTATATAACAATACTTAAACTATTTACATTTTCTTATTCTATATGATATATATAAAAATATATGAAGGTGTACTGTTAAATTAATAAGCTAAGCAAGTTTGTTATTTTACATATGTATACAAATATTTTTGTAATTTTTAAATAAATAAAAGTGGTGAAATAAGTATTAATTATTGTGAAACTTTTATATTATGAAAATATTTTATTCCTATAAACTTATAATTTTGTAAAATAAATTTTTTGTTGTCTTATGAAATTTTCATGCATTAATAAAATTTCCAAGGGACCAAATGAACTGTAATGAATAAAATCATTTTTACCAGCTCTTATTTTGTTTTCAAACATGCATGTTACCAATTATATGACCAATTTCCTACAAAATCTTTGTAGGTAAAGTGTGAGGAGTTTTACCCATTTTTATATTCAGAACACAGTGGGTAACTGTTAACAGTAAACCTAAAGTTTTCCGTTTTTCTTACTGTTATGCTATTTAAATATATCAAACATTAATATCAATCAGATTTTTAAAAAAAATTTTAGTTAAAAATAAAACACCTTTATAAAATTCCTAATTTTTATATTAATATATGTTATACAGGAAATAAATATATTGTTCAATAAAACTTTGTATTAAATAGATTTTAAATTTAAACAGGGTGTTGCGCCTGCGCACTCTGTAAAGTTCGCTCCTTCGTTACGGAGCTCAGTTAGTTTGTAACTCCGCTCATGGAAGGCTGGCTGCTTTCTTTACTCCCATTTTAAAGTTTTAAATAAATGTAGTTGTGATGTTGAAATCACCTCTAGTGTGTCAAGTTTTTTATTACAGTCCACTATTTAAGTATTCAATGTGTTCTTATATAGTTTTAATTCTATGATCTAACATTTTTGGTCCGTGCGACCACAGCGTAACCAGCAGAGTTTCGTTTTCAAAAAGAAAACAATAATGGCTTTAACAGCATTAAATAGAAAAAAAGGGAATATCAAATCCCAATTCACAAAGTTACTCAACATTCCTAATGACGAATTAACCACAAAAGGTGAAATAACTTCGAGAATATCAATTTTAGAAAAACTTCAAAATAGATTTGAAGATTTAAAAGTGGAGTACTATCAAGTGGCAAAGGATGATGAGTTTCCTACAATAGAAGAAGAGTTAAGTGAGCTAGATTCTCAATTTCAAGAATTAGAGGTAAGATTCAATACCTTACTAATTAACTGTAGTGACAATATGAGTAATATAAACTCAAATAATAGCTCGTTAGGAGCGGAAAGAAACATTGTTCCAAATCATACTATGCATTTACCCCAAATACCGTTACCTGTATTTTCAGGAAAATTTGAAGAATGGAACACATTTAAAATGCAGTTTCTAAATTTAATGAATGATAATCCTTTATTAACTGCAAATCAAAAACTCTTTTATTTACGCGCTGCGTTGAAAGGCGAAGCAAAAACAGTAGAAACCACTGATGATACTTACGATTCTCTACTAAAAACATTAGAACAACGGTTTGAAAATAAAAGAGCTATAATAGAGGCTCATATCAAAACAATTATTAATTATGAAAAAATAACTCATGAATCTGGTAAAGAATTACGAAAATTATTGGATTGTATTTTAAAGACTTTAAGAGCGTTAAAAGTATTGAAATATGAACGCGATAATCTTTCTAATATATTATGTTATTAAACATTGTTTTGCAAAAGTTGGATCGGGAAACTCGCAAAAATTACGAACTTACATTAAAGAACAACGACGTTCCTGACTTTGATCAGTTTCTAGAATTCCTAGAAAAACAGTGTTCAGTTTTAGACAGTGTAAATCGAAATTTACCGCTTAAGTCCTCAAAATATACTACTGATAAGTCTGGTTATCCCAGAAGTTTAGTTGTAAAAACCCAAGGAAATAATTCTAACTTGTGTATACTGTGTAAAAATAATTTTCACACGCTATATAAATGCGATATATTTTTGAATTTCACAACAGAAAAACGATATGAATTTATTCGAAAAAATAATCTTTGCTTAAATTGCTTCGGATTCCACAAAATAGCAAAATGTAATTCTAAGTATGTATGCAGTAAATGTGGCTCCAGACATCATTCATTACTTCATAAAGACAAAGATTTATTACTTCCGTTATCAAAAGAGAGTGCAACCCCCCCATCAAGCTATGATAATAGCGATCGTCTGCTTGAAACAGCAGGTGCATCGACTGAAAGCAAACAGTCGGCGCCGATTACTTGTTTTGTTTCTGAAAATAAAAGAGTTATATTAGCGACGGCCACAGTTTTTGTGTTAGATGAATACGGATTTTATCACCCGGCTACTGCGGTTCTTGAGGATTGAAAAAAGGATTGAAAGGGAATTGAAATTGTTAGGATTGAAAAAAGAAAAAATAAACATACCGCTTTCTGCATTGTCGGGAATTCCGATAAATATAAAAACAAAAACACAAGCACTGATAACAAATGAGAATAATTCGTTTTCAGCTAATCTGGAATTTTTGATTGTTCCAAAAATTATTGATGCGTTACCAATAAACTATTCTAATACATTAAAATTAAATATTCCAAAGGGAATAAAACTGGCCGATCAAACACTATTCAAAAATAACAACAATGTTGATTTACTGATTGGGGCCGAAATATTTTTTGAATTAATGTTAACCAATAAAATCAAAATTCCTGAAACGGGTGCAATTTTACAGGATACTGTGTTTGGATATGTGCTTAGTAGAGCTGTTCAAGGCACTCCACATCCATTGTATTGTGCTATGATTTCCCAGTCAGATAACTCCAATTTAGAAAATATTATGAAAAGATTTTGGGAGATTGAAAATATACTAGATTCACCTAGTTTGAGAAATAAGGAAGAGATAGAGTGTGAAAAGCAGTTCATGAAAACATATCGCAGAGATGATAACGGGAAGTACATAGTGAACTTACCAATGAAAAATAATTCTGAATTGGGAGATTCTTTCCATTCGTCCAAACAAAAGTCAAATAATTTATACAGACAATTAAATAGAAATCCCAACATTTCTGAATTGTATGTAAATTTTTTGAATGAATATGAACAGTTAGGCCACATGCGAGAATTAAATGATAATGAAATAAACACTGTTAAATATTTTCTTCCACATCACGCTGTACTTAAACCTGATAGCAGCACTACAAAATTAAGGGTGGTATTCAACGCCAGTTCACCCACTACCAATGGGTTATCATTAAATGATTGTTTATTAAATGGAGGTGTAGTACAAGAAGATTTCTGTGCCATTTTATTACGTTTTCGTACGCACAAAATAGTTTTCACTGCGGATGTTAAAAAAATGTATAGACAGATATGGGTTAATCCTGAACAATGTAATTGGCAATGTATTCTTTGGAATAAAACCCCTAAGGAAAAGCCTAAAATTTATAAATTATTAACTGTAACATACGGCACAAAATGTGCTCCTTACTTGGCCACTCGTGTACTAAAACAAATCGCTAGTGATGAAGGGGCTAATTATCCGTTAGCTTCTGCCGCCACACTTAAGGATTTTTACGTTGACGACATTCTAACGGGAACTGATGAAGTGTCGTCTGCTCTGGAACTCCAGAAACAGTTGGTGTTAATGTTAACGGCTGGTGGACTAGAGTTGCATAAATGGGTTTCAAATGCTAGAGAATTATTAGAACAAGTCCCTTACAGTGAGCAAGACTATCACTTCGAAAAAAATGATAAAACTTCGGTGAAAACACTAGGGCTAAAATGGAATCCCAAAGATGATAATTTCAGTTTCACGGTATCATCAGATTATTCTAATACAATCACCAAACGTGGTGTTCTGAAAGAGATCGCTAGACTCTTTGACCCATTGGGTCTAGTAGGACCAGTGATAGTACAGGCTAAAATATTCCTACAAAAATTGTGGCTTTTGAAAATTGATTGGGATCAGGAACTTCCAACACAAGAAAAAAACACATGGATAAAATTCCGAAATGCTCTAAACGAGCTTAAAGATATTACGATCCCACGTTTCGTGTTCTCAAACTCTAATTGTCGTGAACTGCAGCTCCACGGCTTTTCGGACGCGTCACAAGAGGCATATGGCGCAGTGGTTTATTTACGTGTGATCACTAGTTCAAACGATGTACATGTGAGCTTACTGTGTAGTAAGTCCCGAGTTTCTCCTCTTAAAGTATTGACTATACCTCGCCTAGAACTTTGTGCGGCTGAATTGTTATCTAAACTAATATCAAAGGTAATCACATCATTAAATATACAATTAAGCTCTGTATATCTATACAGCGATTCTAAAATCGTTTTATCATGGATCAACTCATCACCCCACGTGCTCAAGGTTTTTGTGTCTAATCGAATATCTCGAATCCAGGAACTCACGAAGAATTTTTGTTGGAGGCATGTTAAGTCAACCGAAAATCCAGCTGATCTTGTTTCACGAGGAAGCCCTCCTCATCAACTTTCTGAGTTCTGGTTCAATGGACCAGATTTTCTTCATCATGAGCCTATACAACTTTCGAATAATGACATTACTGACTCTAGCGACGAATATTTTTCTGAAGCTAAAAAACGTCTTAATGATTCTGAACTTAAATTTTCCCTTTATGTAACTACCCAACCTTTCAATTTTGTTGATGACATTTTAACCATTAGTAATAGTTTTACTAAAATTGTGCATGTTTTAGCGTTTATTTTCAGATTTATCAACAACCTAAGACATCCAGGGGAAAGAAAAACTGGATACCTAGGTCCAGAAGAAAAGAAGGCTGCACTAAAATTTATACTAAAGACCTTACAGGAGGGAGAATTTAGGAATGATATAACAAGTCTAAAAACTAATAACTGTATTTCTCTTAGCAGCAGGCTTCGCCCCCTGGCACCGTTCTTAGATTCAGATGGTTTATTAAGAATTGGAGGTAGGTTGCATAACGCAGATTTGAACTATAAGAAAAAACATCCAATAATCTTGCCAAAGGGTAAGTTCAGTGAGATAATTATTAAACATTTTCATGAAAAACTTCACCATTCAGGTCCTCAGACATTACTTTATAACATTAGGCAAGAATATTGGCTCTTAAATGGTCGAAATGCATGTCGTAAAATTATCCATAATTGTGTCCAATGTTTTAGAGCTAACCCTAAGTTATGCTCTCAAAAAATGGGTGATCTGCCTAAAGAGAGGATAAATCCTGTTTTCGCATTCAATAGTACGGGTATAGATCTGTGTGGCCCATTTTTTATAAAAAATAAGCATCAAAGAAAAGGGGCTCCCATTAAAATTTATGTTGCTCTTTTCGTTTGCCTTACAACTAAGGCAATACACCTAGAAATCGTCTCTGACTTAACTTCAGAGTCACTAATTGCTGCCTTGAAACGTTTTATCGGCAGACGAGGTAAATGTGCTAAAATCTTTTCAGACAATGGGAGTAATCTTGTTCGAGCTAATAAAGACTTAAAGGAATTTTTTAAATTAATTACCCAACAAGATGAAAATTTGGCAAATTTCTCCTTAAATGAGAAAATAGAATGGAAATTTATTCCTCCCAGGGCACCAAATTTTGGTGGCTTATGGGAAGCCGGGATTAAATCTTTTAAGTATTATTACAAGCGTATTATAGGTGATGCTAAACTGACATACGAAGCCTTTCAAACCATCATGATTCAAATTGAATCCATGTTGAATTCGCGTCCATTAACTCCTCTCTCGGCAGACATAGAGGATTTGGAAATTTTGACCCCTGGTCATTTTCTTATCGGTCGATCGTTAACGGCCATCCCCGAACCCTCACTGACCAACATTCAAACCAATAAATTAAATTTGTGGCAACAAACTTGTAAACTAACTCAAACATTTTGGAAATTTTGGTCTAACAATTACTTAAATAATCTACAGCAAAGGACTAAGTGGTACTTTGAAAAACAAAACGTAAAGGTAGGCGATATGGTCGTCATAAAAGAGGATAATTTGCCCCCTCTAAAATGGTTACTAGGCCACATTACTAAAACCTATATTGGAAGGGATAATATTGTGAGAGTAGTAGATATTCGAACAAAAAATGGAATACTGAAAAGAGCTATTTCAAAATTAGCTATTTTGCCAATTAATGATTATACAATATATTAATTTCATTTTACTGCTTATATTCTATTGAAAAGAATGACAGTTTATATTATGGACATTTGTTTTATTCTTGTTTAGATATGAAAAATGGTATATTATAAAAAATATATTAAATAAATATATTCTAAAAAAAAAAAAAATCTATTAAAAATTGAGAAAGGAAATAATACATAATTTTCTTAATATTGCTATAAGTTTTCCTTTGGTTTTATTTACTTACCTTGCATACATAGATTGTTTCATTTATAAGTTAAAATTGTGTTAATTATTGTTTTTATTTTTCAATGTGATTAATCTATAAATCAGTTTGTATTTCCAACATATGTTTCTATGGTTATGTCTCATGTATAAATTTGTGTAACTCTTTGAAATTTGCATTTCAACGCCGGGCGGTATGTTGCGCCTGCGCACTCTGTAAAGTTCGCTCCTTCGTTACGGAGCTCAGTTAGTTTGTAACTCCGCTCATGGGAGGCTGGCTGCGTTCTTTACTCCCATTTTAAAGTTTTAAATAAATGTAGTTGTGATGTTGAAATCACCTCTAGTGTGTCAAGTTTTTATTACAGTCCACTATTTAAGTATTCAATGTGTTCTTATATAGTTTTAATTCTATGATCTAACACAGGGTTGCTACACAAATCAGGAGAAAAAATTCCCTGAGTTTTCCCTGTCTTTTTTAGAAGTAAAATAGATGACACGCAATCATGCAGCATTAGAATCTAACATGTTTACAAGTCAATTGAACATATTTAGGGCAAATTAATTTTATTAACTTACTATAGTTGGTGAAAAAAAACAAAATTGATTCATTATAAAGCACTATATTAAAAAAAATATATTTGATTATGAAAAAAATGTTCAATGTTTTTTCAAAAAACTTTGAAATTCCCTGAATTTTCCAGTTTTTTGCAATAAATTTTGAAATTCCCTGAGTTTTCCCTGTTTTTAAACAATTTTCAAATTCCCTGAGTTTTCCAGGTTTACCCTGTATTCCAGGTACCATAGCAACCCTGTTAAACCATTCCTCTTAAATTTTCAAACGTGAATGTAAACAATATCAAACTTAACAGCAGTTATCAAACTTAACAGCAGACTGAGCTGCAGTTCAAATTTGCATAAAACAATGCAGCAGAACAATAGGGCAAACCACGCAAGCGCGACTTCTGCACGTGCCTGCAGGTCGACGGGAAGATCACTCCTTTACTCCCTCTGAGATAGGTGTTTATGTATTTAAGACGGGGAAAGTTTTTTAATAGCTTTTTATCGTTAGTTAAATTATAGTTCATATTATCTTTTAAAGATTATAAAACATTTAAAAATGAAATCTAGTTTCAAAGTTAAATCACTGTGTATATTTCTTCTTATGATGCCACAAGTAAAGATGTCATTTTCCCCTCAAGCCATGTGTGTGACAATCTACTATTTCAACTTCAATCTATCTTTACAGAAGTTCATCAGTCATGTAATTAATTAACGGAGAGTTATTTTGTTGTTGCTATGTAGTAAAATAGACATTAAAAGACTTTTTCTTCAATTTTTTCATCCAGCAAATGCTACTTTTGGTATGTTAATTTTTTATATGTTCATGAAATACTTATCCACTTGAAATATCTTATTGTTTTCAAGTTATGTTAAAGAAACTTATATTGATTTTTATAACTTCAAATAAAATATAAATTAAAATTAAAATTTCTATGGGCATCATTTATACAATTTTACATGTTTATTTTTCAGTATTCTGGGTAAAAACATTTACTTATTCTAGCTTTCACTTTTTCTAGGACATTTTAACTTAACTTTAAAAGTTGTTTAGCTGGTTTTTATAAGTCTAGAGTAGCTCCTCTGCTAATTTACTTAGCCTTGGATCTACTTAACACCAGCTAAGAGTAAACCACAAATAATTATGTAATACGACTGCTGAATGAAGCAGGTTTACTGAAAAGAAACCAAGTAATATGGAAAATGTATGCTGAATACAGCCTAGCAATAGATAAGAGTCAAGGCTGATTACTCACCGATAATTCTAATTATCTATGATCTAAAGCAGGGCTGGCCAACCCGCGGGCCGCATGTGGCCCGCCGTGAAAGTTTCTGCGGCCCGCGACAGAATTCAGGAAATTTTTATTTTGACAACTTCGGTTAAAACATCTGAAATTAATAAATTGTTTCTGACTTTTTTAATGAATAATTAAGGTAGCTAAAGAAACAAATATTGTGCTCGTTGATGTTAATAAAATATTACCAGATCAACAACCGATTCTTATTATTATAAATATTAATGCATAATCACAAGTTTTTCACTGTTCTATTGTTATTTTATGAATAAAAATAAATTTAATATCCGTATTTTCCGTTTTAAATCCTCACAAGTCCACCGGAAAAAGAATTATTATATGTCTATGGTAGTACATGCGTTTATATAACGCGGCCTGCCTGTACAAAACAGATTTCTAATGTGGCCCGCCTGCGTAAAATAGATTTCTAATATGGCCCGCCAAAAGTTTTGGGTTGGACGGGCCTGATCTAAAGAATGAAAAATTTTTGAAAATTTTGTTTCGGACTGATTCAAAGATTTCAACTCACGTTCAAATGCTCATTTTGGTCTTAAAAATAACTTTGTGGTTTTAGTATAAAAGATGTGCCACTGCATCATGCTATAGTATGTAAAATTACTAAAAATAAATTTGTAGAATAGAAAAAGGTAGGTAATAGATCAACAATTTTTATAACCTTTCAATACATATTTTTTCACATATATACATAATGAGTATTGCATTAATTAAAACCAAAGTAACATTTAAAATGAGATAAAGAATACAAAAATGTTTAAAACTTTAAAAATACATTTTAATTAAAAACATTAAAATACACAACAGACGTTTTGGCTAGAACACTAGCCGAAACGGCTAGTACACTATGGTGTACTATGTTTCAGCTACAGTTACAGTACGTTTCAGCTAGAACAATAGGGAATGTCTGTCGTGTATTTTAATGTTTTTAATTAAAATGTATTTTTAAAGTTTTAAAAATTTTTGTATTCTTTATCGCATTTTAAATATTACTTTGGTTTTAATATATGTCTCATTTATGTTTAATTTTATTAAATTGCATTAATTAATTAACTCAATGCAAAACTGAATTAGTCTTTGTGAATTTTCTTGTTAAACATTATTTTTAGCTAAACACTCAATTAAAATTGCATTTGAGAAACAATGATCATAATTCCAAAAATTACAATTTATGTTAATGGTAATGATATAAATTTTCACTTAATAATTCTAAAAATAGAAGTAGTAAAAGCTGTGTAATATAACTTATTTTGGTAATTTTTTTGAGCTAAGATGTCAGAGATATGGACATACTAAATAAAGGTGGGATCCAGTCTGCCCCCAAGTATGATCATATATTTGGTGACTTATGAACCCAACTTATAATTTGAGCTGAGTTGAACATGAGATTAGTTTAACTTAGATTGTGTATTAAAGATATTTATTTAAAGTATTTTTGTTTTTGTACACATGTTTTTTAAAGTCGATTTCATTAGATATTTAATCCTCATAAGCCCCATAGTTGAAGCAATATTATCTTAGATAAAATTGATGCAATAGTTTCATTATGGATTATTGTTTAATACTGACAGTTTTATACATCTGAAATGAATTCTTGGAGAAAATTCATCATACTTTTGTGAAATTATCATGAAAAATACATTGAAAATTTTAATCGAAACAGATATTTGACTAGAAGAAACTTCAGAAGACTTAGTTAGGTTAATTTTCCTTACAAAATACATAGTAATTTTCAATTTATGTTATAAAATTAAAAAAAAAAAAAAAAAAACTATGTATTTTTAAAATAGATTTTTACTTCCACATGCATTAGAACCTGGTTATTAAAATTCATAATAATGTATACAATAATTCAGTTCAATCTGTTTCTAAAATGCAAAAAATTAAAATAATTTACCGGATTTCCTTTTCCATTTTTGTACGCTTTATATACATTCAGCAACATTATGTGGTCACCATCAGTTGACTCAAATTTTTTCCTTGCTTCTAAATATTTTTCTTTCTAAAATAAAACCATTTTTTTTACACTTCTTATGGATCTTTTAGTATCAGTGAAAATGTATAATAATTGAAGCAAATATTTATTTAAGTAAAATAAATTTTTCAGTCAAGAGATGTAAGCAAATAAACTAACCTGATTAAGTGGATTATAAAATATTGATTCAACAGACAAAAGAGATATTATAGTTAAAATTTCATCACTGCAAGAAAAGAAAATAAATAGTGAGTACATAAAACATTAACAAGAACAGTATATGCAAAAAAGATGAGTATAATTAATTAGAAATGATAAATTTAAAAGCTTACGTGCACTTATAATGCTTTGATGTTAATATCATTTTGGAAAACCTTGGGTCTAAAGGAAATTCAACCATCTTTCTACCATTTTCTGTCAACTGTGTTGGAAAAATAATAATAATAATAATTTTTACTTCTAAGTGGTAATGGAGGAAAATAGACTAAATTTAGACAAATTTTGCTTTAAAAAAACACAGTATACATAATAACAATGACATCTTAATAGGAATAAGTATTAAAACCATGTATCTTACATATAATTAAATTTATAAAATGTTGTAATTAACTGAATAAATATTTCCAATTTTTGTTTTCTGCCCAGAAAAATTAACTGGTTTCAAATAATTAATTTTTAAAATTAATTAAGAAAACATAAAAAAAAAAAATAAATAAATAATAATAAAAACTCAACTGTTGTATTAAACTATTATAAAATTGCAATTCAATTTAATAGTTGCGTTTACCTAATAACAGAAATTTCCCCCAAAATGAAGTTTAGTACACAATGAATAATTTTAGCTATTTTTTATGAAACTGAGTGAACGATTTGAGAAAATACAATAAAACATTAGCAAGACGCACAAATAAAAGCAAAGGGTGTAAAAAAGATTTTCATAAAAACATTTCTATTAATTTCAAGAACATTAATCTTACAATAAATAAATAAAAATTAGCGAACATAAGGCTATTTTGATTTTGATGAAATGGTAACAAAATATCTCTTTCTTAAGAATTCAAATTTTTAACTTATACACAATTCAACATTTCATTTTGGTAAATTCTCAAAGCTAATTTTTTTTTTTTTCTTTTAAGGAACAAAAAATCATGTGACTTGCATATATTATTAACATTTTCCAAATGTATGCGCTTCTTGCATCATTTAACATTCAATATACTTTGCAACCAGACAGGTAGGTTAATTGAATTCATAATCCCTTAAATTGAACATTAACATTTTTAGGAAAGTATTAAAACATTTAACACAAACAGAAATGCAATTGTAGCAATTTCCAATTGTAGTCCTTAATGTACCTGAATGTTTTAATGTAGCACTAAAAATCTTAATGTTAAACATAACATACCACATTCTATAGAAAACACCTTTTTTATACTTATGAACAATAAATGTCAATTTCATTATGATTTGTGTAGCACAAATTTATTTACATATGGTTTATAAACACTCCTCTCATAAAACATAGTGCATTGGCATTTTTTTTTTTTTTTTTTTTTTTTTTTTTTTGCAGGGGTCTTGTACACAAATTATTTATAGTTGAGCCATTTATAGCACTTTAAATAGGGAACATGAAATAGTGAACTTGAATAACATATATCACTTTAAAGAAATTCTGAAAATATTTATGGATGCTAGAGGAGACAGACAGACTAATTCAAATCATAATCCCTCTTAAATATTGTTAGATAGAAAGTGTTAAAAATTTTTAATAAAAACAAAGATGTTATTCCAGCAATTTCCAATTATAACCCTTAATGTATCTGAATATATTGTGACCCTGTGTCTCTTAATACTAATCATACTATACTCTATCTCTCTCTATATATATATTGTATGTACATGAATAAAAAATGTTAATTTCATTACGATTTGTGCAAAATAAAATTATTAAAATATGGTTTGTAGAAATAGAATGCAAGATTATGGTTGCTCTTAGAATGATCAAGATTCCTCTTAGAATGCAATACTATAGAATTATTTCAGATGTCCCTATATATAAACCAGTGGTGATAAAATAGTAACAAAATCATCTTATACCAACTTACAGTATGTATTCATAACTTTAATAGCTGGAAAATGAATAATCAAGAACAAATTTTGAACAAGCTTATTTTTTTTTTTTTAATTTTATTAAATGGAAAATCTTACTTCTAGAATTTCATCATTTTCTGTGACAGCATTTAAAAGCTTTAGTTGTCTTATTGCTGCTTTAATATTCTAAAAGAGAAAATAAAAGACAGAAACTAATGAAACATAATCAGTCATAAATGATATCTAGTTAAATATATAATACATACAGTGGCGTTCATAAGTTTCTGGCCAGTACTAATACAGTGCAAATTTTGTGAATTACTTTTATATCTTCTGGTGCCTGGAATTAATACTTAAATATAATTTTGGCATTATAATAAGGAATTTATTTTAAAGGAAAAAAACATTTTTTCAATACTTTTATTGGGAATGTTCATTTTTATAACAAATACACGTGTTCAAAAATATCTGGCCACACTGATTGATTATGAAATAAAAAGGATGTATTAAATTGATAGTGTACAATAATATTATATACAGTCAGTATTTGGTAGACATACCTTTAGCAGCAATAACAGCAGCACAGCGATGAGGCATAGATTCAATAAGTGGTTTAATATCATCAAGAGTAAATTTGTTTCATTCCTCGTACAATTTTTGAAAAGAAATCAGTGGCATTTGAGTATTTATGCACCCGCACACGTTTAACAAGTTCATTCGAAAGGCTTTCAATCGGGTTGAGATCGGGTGATTGTGATGGCCACTTCATTGCATGAATTTTTTTTTGTGGACATCCATGTCTTCACAATCGTACACATATGCTTAGGGTCATTATCCTGCTGAAATACCCAATTTTTATTCAAATTCTCTCGCACATATGGTAGTAAATGACATTGCAAAATGTCCTTGTACATAGCTTCGTTCATCTTATCATGGATTTGTACTAAAGGACCGACACCTTTTGCAGAAAAAGCTCCCCAGATCATAATATGTCCTCCACCGTGTTTTATTAGAGGAACCTGGTATTTGCAATTGTATCTTTTACCTTGAGGCCGTCGTACATATTGCCTCCCATCACTTCCGAACAGGTTGAACTTTGACTCACCTGAAAAAAGTACTTTTGACCAATCTTTATCAGACCAGTCTTTATGCAATAATGCAAACTCACGACGGGCTGTCTTGTTTTTCTTTTACTAATGAAAGTTTTTTTCACAGCAACTCTACCAAAGAGCCCTACATTACACAGACACCTTGAAACTGTCACACGGCTGACATCAGCAAGATTTTATTCCCGTAATTCTTGGGGAATATCATTAGCAGTTTTACGTGGATCAGCAGTTCACTTCCTTTTTATTAATTTATCTACTAGTATGGTGGTCTTCTGCGGTCTTCCACTTCGAGGCATGTCATGCAATCTAAAACCAGCTCGATATTTTTTTTAAATATCGTTTATTGTGCATTTTCTAATCAACAGAAGTTCTCCTATCTCAAGAGAGGATTTACCTTTCTTGGATAAACTAATCACTCTTTTACACAAAATACTTTTCAATCTGATTTTCATTTTTGACCAACAAGATATGTTTCTTAAATACAAAACGTTAAAATGGATTTACCATAAATCAGCAGGCGAAAAAAACAACATTGAACTCACTGGCCAGAAACTTTTGAGCGTATGATAGTTGAATTTCTCTCTGCGCAGCTTATATGTTCATTCTCCAGTGTAAGATCACAGCGTCACCTCAATTAATTTGCATATTCCTTGTTTTTCAACCAATTAAATTTCGTTTGTGCATAATTTTCTCTTAAAAATAACAAATATTTTTCTGGCTGGAAACTTGTGAACGCCACTGTATATAATAATCATTATACAAGCAAAAATTACAATTCATATAATAGATATTTAATAAAGAAGACAGTAAAAATACTCATTATAAGAATAAGGTCATTTCAAAAATTAATATGTGAAAAGAAATATATACTTTCTTTTTTTTTTTTTCTTTTCTGCTTCATTAAAATTTCTACTAAAAACATCATATATATTTTTCTACTAAAAACATCATATATTTGTATTGAATTACCTGTAGTTGCATGGATTTGCTAATGAAATGGGAAATTTTCCCTAAGTTACAAAATCTCCAGTTTATTTATGGAGAAATTTAAAAGGTAGGTTACTTTTCATATAATACATTTTTCCAAATAAAGGTCTCAACAATTGATTCAGAATACAAGTTCTTTTAGCTCAATGGGAAGAGTAGGTTGATTTTTTTTTTTTTTTTTTTTTTTTTTTTTTTAATATTTCAGTTGATTAAGTATTTCTTTTAAAAATATAAATAAAGAGATTGCTAAAAGAGATTAATAAACTTGATTGTTATCTTAACATGGGCAATGTACAAACAAATTTTCATTCAAATAAGTTCATAAACAGGTGTTTTGTGAAAATTGTATATTTTCAAACAAGACAGCAGAACAAACTGGTAAATAAATCTGGTTGAGATCTTTATGTGTGTCATGTCCATAAAAAGTTTCATGAAAACTGGTTCATAAATATACTTTTTATTTGAGTTCAAAATTTTCAAGAGAATATTATTTTGAAACAAAATGGCAGATTAATACTTCTGAAATAATGCAAGCTTTTAAACACAATACAATATATATATATATATATATATAAATTTTTGTAATCTTAAAATATAATCTTAAACAACAATCGAAGGAGAGTAATTAATACATTTGTTTCACTTTATATCGTAATTTACGTTATCAGGAGAAAAATAAATAAATAAATAAAATAAGGAATTGTTTACATAAACATTGCATAATACATTTTTAATAAACAATTCAATATGAAATCTTAGAAATTTATATTAGAAGCTTTATAAATGAAAAGCTAATACTTCGGCATAATTTAATAATCAAAATTCACTTGCAGAGCGAGAAAAAAATTAAATAGTTACATAGGGCTGTGCCGATTAATCGATTAATCGGTTCGGTTAATCGATCAATGCTTAGTCCCGATCAATTTTTTTAATCGAGTTAATCGGATCGATTCATTCGATTAAAAATTTTCAAAATCCGATTAAAATTTTCAAACTACGAAATAAAGTAAAAATGCTTTTCTGCCTACAAAATATTTTTTCACATATTTTGCTAACTAACGTTCTAAGAAACATCCATCAAATAATGAAAAAGCAAAAAAAAAAGGAAACAAATAAAAATAAAACCTCTCAAAAGAAGTTGTTGCACTTTTGTTGATAGAGAAAAGGGGGAAGACAGTTATTAAACAAAATGCCGCTTCATGAGCATTCTGGAGCAACACCATCTGTCTTTATCCTTCTACAGAAAGTGTTGGCTAGGGTAATAGTATTCTCAGAAACAAGAAGCTTTCAAAACATGGAAATGCTAAAGATAAAAGAAAAGGAGGGATTGAGATTTCCACTATCCCTCTGATGGGGAAATGTCAACAGAGTTTCACAATATCTTCAAGCGTTTATTGTTTGTTCAGAATTGCTGATAGTAACTGTTGAAGTAGAAACAGAAAATAACATTTTGTGTCCTAGTCGGAAATGACAAAGAAGAACTAAAATATAAGAATTTGAAATTTTTATGATAATGATATGGAATTTCGAGAATTCATTTAAAAATAGTGACAAGCGAGATGGACAAGGCCTGCAAATATAAAACTGAAATATGTGTAAATTCATTTAATGTTTCTTTCAAAATAAATTAAAAAAATAATTTACTTAAAAAATATATAAATAAATAAAATAAATAAAATAAACAAGTGGAAATATTCATATAAAATAAACACTCAAAGTCACCCATTATTACTCTGAAAATTGATTTAAATTTCAGCTATGAAACAGATATAATTGATTAGACAAAAATTTTTGAAAAACAAAATTTTTTTTCATTCAAACTTATGAATAATAAGTATATATACACACAATATGAGAGTAAATTCATCATTGATATAAAATTATATAAAGGAAAATGAACACCGATTAAAAATTCGATTAATCGACCGATTAATCGATTAATGATTTACGATTAACCCAGTTAAAACTCTTAATCGATTCCCACCCTTATAGTTACAACTGAATCATTTAATAGTTACGAATCTACCACTCAAATCACTTTATATTTTTGATTTTGCTTAAGGAGAATTTGATATATAAACATAATATGCTTTTCTCATAATGAACAGTATCTGGTTATAAATTTACTTTAAAATCTTAATTACAGTGCAAGAATAATCCAAAATATAAATTATAGTTAGAATTGTACAATAACTTACGTCATCAGATGGCCTGTCAATAAAATCAAATGTCTCTATATTTTTTATTCCTAGAGCTACCATCTGTAAAATGGCACTTGAAAGAAAACACCTATTTTAAAGAAACATTTCATGTAGATTCACAAATACTTTTATATACATAGATCATATTTATGACCACATTTTTAAGAATGCTACTTTATTAATTTTCTTAAATTAAATATATGCTAAGAAATATCAGTACCTCAATACACTTATATACATGCATATAACACTTACTCTTAACACAGAGAAATTTTCTGAAGGGCTTAATAAGAAATAATTAATTTCAACTGATAAATAAAGCTTCATTAATGAAATCAACAATGCAAAGACAAAATATCAATATTTATTTCTAGAATTGACAGCTTTAAAAGCAGATAATACCTAATATCGCAATCAGCCAAAAATCATGTTATTCTATGGGTATATTTACTTCCACAGTTACTCATTACCTAATTTTTTTTTTTTTCCCCAATTCTGTTTTTATATTCAGAAAATTCCCAATTTAAAATAGTATTTGTTTTACAAAATTTGATTTTTTACATTTTTCATGTTTAATTTTTTGGTGAAAAATGCACTTAGCAGGGTTGAAACTACCCAACCTGCAAAAACCCTGAAAACAGCTATTTGCATGCAGAATGAATGGCTGAGAAACATTTTTAATGAAATATTTTATGACTAATATCACAAAAAAATAAAGAAAGAAAGAAAGAAAAATAATAATGCATATAATAACTGATATCTGAAGAGTTTTTTTAACACATTATTATAGCAAATAAAAAATAAAAAATTTCTTTAAACGCAAAATAATTTAATATTCAAAGAGACAGCAAATTTTTCAAAAATTCTTAATTCAGGGGTAGACCCTAGAAACTTTCACCCCAAACTTCGTTAATTTTTTGCTGCTTTTATTTAAACTAAAAAACAAACATTAAAAATTTAATAATAATAAAAAAAAAAGTACTAACTTAGTGGTTATGAATTTTCTGAATGCAAAACAGAATTAAAAATAATAATAAATAGGCAATCGGTAATTGTGGAAATAAATTTCCCATAAAATAACATTGGCTTTGGTTGTCATCAAGATTAAGTATTATCCACTCTTAATAATATATTATATAATATTTAGCAGTTTATTTTCTGCATCTGAAGTTCAAAAAAAAAAAAAAAAAGCAAATACAGTATAAGATATTTGAACACTTAAAAATGAAATGTTTATTTATTACCTTAGAATTTCTGGAACTGCAAAGTCTTTAAAAGCTTGATATTGTTTCACTGTATAAAGTCGGTAGCAACTTCCACTAAATTAAAATTTCACTTTTAGAATATACAAATAACTTTATTCTTAAAATAGATAAGAAGAAATGCAGGAAAAAAAAAAAGAATAAGGGATCAATTCAGGTTTTAATTTTTGGGCCCATTTTTATGACAAAATATAAAAATTCTTGTTTCTTAAAACAAAATAATTTGTGAAATTTTTATTCATTTATTTATTTATTTATACTTGTGAAAAAAAAAAGTTGTCATGTAAAACCTTTCATTTGAGCAGTTTGTCAATACGTTTAATATCTAGTTAGTAGTGTCTCACTGCACAACATATAGACAATTATATGAAATAATACTGAAAACAAGAACATATTTTATAAATGAATCATTTTTATTAAAAAAAAAAAAAAAAAAAAGCAAATTTGAAGAATTTGAAGGGGTTCTTTTTTGTGAAGAGCAGTTTTTTAGAGAAACAGCTAATGGGCCACAATTTTTTTTCCCATATCAACACCTGATAATGATTTATTCGAGAATTGCACAATTATTTAGGCAGATATAATTTTTTTTTCAAGAATTATAAATTTTTTTGACAAGTTTTTTGCTTATAATTAGAACGAATTTCCATAAAATTTTATAAAACTTGCAGAAAATTTGACAAAACATTAGAGAAACATTACTCTGAAACATAAAATTCATACGTGTAATATTTGCTGATACATGAGCATTTATAGTAATTTTTTTTTTTTTTTTTTTTACTGTGCATGCATAAAAGATAGATAGAAAAATTTTTATTGCATAGATTGAAAGCTAGATATATTGGGCAACTTTTGTAAAAAGTTCATTTGAATAGAGTAAAAATTAAGCAAATTGTCAGCAAAAGAATGAACTAGATTTTAGGTATTTCCCAGAGTTGAAATTTCATAAGGGGTTTTTCCCATGATGCATAATTAATTTGAAGATTCAATTATTTCAATCATGTTGCAAAAGCTCTTTTGGGTTTGTAACTATAACATATTTTTATTTATTTATTCAGATTTGTCTTTGTGAGTTTAAAAGGGGTTTATTGCATATAGTATGTGCAACAAAGTGTTAAAGTTACAAATTATTTGCAGCTTTTTATGATACAGGGTAATCCAAAGTATTTGTGCTTTTTTTCAATTTGTGGTTGGTCCCCTAATTACACTATGGACTAAATCGATAATGGAAAATGTGAGTTTTTAAATATTCTTTGCATATCAAGAGTTTCAGATCATTTCGTTCAGTACTTTTTTTATAAAATTTAAAAAATGATAAAATAAAAAAAATTCTAATAATTTGATCACCCACTGTATCTATATAATTAAGAATGTTATAAAATTTAGCTATTAATAGATCATTAGTAAAAGCAACAACATTCAAATAAAAGTTATTTTAAATCTATTTAAATGGTAGCAGTTATATTTTTCTTATGATTTTCATTTAAACATTAAAATTTTTTTAAAAAAGGATTATAGTTCATACTTATTAGTTAAATATCTTATTAAAATCCTTAAAATTCCGAGCTTTTCTATATATTTCGGCACACCAGTCGGGGCCATCATCAGAGCTCGTGAATGACTTGAAGACTAATGCTGGGCGGTTTGTTTATTCTCTGTTTCTTCTTCGTTCCTCTCTTCACTTCGCTTGGTTTGATGGTATAATGGTATTCTCTGTTTCTTCTACGCTCCTCTCTTCACTTCGCTTGGTTTGATGGTATATCTTAATCGTATTCCTAATGCTCAAAAAATAAAACAATCTTTCACCCCCGTGATCCCCTATTGCAAAGGAGCCTCCCTAAAAATTAAAAACAAAGCCAAAAACACAACTTTAATATTCCAATCAAACCAAACAAAAATATTTATCAACGCATACGTAATGAAAAAGATCCCATCCATTTTAAACACACCGCAGGTATTTATAAAATTAATTTCCAATTCAACAATAAAAATAACACTACATATGTTAGTATGACCAAACGAAAAATTAAAGACCGAATTTGTGAACATTTCACCGACTTAAAATATAATAAACAATCTACAGTCTTTTCAAGAATTAACAATACTAACCCAATTAACATTAACTCAATTAACTATCAAAAAATAGCTCCCTATAATTCTCATTATTATGCCCTCAAAAGAGAGGCTCTTGAAATACTAACTTCTAACAACTCCGTTAATGATAATAAGCACAGTATTACTCCACCCGAATGGCAACCGTTATACCATCAAACCAAGCAAAGTGAAGAGAGGAGCGAAGAAGAAACAGAGAATAAACAAACCGCCCAGCATTAGTCTTCAAGTCATTCACGAGCCCCGACTGGTGTGCCGAAATATATAGAAAAGCTCGGAATTATAAGGATTTTAATAAGGTATTTAATTAATAAGTATGATTTTCATTTACTTTCTTTTAATTAAATGACCATATACATTTTGAGAGATTAATTTTTAACTAAACACATATGCTAATGTTTATTAATTAGGACCATTACACTTAAGCTTACAAGGTTAGAAATTTTTTTATGCGATATTCAAAAGGGTTATCCAACAGAAACCAAGAATTTTATAAAAATATCGAGCAAAGGTATCTGGAAATTAGAATTTGGAATTGGAAATGTTTAAAAATAGAAGAATTCCTTCATCAGGGAATTATATATGATGATGATATTGGATTTCTTTAGAAAATAAAAATGACTCTTTTGAATTAACAAAAAATTATATATTCCAGCCTTGGCCAGATTTAGGCATCCTGAGCAGGTAATCGGTCTAAGGCTCATGAATTAGAACTTGACCCAAATCCTGAGAGTGCTGTAGATTTAATAAGCAACAAAATCATGACAAAATAGCTCTCCCAAACTAAGTGGCTAGGCTACGTTTCAATAAAATAGTTCCTAGACTTATCACCAGAGGGCTTATTAACACTTCCTTACTTTAATTCAATATTTATCTTACTATCGACATTTTAGTTTTGTTCAGATATCCAAGTTTTAATTAATATGTAAGAGGACTGTAGAAAAACAGAATTATGCATACTCAGTTAAAATTATTTTTAAAGTTAGTGTGTTTTATCGTATTTGCATTATTACTAATCTTACAGTTTACAAGTACATAGATGAATTATTTTTGAGTTACTAATTTTGAATACAATTTTCCTTAAGCTATTATAAAATATTATTCTTTTTTATACTTTCATACATAGAGATAGATACAGATGAATAACAGTACTTTCTTTGTATTCAGGAAAAAAAAAATGTTTGAAAACTTGAAAAAATCCTAAACATTTCAACTATTATATAATGCATTTATGTAACAATTTCATAAAAGTGTCTCACAGACTGCATCTAAGAAACTATAAATTAAAAGTTGAGTTGTGAAAATAATCATTCTGCAAAACAAATAACTGGATGGAGAAACTGTAAGATTAATAGCAAAAATAAAATCAATTTATGCATATTTAATTAGTTAATCACAATTATTCAAAAAACATGATGGAATGTGTAATTTTACAAAAAATAAAGTAAAATAAATAAAAGCCAATTTTTCAATCATTTATCAGCCTGTCGTCATTCAAAAATTTAGTATACTAAAATATTTTATATGCTAAAAATAATTTTGATTATAAAAAAGACATCTTGTCTTTTTACACTCAGTTTCTTTTTATAAGATAATATTTTGCAGAAGAGAAATGATAAATTTAAAAAATATATTTACTCTACTTCTCGGCCAGCTCTTCCTGCTCGCTGTATAGCCTGTGCTTTAGATATCCTTTGGGAACTTAAGATATCAAGATTGCACACAGAATTGTAAGACCTAAAAAGGAATAAAAATCGCATGTTTATTAAATGTTGCGTAAAGATTGACAGATTTTTTTTTAAACAAAAGCACTAAGAAAATACCAAATCGGCTTCCACATTGAGAAATTATAGTCTTTATAAAAGATGTAAAGAAATTAAGAAGCATTCAAAAAATGAGCAGAGCAATTAATAGTATATTTTATTCTACCAAAAGTGTAGGGATAAAGAGTATTACTTATATTTCTCGATAAGAGATGTATAAAGATGATTAACATCAATAATAATAATTAACAACAACAACAACAACAAAAAAACTAGTATGTTGTGGCCACCACAAGACTTTCTTCTATATTTTCCTATATACATATTCAATCAGTAACAATATTTAAAAAAAAAAAAAAAAAAAAAAAAAAAAATACGATTTTTTTCTTTCTTTTTTCTTTTTTTTTTTTTTTTTGTTAAAAGTAATACATATTCAACCAGTAACAATATTTATAAAAAAAAAAAAACG
This sequence comes from Salticus scenicus, assembly GCA_963930645.1. Classification (NCBI taxonomy): domain Eukaryota; kingdom Metazoa; phylum Arthropoda; class Arachnida; order Araneae; family Salticidae; genus Salticus; species Salticus scenicus. The sequence continues at coordinate 365,629,229 of OZ005649.1, read as the reverse complement.
ATTTTTTTTTCTAAGTTTTTTTTTTGTTAAAAGTAAAAAAAATCGATAACTTTGTTTTAAATTATCACAGATTTATAGTTCAACCATTCGTTTTAAAGGTATTGATGAGACCTTTCGAAAGATACCCATCTTAAAAATTTACTCCCCTCGAGGGGGGACTTCCCCCCCAGGGGGGGTGGCGTAGCTCCTACACGTACAAAAAATTTTTCCCAGTTGACTATCTCTCATATAAATAATTATTGTAAATTTCATAATGATTACTAAAAAATAATTCTCTTTAAGCACATTTATACAAAATTTTGTCCTATATCACCATGTTAAAAATTTAGAAAAAGCGGGATGGCAACGCAACCTGTAAGACAATTTTTACCAAAAGTTGATAGGCACTAATTTATGTCAAGGTGCAACTACATACCAATTTGTATGAAATTCTGTGCAGTAGTTCCTGAGATACAGTTGCCACAAAATTTTGTCACACACACACACACACACAGACAGACAGACAGACAGACATTTTCTAAAAATAGTCAAATCGTATTCTACAGCTCTCAAAACGTGTAAATCCATCAAAAACCCGAGGTCGAAAATTTTTACGAATCCAATACTTTCTCTATATTACATATAGAAGAAAGTAAAAAACTGTTTAAATTTTTGAAATACGACAGAAAATAATCTCTACAAAAATCTTATGAAACAAACCAATTAAATAAAAGTTATTTAGACATTGCTAAATATTTTTCTACAAAATAAAAGTATCTAATAGTTTCATCTATCTTATTTCCCATAGAAATTAAATTATTGATTTGAAATAGGAAATAGTTTGATCACATACTATGTGGAAAGGTAACAGACATGGTACAAGCTTACAGAAAAAAAGGCTGAACTTTTCACGACCCCCTCCCCTCTCAAAAGTGGTATCAGGCAACTGACACAATATAAATTTTTCAATAATAAAAATAATGTTAAATCTGACTGCATACATGTACACACAATAAACAAAATCGGAACAATAAATCTTATATTCAATATCATATTAATTATAATTAAAATAGTTGTAAGTGCTTAAAAAACAGACAAACTTATTACATATACTTGAAAATAAGTTTTTTCTATAGAAGCATTGTTTGCTGGGGCAACTGATTAGCAAAATAATGTAGTTCAAGTTCATTAGGGAAAATGCAGTTAAAGTGCTATTTCTTTTTCATTTTATCCAAGTTTGAATTTGACATTTCTTGAAAGCCAATCACATAGAAATTGCTAATAATATATTGCACAAATTCAGGCTGACCCCCCCCCCCCCTACACATGTCCAAAAAGTTTTAATGCGGATTTGCATTGATCCCAAGGATAATAATTTTCAAGCTTAAAAAGGCTGAAAAGTAACATGTCTGAGGTAAACATCAGGATTTGTGATGGAAATGGACAAGTCTATTTTGGTAATAGGAAATTTAATCAAACTTTCTAAAAGCAGAAACATTCAGCTAAGTTAATGCATTTAAAAATTATTAACAATTTTCAAAAAGAAATTTTAAAGTAAAGTTTACAGTTGTATTATAGGCTTACAGATAAATCTGACATAATCTGACCTTTTTAATCTTATTAAATAACATAAACATATATAATGGAAATTAGTAATGAAAATAATAATTAGAACAACAAAATTTCACTTTCATAAAGTCTACACATAACAATAGTTTGCAGATGAAAAAGTAAAATATAGAAAAACTATTTTAGTATTTAGTTCACAAAAACATAATGAAAATACAGTAAAATACCATTTATACCTTATACGTCTCTTGTTTATACGTCTTTTACATATAAGCATCCTCTTACTGAAGTCTTGATTCATTCCCATTTGTTTTAATGTAAACACGCTTTGTTTATAATCATACATTTTTTGCATTTTTCAAAAATTCCAAAAATTTTCTCAACCAATCATTATTTTCTATTTTAAATAAGAGGAACATTTCCCAGAAAGCACCTCAGATGGAGAAACACAGAAAGGATCAAAGAATCCTGATCAAAGAGTCAATTCAATTTGCAATGCATTTCAAACTCAGACATACAAACTCATATACATACTTTCAGATTCACATGCATACTCACAGACAAGCAGCACGTAGGCAAGTATTACAGACTTTTTAATGTAATTAAATAACTACCAGTATGTACAGGGTGATCCGAAAAACATGATAGAAAGTAAGCGATCGTTGTGGAAAAAATGAAATATGCAGGAACATGACACCTATGTTATTGAATAAAGATATGAATGACATTTAATATACAAGGTGCTCGAAATGTCTACCATCCCTGACTATAGTGTTACAAAGCCAGTTCTGAAACTCTGTCATAAAGCGCTGGAGTGTGTCGGAATCAAGTGCATCAATCTCAATTCTGATGGTCGATTTCAGGCCCTCAAGTGAATCAGGGGATTCCTATAGATTCTGTCCTTGGTGTAAACCCATAAGAAGAAGTCGCACAGATTTAGGTCCGGACTGTATGGGGACCCCTCTATCCCATGCCCCGTGAATTTTTCTACATCCAATGTAATCAAACACTCACTAAATGTCGTTTTAAGCCACAGAAGACATCAGCAGTTCTATGGGAATGAATCCCATCTTGCATGAACCAGTACTGGCGTGTCATGTTGAGACAGCCCGCTTCAGGGCCAAGGTGACACTCTAGAAACTCTTGATAATTCACTCCCGTAACCATACCGTCAATGAATATTGGACCACTCATCCGCTTCGATGATATGGCCCACCACACCATGACCCTTTGTGGATATAGTCGTGAGACAACACTGAGATGAGGATTTTCCGTACCTAAATGGCACCTCAAAAAAATATTCTTACGATAAATAATCATTCTTCCAAGGTCAGTGATTCCATATTGGTTATTCATTATTTCCGGTAATCAAGCATTCACCTTAAATGTCAATGTATGTGCAATTACAATATGGAAGAATTATACTTATATCAGTACATTTTAAATCAGGAACTTAAAATACTTTCTATCGTGTTTTTTAGATCACCCTATATCTTGTCGTATTCCTGTGTATTATGTCCATAACTATTTGTATGAACAAATATCGTATAATACTTATTATTTAAGATAAGCAATGTTTACAATTAATTTTCAATATGTTTTCATACAGTATTTAAGATATGTAATACAATGCGCAAGATATGAAGTATATAGTTAGTACCCAAGTCATGCATTAATGGTATGATTTTTCTCACTTTTTATAATAAATCCTTTTTCTCTTCTTCTTTTTTTTTTTTTTTAATTATCTTCAAACATAATTTTTAATATAAAATAATATATTAGTTGCTGCCTTAAAAAAAAAAAAAAAAAAAAACTATTAATTAGTAGTTTCACATACATTTTGCTTCAGTACTTTTAAATTTGCAGTAATCAAAGTGTTAATTTTTTTTTTTTTTAATTGCATCTTTTCTTTTATATGTCCTTTTACATCAGTCCCTTGAGATATGTATAAATGGTGCTTTACTGTATTTGATTAAATATGATTAATAGTGAAATACATAAATCAAAATTTAAATATTTAAAATAAGAGGCCTGCATATAAAATTACTATAAAGCAAGCAAAGCATAATGATGCGATAAGAATAAGAATAAATCAGATATGCAAAATAAATAAATCACCTCTACTTTATTTCCACACAACCCAATGAAAATCTGTCAGAATGTGCTTGACATTGATAAAACTTTTTTTTTTTTTTTTTTTTTTTTTTTTTTTATGTAGTTGATATTATTATATAACAAACACTTACAACTTAAAAATAGAATTATATATGTACTTATTTATTCAAAACATTAACATATAGTAACAATTAATTAAATCCTCCCAGATAGCTTTTATACAACATTATCATTAATCAGATTTTTTCTCTTTAGCCACGAAAAGAAAGATTGTTTCTTGTAGTTAATACAAAGACATTAATAGCAATGTTTACAAAAAAGAATAATAAGTTTACAAAAAAGAATCAAATCAAAGATAAAATATATTTTGGTCTTGACAATTATTTAAAGATAAAAAAAATATATTTTGACCTTGACAATTATTCAAAATAATTACTTTACCTGCTTTGTTTTGTACATTTAGAGAATATGTTGTTAAAACATTTTTTTAAATCTATCCTTAAAAAAATAAATAAATAAGAACAGCTGAAGGTTAGTGTAAAAAGGCCAACAGATAATATCTACCTATAAACAAAGATTCAAAAAACAGTTTATTCATTTTTTATTTTTATTTCTTTCCCTCTTAATTTTAAATTGTGAAAGAAAATGCATATTTTTTCCTTGTTATACATTATTGATACAGACATTTCACATAATTTTCCAATTTAAAACAGATCATATAAAAGCAGCAAAAAATTAATAATTTAGTCAGTAAGAATCTTGAAAATATATCAAAGATAGTTAAAAACATTTAAAATACCTTAAAAAAATCCTTTTAAAAAGAGGCCAATATATTTCAACTCCTACCGGAGCCATCATCAGAGTCTTACGACAAAACAAAGAGCTTGGCGGTTCACTCCTTTATCTTAACTTCCTCGTTCGCCAATTCTTCACTTCGTTTCTTTTTTCCAAAATCTGTTTCCATTCAGGTGGGATGATACTATGTTCTACGTCATTTATTGCATAAAATGAATATACGCAATAAATGACGTAGAACATAGTATCATTCCACCTGAATGGAAACAGAAAGGAGTGAACCGCCAAGCTCTTTGTTTTGTCGTCAGGCTCTGATGATGGCTCCGGTAGGAGTTGAAATATATTGGCCTCTTTTTTAAAGGATTTTTATACGGTATTTTAAATGTTTTTAACTAAATTGTAATCCTTTGTAAATTAAAATAATGTATTATATCAGAGATATTATCTACATGGGGGTAAGGTGGCTTGTGGGGGCTGAGATTGAATTATTAGTTTGTTTTAATGAACAAATATGATATTATGCTTATTATTTTAAATTATCAAAGGAGGCTCAAGCTACCCATAGCCTTCCCCCTCCCCCTTTTGGCTATGGCTTTGTATTTATGCGTGAGATGAAATATAAAACTATCAAACTATATCAGACATGGTACAAGCTTACAGAAAAAAAAGCTGAACTTTTCACGACCCCCCCCCCCCCACACACACACACCCTGCCCTCTCAAAAGTTGTATCAGGCAACTGACACAATATAAAATTTTCAATAATAAAAATAATGTTAAATCTGTTGTAAGTGCTTAAAAAACAGACAAATTTATTACATATACTTGAAAATAAGTTTATTCTATAGAAGCATTGTTTGCTGAGGCAATTGATTAGCAAAATAATGTAGTTCAATTTCATTAGGAAAATGCAGTTGAAGTGCTATTTCTTTTTTATTTTCTCCAAGTTTGAATTTGACATTTCTTGAAAGCCAATCACATAGAAATTGCTAATAATATATCGCACAAATTCAGGCTGACCCCCCCCCCCCCCTCCTACACGTGTCCAAAAAGTTTTAATGCAGATTTGCATTGATCCCAAGAATAATAATTTTCAAGCTTAAAAAGGCTGAAAAGTAACAAGTCTGCTATATTAATTCCAATTATCTCTTTTTATAAATGTATTTACAAGAGAGAGAGAGAAAAAAAGCTTACTTTGCTTTCATCATTCCTGTATCAATAACATATTTAATACCAGGTATTGTTACTGATGTTTCAGCAATATTAGTTGAAACTATAACCTTGCGACAATTCTTAAGAGGAAAGAAATACTCTATTAATAAGAGATATAATAAAGAAATTCAACTAAAATTATTCAATAATATTAAGATCTGAAATAAATAAATAAAATTGTAATGGAATAAAATTTAAAATACTGATAAAAATAAAAAGTACAAGAATTAGCAATGCATTTGATAAATATAAAATGTTTTAATTGATTATTTGGAAAAAAAAAAAAAATTAAAAAATAAGACAACTTTTTATAGGGTCTGATACATTTTTCAAAATCCAATGTTACCAGTGCAGAATCAATATTTATCAATATTCTATCGCCAAATATTTTCTAAAACTTTAATTACTTTTTAATCAGAAAAAATTTTTAATTTTTTATTTAACTAAAATATATCACTGAAACACAGTAATTACTCAATAATAGATGTAAAATTTCCACTGGAGAAAACTTGTAAATTTTGTAAAATGTATCAGACACGGAATAAAATTTTTCAATACACAAGAATTTAAAAATAAACTAGAATGAAACTAATAAGATGCTAGTAATACCTCAATCAATATCTTTCCATTAAAATTTATTGTACTTTTGTATACAGTCTTAAAAAAATATATGTGTAAGTAGTTGAAAATAAATTTGCAAATTAATTTTACAAAACAATTTAAAATTTAAAAAGAGAAGAGAATATCTACTTTATATGTACGTCAAGATTTTTTTTTTTTTTTTATTATTATTATCATCTGAATATTATAGATATATCGTTCTATGGAGTTACAAAAATTATTACATTTAAACCTTTTCATATATTAAAACATTGCATATACAGAGATGCCAACCTTGTAGGACAGTTTTCAGTAGTAGACAAGACAGTGGCGCCGGAACCGGTATGGCAGGTATGGCCGTCGCCATACCAATTTATAATTTGATGTGGCAAATATATATATATTTTTTTTAATGAAAAAGGTTTCAACTTTTATATTTTTTGGAGAAAATTTTACTTCCATAAATTTTAATGTGAACGAACTATAAATTCAACTTTTCTCCAAAACTTTCGGGGTGGCTTTTCTTTTTCTCATCGTTATACTTTGGAATTCTCTTTCTGTTTGCCCTTTTACTTATTTTTAAGCGAGCACAACAGCATAAAAATAAATTTGGAATCATAACAACGAATTATCATACAGAAAAGTGAAATTACGTTTAAAAATGTAGGGGCTGAGTGATTACGTGTCCGCCATAGGCGCCGACTACAGAGAAAGGGGGAACGTTTTTGGGGCTATTGCCCCCACGGAAAATTTCCAGGAGTCGTTGCCAAGTGACAGCCTCATACGAACTTTAAACAAACCAAATTTGAATTTTCTGCAATTATTTGTTCTTAACTTATGCTGTTAACAGATATACATAGAGATCAACCGCAAAAATTTGACTTTCGTATTCAGGTCACCTCGAAATGTGATATTATTCAAATAATCAAAGTTTAAAATCTAACTTCAGAAAATACTGTTTGCAGTACGAGTATGGGAAATTAATGCTTTTTCTGAGCAGTGTTTGTCGATTTAGTAAAATGTTGCAAAGCACTTAAATCAATTATATTCAATACAAAAGAACGTTTAGCTAAATTTTGCCCTGCATATTGCCTGTAAACTATATACCCAGCACACTGTTTACTTAAATTTAGCTCTTTATGAAACACGCATAACACAAAATGAAATATACTTCCAACAATTTCCAAGTTATAACCCCAATATATCCAAATACTTTGAGTAGTCATAATTTATTAGCCAAATTTATAGTTTTACTCTTAGGAGAAAAAAAGGAAAAACCTAGAAAATATCGTTAAAATTTAGAAAAAGATATTGTTGCTTGAATAATTTAATTTCAAGTGCTCTCGAAGGAAGCAAGCTGTGATAAGGGGCTATTTACAATTTATACACTTTTATTTGAAAGCAACGAATAGTAATGTAAGTTTGTTGATTCAAATAGCTACTACTATTTTACTTCTCTTTAGGCGTATTTTTTTACACGATAAATAGTGTTACGAATTTGTAAATAATTCATAGTTATTTTTATGTAAATTCATTGAAAGAGGTTTAGTCAGGTAATAAAATGTTAATTTTCAGCATTTCTAGTTTGTTTTCGAATTAAAATAGCTTAAAAACCCGTTAAAAACCTCATTAAGGACGGTAATGGATTTGGCACCAAATTTGGTGACTTTTTCGCTCCTTCGTGATTTTTTAGCGACCTTAGCGAGAAAATCCTTACCATCGATATACCAAATATGGAAGCTGCAACTTGATTGGCCGATGAGTTTCTGAACTTTTTACCCATTTTTCTACGCGGGTATTTTAGAAGTTGTTTTATGCCAATAGTCAGTCTTAGTTTAATTTTAGACAATGCTTTCATTGCTACTGAAAGAGTTCTGAGCCTCTTTGAATTGCAGTCGATTGCTGTATATTAATGGTCTGATACAGTTTGTATTGTGAATTTTCTGTTGTTATTTAAGCTGTGTTTACTGGTGAAAGTGAAGTTGATACTTCGTTTACAGACCTGTAACAACTTCTCAAATTTTCTGTAAATAAAGTTTCCAGCCTCTGCAAGATTCGCCTTTCATTCTCGGACAACTTACAAACACCGAAGTACACGCAAGAATATCTTTGGACATACTAAATGAATCTGAGAACTTGTCATAGTATTTTATTGTATGTGCACGTTAGGTCTAAATTCTAGATAGAGAGAGCCCCGTCAGTGATGTAGAGATTCTGGTTTTGATCTCCAATCAAACAGACAGGAGGTGCTCGCTTCGAACTCAGATTGCACACTTTGGTCTTAGCATTTCGGAGTTTTCTATGGTTTTCTAAAACTCCCGTAAGTATCAGCTAGGTTTTCTTAGAAAGAAACTCAGACCTAGGATCCATTCGTAGTCAATTGTATCTAATCTCAAATATCATTAGGGCAACGGTAGTCCAGTCGGTAGAGCACCAGGCTCGCAATTGGAAGATTGCAGGTTCGGTACTCGAGCCGGCCAAAGACCGTCGTGTACACTAATTGTGGCTGGTGCAAGTAAAATCTGTCTTGGCCGCAACGTCCTCCATGTTCCCATCAAAATTATACCTATGGTGGGTCACGGGAGATCCATCCCTTCCGTGGAGGATAAAAATTGTGATGGCATGTCTCCAGACCACCTCTATGGTTGAGTCCCAGGCCGTCGCCAGCTGCCCATTGCGCAGCACTAGTGCTACGTAAAACCCAACCAACCAACCCAAATACCATCGAAGTGAGAAAGCTATCCCTTCCGTGGAGGATTAAAATTGTGATGTCATGCCTCAGGACCACCTCTAGGGGGAAGTCGCATACCGTCGCCAGTTGTCCATTGCGTAGCACTTGTGCGACATAAAACCCAACCAACCAACCCAAATACTATCTAGATAGAGAGTACTAATTTCCAATTGCTCTGCTGATTTTTGTTTTTCTTGCCATACCAAGTTTAATTAACTTCCGGCGCCACTGAGACAAGAAAATTTTCAGTAGTTTTCGGTACTTGTCAGTAGTCTGGTAAGTCAGTCTTAACTGGTGTAAATTTAAGTTCAGATTTAAAAAATATTTTAAATATTATACGCTAAAAATGATTTACACACTAAACTAATAAGTTTGTTTTGTTATTTACTTTTTAAAATCATAAATAAAAATCTGACAATAAATGAAGAAATTAACTATCAATTATTCAAGCACTGAATATCCTGCTACATAACTCAAAACTCTGTTATTATATTAATGTCTGCATAAAGTATCAGAATTGTAAAAGATTGCAAGAATCTCACAAAATAATTTATTGATATACTCTAAACAAATTTGGTTATTTTATGTGTGCAATACCTATATTTACTGTAAACAGATATTCCTTGATCACCAGCTGCAGAAATATATATTGGCATTCATATTGCTGACGATGAAAGACTGGGAAACAAAGGGCTTTTAATCAAGGATCGCTAATAATAGTTGGAGATAAGAAAAGAGGAGGGGGGGGGGGGGAGAGGTAAAAAAATAATTACATAAGCGAGAAATATTGAAGAATTCTATTTCTTTATAGTTCTTAGAATCTTATAAAGCAAGTTCAAAATGAATTTTGACATTTATGTAGTGGATGGAGAAAGACTGGGAATCAGAAGGCTTCCGTCGTGCGTTTGATCGTTGATCGTTAATAGGGTTTCTTTTTTTTAACAAACAATTTCCCCGACTTTTTTAAAAGCCTATAATCCATAATTTTTATATATTGTCCATAAGGCCGTAATTACTGCCGTAATTCCATAATAACTATGGATAAACTAGTAGTTGGCACCTCTGCATATATATTTTGCAGACATTTCTATCTGCCCAGCTGATAAATTTTTTATTGTCAATATGCTAGAGGATTTTCTTGCTTCATGAATTTATTACTTCATATTACTTCTTGTAATACAGAAAGTAATATATCTATTTATATACTAGTTAGTTGTAGAGCGACTAAGGCACCCGTTGAAAAATGATCATTTCAATTTATTTATTTCTCACTTCAAATAATTCATTTGCTAAAGCAAGACCGTGCAAAATTTTCGCACTTTATTTATATATTCGTTACATTTAAAATTATTATTATTATTATTCTATAGACGTCATTATTTCATATGCATGAGCAAATTTAATAATTCATAATTTTTTTTTTTTTTTCCATGTGAAAGCATATTTAATTTTATATGCTGAAAAAAAGAAAAAAATTGACAATAATTAAAAATTTAAATGTTTATTTTAAAGATGTTATTTTCATATTTTAATTAATTTTAAAAAATCTAATCAAAAATCCGTTACAAATAAGATACCAAATGAAAGAGGCAATTTTTCTGAATCCATCGGATTAAACAGCTTATCGATTAGACAATTAGAATTTTTTAATTAACTAAAGTGTGAAAGTTATGTGGCAACTTGTGTTCACACACAGGCAGAGTCCAAGGAAATCTCTTAAGCCTAAAGCATGACAGAGTCAGGCACTGATGAGATTAACTATATATGCTGATAATGAAAATGGGAAAGTATTACAGGTGTAACTGTCTTGGAAATAGAGCTTGTTACTACCAGAAGTATATTAACATTTAATAAATATAAGTAAACTTACTTTACTTCTGTTATTTACAAAAGTATTTTCAAAAGCAGAGGAGTTTCTTCCTCAGTGGCTGGCTTATGTAGTTCGGATTGTGACTCAATCCTTTTCTTTCCAGTTATCCGGAAAGAAAAGGATCATTCAGAGTCACAGGCAGAACCACACAAGCAAGCCACTGAGGAAGAGGGGGGGGGAGGCTTGAAAGGACTTTGGCAAATAACAGAAGCAAAGTAGTTATTTATATTTATTAAATGTCTTGGAAATTATGAGGAGTCTTTTTGAGGTAAACTAATAATACTTTATTAAGAAGACTTTACTTATCGTATGCAATAGACAAAGCCAATGTTACTCTGTGGAGAATTCTGCCCTGTTATAACTCAGTGATTAATACATATTTTTAAATTCTATTTTTACATCCGGAAAATTCACAACAATTAAACAAGTTATTGCTCTCTAAAAATTGAGTTTCTTAATTTTTAAGATTTCATTTTTAAGCTAAAAAATGCAAAATTTCACACTGTAAAAATTTGCATTTTGCGATTTTAAAATTAAATATTGAAAATTAAAAAAAGCGATAACTTATTTAACAGTTGTGAATTTTCTGAATGTGAAAACGGAATTTTAAAATAGGCATTAGTTAATGAGTTAAAAAGGACGGAATTCTCCATAGAATAATATTGGCTTCGACTTCCAGAGACAATAAGTAGGGAGTCCCCTTAAGTAGAATGAAGAAATCTGGCCAGGAGCTAGGCAACCTAAGCGGAGATTTCACTCAGGGTCCCAGAAGCATTATGCGATGGTGCTGATGACTGGCAATTTACCGTGGCGGCAGCTCAGCCGCACTGGGCAGTGAATTACATGACAAAAAGTGCTGTGGTTGTTTGTTTGAGCTTCCTACTTTTTATTTATTGAAATTTATTTTTCCGACTGAGTGAAAATAATGCCTGGACCGGGAGTCGAACCCCAGATCTCTGACTTACAAGGTCAAGGCTCTACCAATTGAGCTATCCAGGCCGGCAACCGGTGGACATTACTCACTCAGACAACCTTTACGCAGAAACATCTGGTCTATCATGTAGATAGCTCGACAGAAATAAGCCCCATGTGAAAGGTTCTTCCTAAAGGTTGTCTGAGTGAGTAATGTCCGCCGGTTGTCGGCCTGGCCCCCTGGATAGCTCAATTGGTAGAGCCTTGACCTTGTAAGTCAAAGATCTGGGGTTCGACTCCTGTTCCAGGCATTATTTTCACTCAGTCGGAAAAATAAATTTCAATAAATATGATTTTCTTCCCAATTTTAATATATTGTACTTCCTACTTTTTGTTCACAAAATCTTGATTCTAATTGGTTAATAATCTGCTGATTGTCACTTTAACTTAAGTTCCAGATATCCAGGGATTAATATACGAGAACTGATTGCAATCACTTGCAAATACCACTTGAATGAGGTTTATTTTCCTCACTGTTAATTGTATAAAGTTTTTGAGTTTGTTCAATGCATTAAAGACTTTTCTTTTATGTTGGCATTATATATATAATATAAAATGCACTAATGTAATTTATTCTACATAACATATAATTCCAAGCACAGGAAATGTGAAAGGGTAAGTTTTACAAGAGGTCACAGTAGGGGAAAATAAATAAATAAATAAGTGTGATTTTTTTTTTAACAAAAAAAAAAAAAAAATTACTGAGATTTTAAAAATTTAAGAGTGCAAATTTTATTGTTATTTTATTCTTTTCAAAATTACAAATACAGAAATGAAACAATTTTAAAAATCAAGTAAATCTTTATTTATTTATTTATTTATTTTGCAATGCCTAAAGACTTGGATGTTTCTTCAAAGTCAAAATTTTGAAAATCAAAATTTTCATCAGAAATGAATTGCTCAAATTTGTATTAGTTGGTCTCTTTAGAAACTTATTTTCAACCTGATTTTGAATACTGAAAGATCACTTAACAGAAACAGAATTAATCTTATACTATTAAGTGAGCAATATTTGTATATAGATTTCACTGTTCTCGAAAACGGTAGCTCGGACAGTCACGAGATTTAACACAAAGGTGCCCCCCCACGAAGGATCATTGTGCACATCGAAGTCAGAATTTCGAATTTCTGTTTAGTTTTCTTTTAATTAATAAAAATATGAAAATAATAAGCTAATAATAGCAAAAAATTAGCCATTTAAATTTAATCCATAATTTAATTGTTGCCAAAAAAATATATATATACGAGTTTATTTCTTTTTCCAACAGGATAATAAATACATTTATCTAAACATGAACAATACTACACACTACTGATCGCAGAGCTTCCAAATTTGGCATATAGGTACCTGGGACCCTGCAGGTGTGCACCTCGAGATTTTTTCAAATTTCAAATTTGAATTTTTTAAATTAATGTTTTTTTCGATTTTAAACATTGGCTTTTATGTTTCATTTTTCATGAATTTATTCTTCGATTGTAATTGTCTGCGTATCTTAGCAACGGCTATATTATGCAATTTATTTTTTATTTAATACATTTATTTGAGGGCGAATCTTTTTTCTCTTTTTAATTTATTATATTTATTGAAAATAAAATGGTACTGCAGTAGAAAAAATTAAATATATTAAATTTAAAATTTAAAAACATATTTATAACTGTTATGTTTATGTATAATTTTTGTAGTTTAACAACAATTATTTTTATTTGTCAATTTAATTTCTTTAAAAGTTTTTTTTTTTTTTTTTTTTTTTTTCTAATTTATAGTATTTGTCAGGAAATAATGGTAGTATATAGTAGAAAGGATTAAACTGATTGGAATTTATTTGTTTTTTATGTATTTAATTCCTTCTAAAAGAAAATCTACTTTTTATTTTATTTCATTACATTGGTCGGAATCAAATTGTAATACAGTGTAAATAGCATGAGCAATAAAATACTTGGTTCAAAAACTAAAATATTTAATAGACGCTGAGATACAGTTATCTTTAAAATTGTAGTTCTTAAATAATGGCAGACCCACCTATCGTCAATAAATACCCATATTGAAATACATAGGAAAGAGATTTCTGCAGGCAGTGGGAACCTGCTCCTGATACAGTGCGGGCAGAGAAAGAGCTGCCGTAGTCAGCGAGTACCCGATGCGAGGTCTATAGCGATTTCAATGTAATTATTTTAGTTTTTATTTATAATGTGATGTGAAAAATAAATAATGATCCAATTCTTTTGGGGATTTATTTAAATATAGTGGCCAGCGAAGCGGGCGTAGCCTGCTAGCTGTAATAAACGCAGATATTTGATATTTTATTCCATTGCATGTAGACATGCATAAATACATGTATTTAAGAAAAATACAACACTCTCTAATTTTCATATGTTGGGGCTATTCGTTAATAAAATTTATATATCTTCATATTCATTTAACAAATTCTTAGAATTACAAAATGTTTTAAAAAGATTACCTAATTTTTTTTTCACTTTTTATGGTCTCAAGATATTTGAGAGAAACTAAAGAAAAGAGGATGATAGTTCAAAGAAATTTATTATGATTACACAAAGCAACCAAAATACAAATGAAATGGTAGATGAAAAATAGCAAAAAATTGTAGGAAAAATCTGTGTGACCTTTTATTGATTTTTTTTTTTGTTCTTTTTTAAATATAGTAAAATTTCTACAATCCCACCTTCTAATGTTAACACTGTTTGACAGATCTAATTCTACTTTAAATTACTTTGTTTTCATTTTCACACATAAACCAACAAGCAAAAAATTAGGATAAATGTATAATGATGATCTATTAAGCATAGTAGAATTCAAGCAACAGATACTAGATCACTGAAACACCAATGACCAATAAGATGAAAAAAAATTTTATCAGTGGATGAAATACACTAATGTAAAAAAAAAAAAAACCAGATTTATTAATTAACAGCCTGCAAAACAAACAAATCAATAAAGTAACACAACAAATCTTAACTTAAAACCTTTATCAAAATTTTTATGAAAAAATAATTTAAGAAACTTAAGATAGGAAGGAAGGAGGCAGGCGGCAAGACTTGTGACTTGCATGTGGGGTTTATATATATATATATGTGGATACCAACTGACATTTTTTAAAACTATTTTTAACACAAATAAAATAACTAAAATAAAATAAAATAAAATATAAATCAGATTTGTTTTAATAGTCTCTCTTTAAATCCGCACTTTTATATGAGATTCTTTTTCTTAAAAATTTAAACATTAAGCATTTTATTTGAAAATTCCTTACACCACTTTTTGCTGGGAAAAATAAATACTGATAATAAGCAAATAAAATAAATAAATAAATAAAGACTTCATATAGGTAATAGTGACAAAATAAGTATTGACATAAATATTGTTAAAAATCAAATTATGAAAGTAAGAAAATATTTTTACTCAAAAACAACAAAAGGATTTTTCAATATTTTCTTTTTAAATAAAATATACCATACATACCATATATTTAAAGTATGCAACTTTTTGGACATGCTATTCAAAAAAGCTACAATATGAATACATACATATATTTTAATTTTAAAAACTATATTCAAAAATCATGATTTGATGAAACCTACAGGTGGTTTTGGTTTAAAAACGTCTTGCTGCAGGTCAATTGGCAAAGCTGCATATAGTGGAAGTGCAATAATTTGCATATAACCTAGAAATAATGCAGAAAATTAATTAACTTATGTCCAAAAAATCTTTTAAATAACAATTCAAGTTTAAGTATAAAACTATTACAAGATAGTACCAACAAGACCAGCCATTCAAAAAAAAAAAAAAAAAAAAACTAGTATGTTGTGGTCACCACAAGACTTTCTTCTACATTTTCCTATACAAATTCACTCAGAAACAATATTTAAAAAAAAAAAAAAATATATACGATTTTTTTTTTTTTTTTTTTGTTAAAAGTAAAAAAAAAAAAAAAAAAATTGATAACTTTGTTTTAAATTATGACAGATTTATAGTTCAACCATTCGTTTTAAAGGTATTGACGAGACCTTTCGAAAGATACCCATCTTGAAAATTTACCCCCTCCTGGAGGGTACTTCCCCCCCAGGGGGGAAGTGATGCCCCCACATTCACAGAATTTTCTTCCTAGTTAACTACTACTATTATCAATAATTTGTATTAATTTTACAATCACAAGTTAAAAATAAATCTCATTATGTACATTTATATGAAATTTTGTCCTAAAAATACTGCCATGTTAAAAATTTAGAAAAACTGTGATCACAGCACCACCTGTTAAGTGATTGATCCCCAAATGTAATCAGCACCAGTTTATGTCAGGGACCAACTAAATACCAAGTTTGGTTAAATTTTGTTTAAAAAAAAATACGACTTTTTTTCTAAGTTTTTTTTCGTTAAAAGAAAAAAAAATCAATAACTTTGTTTTAAATTATCACAGATTTATAGTTCAACCATTCCTTTTAAAGGTATTGACGAGACCTTTCAAAGATACCCATCTTGAAAATTTCCCCCCTCAGGGGGGGAACTGATGCCCCCTCATGCACAAATTTTTTTCCCTAGTTAACTATTACTATTATCAATAATTCATATTAATTTTACAATCACAAGTTTAAAATAACTCTCGTTATGCACATTTATATGAAATTTTGTCCTATAATGCCATGTTAAAAAGCTTCAAAAAATGTGATCACAGCGCCACCTGTTGAGCAATTGATCCCCAAATCTAATCAGCACGAGTTTATGTCAGGGTGCAACTAAATACCAAGTATGGTTAAATTTCATTCATTGGTTCGTAAGATACAGTGTCCACAAAAATCGTGATACACACAGACAAACAGACATTTTCTAAAAACTATCAATTTGTGTCCAGGACATCCCAAAACGTGTAAATCCGTCAAAAAAGGAGGTCGAAAATTTTCACGAATCCAATACTTTCTCTATATTACATATAGAAGAAAGTAAAAAATGTTGCATGCAAATATATATATATAATTATGATTTTATGTGTAACATTAAATAAGTAAGACATAACTCACAAATATTTTATTTATTTAGGTACTAGCAAGCCCGTGTGAAATTTCCGCACTTTATTTATTGTTAGTTACCTCTAAAACTTGAAACTCATAAATGTTATACCAATTTCACCCCCTAATAAAAATTTAATTTATTAGAAACCAAAATCATACAAAGAAAGTTTTCAAAGAAAGTTTTCAAAATAAAATTTGTGGTTCGACGACCCAGTTTTTATACTACCGCAGGCAGTACCGTTTTAGTGTAGGACCCACATGATGCCTTTTACATTTTTGTCGCCATGTTGACGATGACTTTTTATTTAATTATTTTGATGTAATTTTTTGTTTCAAAAATATTAATTCCTATTTTGATTATAATTTTAAACCATTGCTTTTTTAGTCAATTTATGATAATAATTCAAATTTTGTATACATTTTAAAAGCATTGCTATGTTTAAAATGATGCTTACAAACATACTGAAGAAGCAACTTCTAAAAATACATTTTTCCATAAAATAATCTCAACAGACAAATGTCATTTTTTCTTATTAGATCACTGAGCTGAGTCTGCGTGCTTAAATTTTGCCCATTTATAAATATTATTTTTTTCCCTCACGTATTTGATTAATTAGATCATTATCATATTGTTTCAACAAAATATAATTGTAACTGGACCATGTTAGAGAAATATTATATAGATTTTTTATGGTGTAGCATCAAATCTTAAATGCTTATTACATGCTGCTTTTAAGTATATATATACACACACATATATATATATATATAAAGCATGAATAAAAATTATTCTTATTAATTAAAAATAAGTATGAATAAAAAGTTTAATTTTATGAATTAAAAACTAGTATGTTGTGGCCAACACATGACTTTTTTCTATATTTTCCTATGCAAATTCACTCAGTAAAAATAATTTATTAAAATTATTATTTAAAAAAATTATCTTCCATGCTAATGCAGATGATTTCCATATTAGAAAAGCTGTATAATACCAAATATCCAAAAAAAGTCAATTTTATTCTCAATATAACATTTAAAAAAAAAAAAAAAATTTTTTTTTTTACTTTTTTTTATATGTAATATAGAGAAAGTATTGGATTCATGAAATTTTTCGACGGATTTACATGTTTTGGGATGTCCTGAACACAAATTGATAGTTTTTCGAAAATGTCTGTCTGTCTGTGTGTATCACGTTTTTTGTGGTTTTTGTTAAAAAGGTAAAAAATTGATAATTTCATTTTAAATTATCGTAGATCGATGGTTCAACCATTCGTTTTAAAGGTATTGGCGAGCTCTTTTGAGAGATATCCATCACGAAAATTTACTCCCCTCGAGGGGGGGACTTCCCCCCCCCAGGGGGGGGAGGCAATGCTCCTACATATACAATTTTTTTCCCCAGTTCATTATCTCTATTACAAATAATTCTTTTAAATTTCATAATGATTATTAAAAAACAATCCTTTTTATGCAGATTTATACAAAATTTTGTACTATATCACCATGTTAAAAATTTAGAAAAAACGGGATGGCAACGCAAGCTGTTGGACAATTTTTACCAAAAGTTGATAGGCACCAATTTATGTCAATATGTAACTACATACCAATTTGTATGAAATGCTGTGCAGTAGTAACTGAGACACAGCTGCCACAAAATTTTGACACAGACAGACAGACAGACATTTCCTAAAAATGGTCAAATCGTGTTCTACAGCTCTCAAAACATGTAAATTCATCAAAAACCCGAGGTCAAAAATTTTTACTATTGAATATAGAAGAAAGTAATAATGTATACTTGGAAGAAATTAAATGAACTTAGTGATGATTATGAAAACTGGCCAGCTGACTAATGACACAGGCCTACAAAATTGAAGTTGACAAAATTTGATTTCATGATTTTAGCTGAACTTCATGTTTTTTTATGAGCTGAAATCGAAAATGCAGCCCATTTTTCTCTATCACGTACAGTTTTTTGTCAATACAGGGTGCTTACCGACACAATTTCTTACATATACCATCATAACAATACGTTGGTTGGTTGGTTAGTATGGTTTTACGTCGCACTAGTGCTGCGCTATTACAACAATAAGTATCCATGATTAATTAATCATGGAAACATACTATAAAACTTACCATATAATTATATTGGTGGAAGAGTAATGGAAGAAATTATATTGGTAGGCACCTTGTATTGACAAAAATCTATATGTGATACGGAAAAATTTATTTCATTTTCAGTTTTAGCACACCAAAAAACATAAAGATCAGTCAAAATTATAAAATCAAAATTTTACATGTCGACCTGTGTTATCTATAATCCTAAACTTTGAAGCATAGTACTAATAACTACAATTGAAATGATTCAATAAATATATCTGTATATTTAAAAAATTTTGAAGAAATTTATACAGAAACATAAAATGTACAAGAATTTAACTATACACGCACACATATATATATTCTAAAATTGTTTGCTGTACTAAATAATTATTTGAAAAATCACTTTTTTTTAACAATACAGTCGAACCTCTTAGTTAACGTGAATTACTTTTAACATGAACTATTTCCACAATCCCTATCAAAATGAAGATTAGTTTAGTTATATGAAGATTACTTACTGATAACATGAACTACTGATACCATGAATAAAATTTTTATCCCCTTGAGGTCCACGTTAACGAGGTTTGACTGTATCAGTTACCAAGTGACAGGTTCAAATTTCATTTCAGGCATGAATATTTGTAATGGTTTAGAATCCACTTTTAGCCACAGATCCAAGCCGAATAAGCCTTAATGTGTAAAATAGAAAAAAAAAAAAAAATTTCTGAGTGCTATTGAAACACCAACTATATCACTACTTTAAATAATTGATACATTAATAAATTTTGAAAAATAATCTACCTACATATAATACTTCACATTCAAGCATACTCAGTATCAATGTATGAATGTCAATATACAAATTACTAACCAGCAGGCAAACTTTGAGTGATTTTTCGAACCTCAGATACAGTTTTGTCAATTTCTTCTTGTCCAGGGCAAAATACAAGTATGTCCCTAAATGAGAAAAATAAGTTATAAAAATTTAAATAAGTAATATTTTAATAATGTATTTATTTTAAAATTTACGTTCCAGCAATATATATATATATATATATCTTTCAAAGAACATTTATGAAAATTTTTTATTAGTCATATCACTAAATTGCCACTTAAAAAATAATAAATATTTTTCTATAAGTATTTAGAAATATTTACAAAACAAATAAATAAAATAAAATAAATAAAGTATTTATTTATTTGTACTTTTAGATGCACTTCAAAAATAGTTTTAGTATACTTTGACATTTAACGGCCCTCTTCACTTACCGTCACCAGAAGACCAAGCCAATGTTATTCTATGGGGAAATTTTCTTTACAAATAACTTATTAACTAATACATATTTTTAAATTCTGTTTTCACATTCAGAAAATTCCCAACTGTTAAATTGATGGACCTTTTTCAAAAATGTATTTTTTTAATTTTTAATATTTTATTTTGAAATTGCAAAATGAAAAAATTTCACATATTGAAAATTCGTATTTTGCAGCTTCAAAATAAAATATAAAAAATTAAAAAAATAGTTTTTTTAAAAAAGGTCCGTCAATTTAACAGCTGGAAACTTTCACAATGTGAAAACAGAATTTAAAAATATGTGTGAGTTAATAAGTTATTTGCAAAGAAAAATTTCCCATAGAATAGCATTAGCTTCGGCTTCCGGCAACAGTGAGTGAAGAGGTAGAGGTCTGCACGGGCCGGAAGCCCGGCCCGTACGAAAACATTGCTTACCCGGCCCGGCCCGGCCCGTTATGAAGTCGAAAAATGCGGCCCGGGCCCGGTCCATTTATTTTTTAATGGTTTTAATGGCCCGACCTGGTCCGGACAAAAAGCGATAAAACCAGGCCCGACCTGGCCCGGCCCGATTCAAAAATACGTAAAATAACAAAAAAAAAAGAAGCCTTTTTATGAAAAAGATTTTTAGTATGTGTTTTGCAGAGGTTTTTTACCAAACAATAGTACGTTCTTAAAAAAACTGCTCAAATTTTACAAGACAATTATATATAAACAGAAATTCATTATTATAGACAAAGCACAAAGACAAACAGAAAGTCAGATCAAAAATATTAGCATTCATCAAACAATATAGGAAGGTATTTAAAATGGTTAATACTACTGAAAATGCACTTTCAACCATTTCCTCTTATATACCATAATGTATCCGAATCTTTCATGTGCTCCGGTAAACAAAACTTTAATGTTAATCCAACCATATTCAATAGAAAAGTTGTTTTTGCCACTGATAAAAATGATGCTACTTTCATCCACTGGAGAAAAGGAAAAGGAGCCTTAGAGAAAAAGTTACAGCAGAAAGGATTTATAGCCTTTATACCACCAAAACTCAACAGATCATAAGAAATAAACCCTTATACACAGTAATGTATCTAATTTCTTATGTTATGTACATGTACGCAAACTGGTAGCGACATGCATACTATTTTGAATATTAAACCATCTAATATTACTTTAAATACAATGTATTAATTTCGAGGCATGCTAAAAATATTTGCGAAAAATCAGATTTCGGACAGACAGACTGATAGACAATTAAATTGACATTACAGACACTTTTTTAACAAAATAGAACTTTATGTGACATACAAGCCTGTGAAATTACGTAAAATAAATGACTGAAGAAATATTTTATCATTTTCCTTTTTCGTTGATTAATGAGGAAACCAGAAAAAGATTCGGGCCGACACAGCCCGGAGAAAATTTCATTCAAACCCGGCTCGGCCCGGCCCGAACCTGAAAAATTTTTTTTTGACATAGACCAAAAAGGTCAATCTTTTAATTAATCTTATTATGCAGATAGCATACAGTGGAAACTAATTAATTTTAAGTTTTCAAGGGTTTCAATAAAAGTGACCTGACCAGTGTTCAATTGGTATAACACATTAAATACAAAAGTTTTAACAAGAAACAATTTTTATTCAATAAAGCATAAATATATATTAGAAAAAAACAATTTCAGAATATGACAAAAATCAGAGTTACCTTTTTCAGGTGATGAACAAGATAAGGCAGTAGGTATAATCTAAATTCTGTTATAACACAAATACATATTTTGTTCTATAAAGACTAAACATCCGTGATCGCCATGTTGACCAACGGAAAAGGATGAGATACTTTGCTTCCGCGATCGCCATGTTGACCAACGGAAAAAAACAAGATATATTGTTGACTATTGAAGACTATCATCAATGCACTATTAATTTTATGATTTCATTCGAAACGATTTTTACTTAAACCTTTTAAACTTAACAATTATGACTTAAAAAGTCATTAAACAATATTAACATTAGTGAAACACTCAAACTTTAACAGATCGATTCAACTATCAGTTATCATTTTAATTTTTAGAATTTCGAACATTCGCGAATGACGAAAAACTGCAAAGTTAAACTTATCCTTTTAAAGGAAAACAAACTTAACAAGAAAAAACTTTAACATTTGTAAAAATTTGTAACAAACGGCAGCCATCAAGATATAAACTGCAACAGCCATAAAAACAACATACTCAGCTGTAAAAAGCCAAAGCACTCCTCCCATACGTGCTTAACTTATCAACAGCTTAAAGCTGTTCTAATATCTAAAGCTATTGACACTTCATCTCTAATTGAAGGCTGGCTGACAACTGCAATCTAACACATTCGCCGCGAGCTTTTATACTGACTAAAATGTCAAATCTGCATATAAACAAAACATCGCTGTTGCCACTCAACGGTCAAAGCCAAAAATATAATTTATAACAATTATTTTCACAGCAGTGGCAACAGCCAAAAAATAGAAAAATTATGCAGTTTCAAAATGGCAACGGGAAAGATGTAAACAAACATCGATCGTTAATACGTGATGCATGTAAGCTGCAAACTGGATTTTTAAATAAAAAAGCAAGTAGATATTTAAGAGGTTTGAAAAGAAAAGGTAAATTAAAAAATTATTTCTTGAAAATTAAACATTTATATCTATAAAAATTTAACAATATTTTTATATGTGAGGACATTGATAGTTATCGTTTTTAAGCCCGAGCCCGGGCCAGAGGGCCCTTAAATGATCTGTAATTACACCTATTTCTTATCTTGGGTTTGTTTAGTGATACAATAAAAGATCGAATATAAATGAATTTTTAAAACAAAAGCCTAGTAATTTTTCATATTAGCTTTAATACTGCATTATGCCGAAGAGGCATTCTATTTTGACTTTTCAGTCAGTATAAATAGATCGCGGCGTGTGTGTTAGATTGCAGTTGTCAGCAGTGGCCAGCCAGTCTTCAATTAGAGATGAAGTAGTAATAGCTTTGGATAATTGAGCAGCTTTAAGCTGTTGGTGGGCTAAGCACTGGCAGGTGTGCTTTTAGCATTGTTACAGCTAAGCTAGTTATGTTCTTTTTGGCTGTTGCATTTTTATCTTGATGGCTGCCGTTGTTACAAGTTTTACAAATGTTAATTGTTAAGTTTTGTTTAAATTTCGTTAAGTTTGTTCCTTGTTAAAAGGATATAGTTTTGTCGTTCGCGAATGTTCGAGAACAAAGTCAAAAATGATAATCGATGTTTGAAATGAGGTTGTTACATTTGTTTTTTTTATTAATGTTAAATCTTGTTTAGTGGCTTTTTAAGTCACGTTTGTTAAGTTTCAAAATTTAAATTAAAGTCTTCTGAATTAAATCATAGAATTAATAGTGTGTAAGCGTAATCTTCATCGTTGTTACACTGTGATAATACATCTTGTTTTCTTTCGCTGGTCAACACGGCGATCGCGGAAGTATAGTTCATCATCCTATTTCCCGATGGTCAACATGGCAACCGCGGATGCTTTGTTGTTAAAGAACGAAATATGTGATTGTATTTCAAGTGCATTGTTACAGATGTTCGATTATGTTTACTTCTTTATCTTGTTCAACGCCTGAAGAGGTAACAATAATTTTTTTGTCATCCTTTGAAAGTTTTAATATATATTTATGTTTTACTGAATAAAACTGGTTTCTTGTTAAAACTTTTGTACTTAATGTGTCATAACAATTGAACACTGGTCAGGTCACTTTTGAAGCCCTTGAAAACTTAAAATTAATTAGTTTCCACTGTATGCAATCTGCATAATAATATAAATTAAAAGATTGACCTTTTGGTCTTTGTCATTTGGTTATGGGCGAGTTTTTTTGAGGGTGTCATTTTTAAACTTGACCAGTTGTTTTCTTCTTGTTTACTATATAATAGATAATTTGTAACTATTTAAAAATGGCTTATAATATTATGCCTCAAATTACCAGGTTAAATTCAACTAACTATGCTGGTTGGAAGTGTGACATTAAATTTTTACTTATGGAAAAAAACGCTTACGACATCGTTATTGGTGTCGAGAAAGAACCTAAAGTTAGTGAAACCGTGACTGAGCAGGCAGTGCATGACTTTAAAAGAAGGCAGAATGCTGCCATGTCAATTTTATATCTAAATATCAATACTGAGTTTAGAAGTTTGATAAGTAAATGTACTGACCCCTCAGAAGTGTGGAAAATTTTAAAAGTTAACTTCCAGCCAGATAGTAGAAGTCACCATATGAAACTTTTCTCTGAACTTATGACATGTTTTTTAGAACCTGGCGAATCTATTGGTGTTTTTGCAGCTAGAATATCGAAAATTGCTGATCAGTTAAAATCTATTAATAAACCTTTTGCGGATGAGTATCTCTGTTTTCAAGTGTTGAGATACTTACCTGACAAATTTGATCAGGTTGTTCAGCAAATTCTTCGTTGGCCTGATAAGGACTTTACCTTTAAGAAAATTATTGTTGAACTTTGCGCTGAGGAAACACGTCTCCAACTTAGGAATTTTGATAAAAGTCGATTAGACTTTTGACTATTGAGGCCCAAAATGTAAAATTTAAACGAAGGCCTGTTTTTACCTGTTGGAGATGTGGCAAAAAGGGCCATGTAATTAAGGATTGTAAAGTTAAATTAAATAATGATCTAGCTGCAAAAGAAAAGGAAAAACCACTCAGAAGTAATTTTTCTAATAGGGGTGGCTCCAATCAACAGTCAAAACGTGATAAAACTCCTACTCGTAAAGCTCAAAATTTTATTCCAGAAGCAAATTTAAGTAGTTTTGATAGAGAGGGAAGCTGGGCTTTCGATACAGCGGCCTCTCATCACTTCTGCAAAGATAAATCTTTTTTTTGTAATTTTTCTGAAGTTTCTGGTGACGAGTTACACGTGGCTGTTGATGGAGTTACTTTTCCCATTACTGGTAAAGGTGAAGTAGAGTTGAGTTTTAATGGGACTGTTGTTAAACTTTGGAATGTTTTATACTCACCGAATTTGAGGAAAAATCTTTTGAGTGGTTCAAGATTCGACCAGGGTGGTGCAAAATTTATTGGTGAGGCTGGCAAACTAAACGTGGTCGACAAGTATGGTGATTTTCTTTTCTCAGCTAAACTCCATGACGGGATTTACTATACATTTCCTAAAGTACTTAAAAGTAATCATAGTGTTAAATTGACTGGGGGGGCAGAATTCTAATTGTTACAAGAGAAATAATTTAGTGTTAATTTTTTGAATTTTGAATAGATAAAAAAAGTACATAAATAAAATCGACCGTTAATAATAATAATCATAAACCTTTAATGGTAGGCCGAACGTATAGTGGTTTTGTAATTAGCGTTTGTGCCGTTGCTCATTAAACAAATTTAAATACCAAATACTTCAAATTGAAATAAATCAAAATAAAATTTAATAGAAAAATTATAGATAGTAATTAACTTACCCCAATGTAGCAGTACAAATGAATACCTGTAAAGCAAAATTTTATAATTCCAAATGAGCACAAGATTTTTTAAAGAATTACACATTTCTTTGGCACCAATGATCTTTTATTGAAGAAATAAACACTGCAGTAAATAAAATAAAGAAGTGAGTGCCGGCACCGTTGATGAACTTATTATTTCATTACACAATCACACTGTATACAATTAACATTTATATGATGCATAATTAACCGATGTTAGGAGTTCATAGAATGTTAATTTTTGCAAGAACATAAGTTTTATTTTGCTACCAAGAGTCGTGCAATAGTCATAATTTCGATCACTATTTATAGATACATTCATTGTTTTTTTATTTTATAGTAACTAATCAGTGATATATAATTTTCAGACTGGATCACGAATGATGAACGATGTATTTTAACATGAAGCATAAACATTAAGTTGTAGATAATTCTCCACTTGCTGTGCTACAGAAATTTCACAACAATGCATTGATAAATATAAAGCAAATCAGGATTGATGTATTTGTAATTTAATATCATTTAAAAACCCCATTCCTCTTCCTGTCTTGAACACTAGGGTTGCAGCTAGGAAAGATCGTTTTAGCACGTGATAGTGTCCGGATTTATTACTTGTATGCTGAACATTGATATGGAAGAACGAAGCACACTGAGAAGTTGGATTATTTGGCACTAAGATAAGTTTTAATGAAGAACGGCTTAGGGCAGGTCGTCATCGTTAGCCCTGCTAGGCCTATTTCACTGCGGGCCTTCTATCTTCACGGGATCGATGCTTCATTCGTAATAACCAATTAGTCTCGTATATGAAATAATTGCCAGAATAAAACATTTCAATTCAAGATATTCCTTGCAAAATATGTCGTATAAGATATTTTCGGAAACTGCTGTTCACAATTAATAGAAGTGGGGTCAGCCGACGGCCGAAGCCGCCGGCTCGAGAGCCGAGCTTCCACACAACCTTCTTCCACAAGAGCTTACCAGAGAGAGTCAGTCAGGGGAAAAGAAAACATCATCCAATTTCGCGCTCGCCCCGAGTAGCCAATCAGCTTGCACGAAAGGGACGCTGTGACGTCAAGAACGGACGTCGTGAACCTTCCGGAGTATTCTAGAACATTTCCTCCCCTTCTGAAAGCGCGGGAAAGTCGAGAATTTTAAGCAAACATGGCTGACCGTTGAATTTAAGAATACAGTCAAATAAAAAAGGTATTTTTGGACTTATGATTTTTTGAAGGGAAAACAATTAAATTTTAAGCTATTTCTATGCGCGATGGCTCTAATTAAAGGAAATAAAATAAGCTATCTTATTAAAATAGCGTTGCAAGGAAATAAAATTTAGAAAAGTGTTTAAAATTGAAAAATCGGAAATTTAGAAAAAAATCTGAAAATGCCAAAACGGAATGAAATGAATTTTGAAAAAACGGACTTTTAAACATTTTAAATAGAGAAAAATAATTAAATAAAAGAAACTGAAATATTTTCCGGAGGATTTGATAAAAAATAATAAATTTCAAAAGTGTTAAAATTTTCAATTTTAACACTAATATAAATGATAATGCTGAAATTTCAGCTTCTCCTGTAATATAGCCTGTTAATATAAAAAACTTTGATACCTGGCATCTACGGTTCGATCATCTAAGCCCTGATTTAATTTTTAATACTATTCGTAATTCTGCTGTTAAAGGTCTGCCCAATTTAAAATCAGTTGATAATTTTTTTTGTGATCCCTGTCATGTGAGTAAGCAAAACCGAGTTTCTTTCAAACCTTTGAGTCATTCTTCTTCCAAAAAAAATTTAGATCGACTTTTCATGGATACTTGGGGTCCAATTAAAATTCCTGGGAAAAAAGGTGAACGTTTCTTTTTATCTATAATAGATGATTTCTCTGGTAGATCATCCGTTTACCCTATCCAGGAAAAGTCTATGTGTTTTGAAGTCTTTAAGAGACATGTTTTAAGGGCTGAAAGGTTTTTGGGAACCAAGTTGAAGTCGATCAGAACTAATAATGGTAAGGAGTTTGATAATGATTTTTTTAAGGTTTTTTGTAGAGAAAATGGGATAAATCATGAACTGACCAATTTTTACACACCAGAAGAAAATGGAGTTTGTGAGAGGTTCAACCAGACAATCATGAACTGTGTTCGGGCAATGTTAAAATCCAGTGGTTTGTCTGATGATTTTTGGCCTGAAGCATGTTTACATTTTAATTATACATGGAACAGGGTTTGTCACGGTGGGAACTCTAAAACTCCATTTGAACTCTATTCAGGAAACAAGCCTTCTGTCAGGCATTTAAGGCCTTTTGGTACTTTATTATATGTCGGCGTCTCAAAGGTCAGGCGCAAACACAAGTTAGATCC
The DNA here is from genome assembly GCA_963930645.1 of Salticus scenicus. Lineage (NCBI taxonomy): Eukaryota > Metazoa > Arthropoda > Arachnida > Araneae > Salticidae > Salticus > Salticus scenicus. The sequence goes on along the minus strand of OZ005649.1, from coordinate 365,601,134 downwards.
CAAATCAAAGCGTGGAGTCCTTGTGGGTTATGCCTTGCATACTCGTGGTTATAGGGTCTGGTTGGAAGATGAGAAGAAAGTTGTGGAAACTATAAATGTCTCTTTTGTGGAAAGCGGTGATGTTTTATGCAGTGGAGCGGTGATGGGCGACTCTTCTTTTGAGTTGGTGCTTGTCCCAGAGGAACAACCACGGCCCGTTGACCGGTACCATCTTCCTGGTCCGGAGCCTGGTACCTCTGGTGTCTTGCCCAGCGAGATTGAAGGCGTTGTCCCAGCCGTCTCTCCTGTTACTCCTGCTCCTCAAACTACTCCTCATACTACTTCTCCTAACTGGATGACCAATCCCGCATGGTACCGGAAGGTTGTGCCTCGACCTAAGGGAAAAAACTTGGACATTTACTATTATCCTGATGGAGAGGGTAAGAAGTGTTGTCAGAGGTCACCTAATGATGTCGAGAAATTTTGTAGTTCAAATGGTATTATTTTTAACCCTGCTGATTTTGATTTTTCCAAGTTTAATAATTTTTCTGGTGTTGTTAATCCTAGTATTATACCTTCCGCGTCCAGCACAACTAGTTGACTAGATGTGGTGGTCCCGAGAACGTATAAACAGGCTCTAAAATCTGCACAGTCTGAAGAGTGGCATGGGGCTATGCTGGAGGAATTAGAATGTACGGCCACGAGAGGAGTCTGGCATCTTGTGAAACTCCCTGAGAATAAAACTGCGTTGGGAAACCGCTGGGTTTACACAGTAAATCGTGACGAGTCTGGCAACATTGTCAGATACAAGGCTAGATTAGTTGCGCAAGGTTTCAACCAGGGTTGGTTTTTTGACGTCAAAAACTGGTTTTTGACGTGACAAGTGTCAAAAACTGGTTTAAACTGTCAAAAACTGGTTTAAACCGTCAAAAACTGTCGAAAACCATATGTCATGTGAAAATTGTAACGAAAAATAATTGTATTCATATTTTTAAGTTGCAATGTACCAATACGTTAACATTGGTTATATATATTTTCCGAAAAAGATAAATGTTTATGCAGGGTTGAAACATTTTAATTTATTCCAGAGCATTTTTAGCCCCGCCTTTATTTCGCGCCATTTTTTTCATAGAAATTTTTCTCCAATATATAATTACAATAAAATAAGAAAAAAAGTGGTGCGAAGTAAAGGTGGGTCTAAATATGCTTCAGAATAAATTAAAATGTTGGCAACCCTGGTTTATGTAGGAAACATATTTATGCATTGTATTGAGAGTAGGGTGAATGTTTTTTTTTTTTTTTTTTTTTTTTTGTAAATTTCAATAGAGCTCCGAAAAATTGCATTCGTGTATGGTAAATTATAGTAATACAATTAAGCATATTAAAAATTCTTTAAAACTGACTAAATCCCCCCCCCCCCAACCTTCTCACTTTGACATCATGCTTTAAAAATATAAACTAAACATATATGTTATTACTTAGTTTGGGAATTCTATGATAGGTTAATTTTTAAAATTATGCTGAATGCTGAAATTTCAATGAAAATTTTTAGCATTTAAATATATATATATATAAATATATTTAAATATATATATATATATATATATATATTGTGAAATTAAATTAAAAAAAAAAAAAAAAGTAGAAGGCTTGTTGCATTTGCTTTGTATTACTATGCATGCTTTCATTTTCCATTAAAATTTCAGTTTTTTCCTTATTGAGTTGTCAATTATATTTAATGTTCTAATTATACTGTTAAACACAATGTGATTAAACGGTTAATTTCATTGTGGCTTCGTGGTTTCATTGTTGTTCATCTGCTTTGAAATTTGCATTTTTAAATCCATATGGTTCCTGTTTCTGGTTGTGGCAGGCTGGGGGAGTGTTGCCGGCATAAAACTAGTGTAACCCCACAGGCAAGTCACAAGTCTTGCCGCCTGCCTCCTTCTTCCTATCTTGTGTTTCTTTTTCATTAATTTTGATAAGTTTATGGTTTTAAGTTAAGATTTGTTGTTTTACTTTATTGATTCGTTTGTTTTGCAGGCTGTTAATTGGTGAATCTGGTTTCTTTGCATTGGTGTATTTCGTCCACTGGTGATTTTTTTTTTTTTTTTTTTTTTTTGTCTTGTTGGTCATTGGTGTTTCAGTGATCTTGTATCTGTTGCTTGGCTTCTACTATGCTTAATAGATCATCTTTATTACATATATATATATATATATATATTAAATTAAATCATATCAATGAATCCACAAAATAATATCCAGATATTTTAGAATATATTGTTAAATTTATAATAATATGAAATCAATATATAAAACTAAAAATTAATTAGGATGCGAGCAATTTTAAAAAGTGAAGCCTATTTACTTATTTTTTACATACAGTTTGAGAAATTTTAATGTATTATTTAATATTGGGTTTCAATGTATTTAATATTACATTCCAATGCATATAAATGCAAATTTTCATACATTTAAGACATTAATTCACAAAAGAGAGATATGCTTTCCATTAACCTCATCATTAAAAATTTAGTTCAACTAATCATGCAATACCTCAAAAATTTTTAATCATAATCATAAAACATGCTATTGATTATAACCCAAAATGAAAAAACATGATGCAATATTGCACAGTAATTTTATTCATTGGGATAAAATACTTACGGCGCCTTTTAATTATCAGTCAGTATATATTTAGAAGAGTACACTTTTTAAAAATACGACTTTGTAAAATTTTTTATAACTTAAAGTGCAATAAGTAGTTCACCTTAGAACAGACAAATTTCTATTTTCAAATTTTTGTATTTTGTAAAAGTAATAAATATATATATATTTTTTTTTTTTTACTTACACAGAAATCATTGGCATTCATAAGAAACAGACAGATAATACTCTTCTAAAAATTATTTTTATCATGGGAAACTTATAAACTAACCACTTTTTTTTTAAGACTACATTATTTTATTTCTCTAAATATGACTACTTCATTGTTAAAATATACCAAGAAATGTAAAATTTGAGGTTTTTGACAGTTTTTGACGAGGTTTTTGACAAAGGGTTTTTGACGTGACAGTTTAAACTGTGGTTTAAACCGTCAAAAACTGTCATGCGTCAAAAACCTGCCAACCCTGGTTTCAACCAGGTCCAGGGTGAATCCTACGATGAGACCTTCTCGCCAGTGATAAATTTTTCTGTTGTTAGATTCTTTTTCTCTCTTTTAGTCTCATGCTGCGGTTGGTTTAATGTACAGTGTGATGTTAAGTGTGCCTATCTGTATGCTCCCTTAAAGGATGAGATTTACATGAGGCAACCAGTTGGCTTTGCTGTAAAAGGTAGAGAGGACTGGGTTTGTAAACTGGATAGAGCACTGTACGGATTACATCAGTCAGGTAGATTATGGTTTTATGAGTTAAATAAAGTATTGTTGGAACTTGATTTTAATAAATTTGAAAATTGTAACTGTGCATATTCGTATTATGATTTCTCTGTTTTATTGGTTTATGTTGATGACATTGTTGTTTTTGCTAGGACTGAATCCCAAGCTAATGATATTTTAGGTTTATTGAAATCAAAGTTTGATTTGAAAATTTTCTGTATCACTCGCAAGTTGTTAGGTGTGGAGTTTGAGTATACAAATACAGGGGTTTTGATTCATCAAAATCAATACATTGATGAAGTCAGTAAGAGGTTTCAAAATCATCGTGTACCTATCTCCTCCTTGCCTATTGTTAAAGGTATTCAGTTTTCAAAGAGTGATTGTCCTGTTATTCAAGCAGACATCGATGAAGCTTCTCATTTACCTTATAGAAATCTTTTAGGTTGTATTTCTTTCATTTCAAATCGTACAAGACCTGATATCGCATATGTCACTAACATTTTCTCACAGTTCCAACAAAATCCAGGCATTAAACATTGGCAGGGCTTACTTAAACTCCTAGGATATATAAAATTCACCAGTCAATATAAGCTCCATCTTAAATGCACACAAGTTAAATTAATTTCTTATTCTGATGCTAATTTCGCTGCTAATAGGGACGATTATGTTTCTATGGGTGGCCAGTTAATTCTTTTGGATAATGCTGCTGTTTCTTGGCGTACTAATAAACAAAAGGGGATTACTATTTCAACAATGGAGTCAGAATTTGTTTCTATGTGTGATTGTGTTCGTGAGCAGGATTGGTTTTACAATATTCTATGTGAGTGTTCTGGTTTAAATCTTATAGAAAATAATTTTGATATACCTACCTCATATGCTGATAATCAGGCTGCCATACGTTTTACAAAGTCCAGGATTGAGAATTTCCATACACGTCATGTTAATATTAAACTATTTTTCATAAGGGATTGGTCTGATGAGGGCAAATTTCATATTGAGTATATTTCCTCTAAATTAAATCTTGCCGACCCGTTTATGAAGCTGTTGATAAAAAATGATTTATTAAAATTTATACAAGTAATCTTTATATAAAACTTTTGTACTTGAATTGGTTTCTTCGCTTTGCAGATGTTTTTCATAATTTTTATGTTATCATGGTGTGAATGTGTGTGTGAAATCGCGAGGCACCTTGTGTACTTGTACATTTGTATATATATATTCATTTTTCATAATTTTTTTTCATATATTGTATATATTCATCATATTTACTCTTGTACATAAATTGAATTGCATAATATAATTGATATTGTATATAATTGTTACCATATAATTGATATTGTATATAATATATATGTTTCATATCGCCTTTTCTTTAGTATATCTGCATGGTGGAGATAACTGTTTTTGATTACTTGAAGTTTGGATACGTTAAAAATTGTCAATGGTATTCTTCGTATTAACTGGTTTATTGTATCGTTTAGTGATACTTTTTTCATGGAGTATGGGAATCTCATGATGGTATTTTGTTAACTAAATTTATATATTGTATTTTTTATATGCTGCGGTGGGGGGGCATTGATATTTATCAATTGTCCTCACATATAAAAGTTGTTAATTTTTATAAATATAAATGTTTATTTTTCAGGAAATAACTTTTAGCTTACCTTTTTCTTTAAGTTTATTAAATATTTACTTGTTTTCTTTTACTTAAAATTCGGTCTGCCATCTTTGCCTGCATCACGCCTTAACGATCGATGTTTGTTTACATCTTTGCCGTTGCCAATCTTGATCTGCATAATTTTTCTTATTTTGACTGTTGCCACTTCTATTGAAATAGTTATAGTAAATTATATTTGGTTATGATCGTTGAGTGGCAATAGCGATGTGTTGTTTATATGCAGATTTTGACTTTTCAGTCAGTATAAATAGATCGCGGCGTGTGTGTTAGATTGCAGTTGTCAGCAGTGGCCAGCCAGTCTTCAATTAGAGATGAAGTAGTAATAGCTTTGGATAATTGAGCAGCTTTAAGCTGTTGGTGGGCTAAGCACTGGCAGGTGTGCTTTTAGCATTGTTACAGCCAAGCTAGTTATGTTCTTTTTGGCTGTTGCATTTTTATCTTGATGGCTGCCGTTGTTACAAGTTTTACAAATGTTAATTGTTAAGTTTTGTTTAAATTTCGTTAAGTTTGTTCCTTGTTAAAAGGATATAGTTTCGTCATTCGCGAATGTTCAAGAACAAAGTCAAAAATGATAATCGATGTTTGAAATGAGGTTGTTACATTTGTTTTTTTGATTAATGTTAAATCTTGTTTAGTGGCTTTTTAAGTCACGTTTGTTAAGTTTCAAAATTTAAATTAAAGTCTTCTGAATTAAATCATAGAATTAATAGTGTGTAAGCGTAATCTTCATCGTTGTTACACTGTGATAATACATCTTGTTTTCTTTCGCTGGTCAACATGGCGATCGCGGAAGTATAGTTCATCATCCTATTTCCCGCTGGTCAACATGGCGACCGCGGATGCTTTGTTGTTAAAGAACGAAATATGTGATTGTATTTCAAGTGCATTGTTACAGATGTTCAATTATGTTTACTTCTTTATCTTGTTCAACGCCTGAAGAGGTAACAATAATTTTTTTGTCATCTTTTGAAAGTTTTAATATATATTTATGTTTTACTGAATAAAACTGGTTTCTTGTTAAAACTTTTGTACTTAATGTGTCATAACAATTGAACACTGGTCAGGTCACTTTTGAAGCCCTTGAAAACTTAAAATTAATTAGTTTCCACTGTATGCAATCTGCGTAATAATATTAATTAAAAGATTGACCTTTTGGTCTTTGTCAAAACTGTACATCATGACACATCCCAACAGTAATGTCTTGAATTTTTAATTCTTTTCTCAGTAAAATAAAGAAATATATTTAAATTTATAATAAGTAATAGTGGTGATTTACAAATAAAATTTCTTCTCAGAGACTGCTATAGATTTAACAATAATTTTTTAGAAAATTGAGAGACATTTTTTAAAAATAATTTTTTTAAAGTAATAATAATATCATTATTTAGAAAATTAATTTACTAGTCTATGAAAGCTATAATTGTAAAGTGATCAGATATTAGAGTAATTTTTAAAACTTAAGAATTTATGGAAGAATATTATTAAATTAATTCATAAATATAATAAAATTTCAAATTGATTGCAATCAACTAAAAAAGAAAGGGAGAAAAAGTACTTGCCCTTCTTTTTCATTTTGATGTATTTGAAAAATTGTCACTAAAGCAGAATGCATATAGTCTTCTTGTTCTTCATTAGTATTCAATATCTTAAAAATGAAAACAGAATTGGTCAAAAACAGTTTTGCAACCACAATATATATATATATATAATGCTGACTCTAGAATAAAAAGGCCACCGGGGGGAATTCAATAAAAAAGGCAACCTCTTTTCAAAAAGAGCATTATTTTCATAATTTGTGCTCTTCTATGTTACGATGATTTTTGTATGTGACAAAACTAAATTACTAATTTTATGTGTATATGAAATATAAGAGATAAAAAGAAGTAAGAATTAAATTAATATTTTTATATTATAAATTATTATTTTCATATTTTCAGGGTATTCTGTTTATATTTCAAAGTAATATTGCAAAATAAATTAAAAGAAATTTCATATTAGGCTGCAAGACTAAAAGCATAAAAAATAACGAGTGGGAATTTACAATCTTGATCATCATTTGAAAAGAAATAAACAAATTAATCATTTAAGTATTTTGATATCTGGAAATATAATATAAATAATATTTAATGAGCAATAGAAAAATATCTGGGCGCTGGAAAGATTCAATTTAAAAAAATAAAAGATTTATGATTCTAAATTAAGGGTTGATTACTTATGTCAGAAAGAGAGCAATAAATAATTGTTTTAATGACTTAGCGAATTGGAAACTTTGGCGGGTTAAGGCTCTAGACTGTCTGGAAAAAAACAAAAGTACAACCAATAAGGCTTGTTGTTATTAAAGAGATGACCAATTATAGAAAAGGGGATGAAAATAGAACTACGCCAAATTACACCAAAAATTATGGGTATAAAACACGAAACTCAAAAAAATTAGAGTGCATTTTTAGAGAGATTTGAACTATCATCAGTTAGAAAGATTTTAACTACCGAGTAAGCCGGCCCCGAGGTCCGGAAAAGCTTTAGCGAGTTTTGATAATCACGTCCAACTAAACCCCAATTTGGATTACGTACTTAATATCCGAACTGTCCATTGCCTTCATAGGCCTTATAATCTATGGATATTCAATAAAAGAAGTGCCAAAAATAAAGTCTGTTTACTTGTATCCACGACTGTACACCAGCATTACATTCCCAACTATTTATATTATTTTACATATATATGTAGGCTACATGCATTTGTCCTTCCAGGAATACTGTAAAACTATTGCCAGAATGTTACATGTCAGGAAGAAAAGTGTCTGACGGCCTCTGAACATTCAAAATGTTAGAAAAAGCCACTTGGTATTAAAATGTTTTTAAAGGGGCTGCCAGGAACTAAAATGTGTTTAAAAGGGCTGTCGGTTTGAACACCCTGCCAAATTAGCCTAGAGTCAGTATTAATATAAATATTATATAATGGTGAACTAAAATTAAATATGTGTGTTGTTTTCAATTACCATAGTCAGAAATAGGGGCGTAGAAAAATGTCAAACAATCAGATTATTTACCTACCTGTATACTGAAGTCACGTCCAGGGACAAAATAAGCAGGTGCATTATTAAAATACTTAGACAAATGTCTATGGTCAACAGTAGCAGATGTCACTATAATCTATTGTAAAAAAAAAATCAGGAATTATTAAAACAATGAATCATTGGACAATAATTAAAAAGTAAATTTAATATATGTCTAATTGCTTTAGTATTTCTTTAGCTTTTTTACGGTAAGATAATGCTATTATTTTACTAATATTATTTAAGTGATTAAAATAAATAAATAAGTTGATTATACGCTTTATATATATATATATATATATACATACAGAACTTCCTTTTTTTTCTAACAAAATTTTTAATATAATAGCAACAGTATTTACCTTTAAAGACATCAGTTTTTGTTCTTCACGAAGTTTTTGTGCTGCCTTTACGATACCAAAAAGAAGATCATTATTTAATGTCCTTTCATGTGCTTCATCTAATATTATGACACTGTAACTATAGAGAAGAGAGGGAAAAACAAAAAGTTAATCTCATTAGACACTAATGTTGTCATTTTTTCTTATTATAACACTGAACTGAGTCCACAAGCTTAAATATTGTCCATTTATAAATCTTATTTTATTCTTTATTTCATCTTGTACACGCGCTTTTTATTTCCTAATTCTAAATTATTTTAAAAAACTTCTTCGATATTGTCCGTTTCAAAACTGATTATTATTAATTTTCTTTTCTTACCTCTTAAAAAAAAAAAAAAAAAAAAAAAAAAAGATTTTGATGAAATTCTGGCAAAAGCAGAATTTAATTTAGTACGGAGGACTATTAGTTTTTTTTTTTTTTTTTCATATTATAACATCGCTTTCAAATTATTCAATTATATTTTTGATAAATGTCCAACTATCGTAAAAATCCGTAGATTGAGACTACTAGTCCTCAGTCCTAAAATAAATATATATAAAAAAGGTGGCAGTTGGGTGGGCAGATGTTTGATTACGGAGAATGGGTGGTGTTGTTTGGCTGGATGGTTGGGTGGGTGGGATTGTGAAATAAAAAAAAATAAAAATAAAGCAGGTTTGTTGCATTTACTTTGTATTAATATGCAATCTTTCTTTTTCCATTAAATTTTCAGTTTCTCCATTGTTGAGTTGTCAATTATTCTTAAAATTCTAATCATGCTATTAAACGCATAGTAATCAATAATTTTCATTGTTGCTTCATAGTTTCATTATTCTTTATCTGCTTTGAAAGTTTGCTTTTTTTAATCTATATGACATCTATTCTGGACTTGGCACGCTGCACTGTTAAAAATTTCTATCTGTAAATTTAATGTAAATATTTATCCAGAGTCTCTGTAAATTTACAGTAATTCTCAGTTAAAAGTGAATAATCGAAATTCTCAATCTTTAATCTGTTTTTTTTTACGTAATTTTATTATTTAATTTTTTAATTAAAATTAAAAATGACTACTTTAGAAAAAGCATCCGAAGTCCGAAATATAGTCTCACCAATAATTAATTAAATTAATACTAGTTATTAAAATGAATGCATAAAATAAGTTTTTTAACACCTCCGTTTATTTTTCTCTGTAATTTTATGTAAGACTTAAGATAATAGATTACACAGAGTTTTCTGTTGAAATTTTTAACAATGTAGGGGAGTGTTGCCGGCATGAAACTAATTTAACCCCACAAGCAAGTCACAAGTCTTGCCGCCTGCCTCTTTCCTTCCTTTCTTAAGTTTCTTAAATTATTTTTTTATAAATTTCGTTTCAGTTTAAGTTATTCTGTTAAGATTTTGTTCAGTTAGTTTATTGTTTCCTTTGTTTTGCAGGCTGTTAATTAATAAATTTGGTTTCTTTAAATTATGTGTATTTCATCCCCTGATAAAAAAATTTTTCACTTTTCTGAGCTTCTATTACATAATTTTTTTTTCATTCTTATTGGTTTTTGTGGTTTCAGTGATCTTGTATCTGTAGCTTGGCTTTTACTAACTACCAATGGCGGATTTAAGGGGGGGGGGGGCTAGGGGGCTAAAAAAAAAACACACTGACATTTACAATTGAATATTGCAATTGTAAATTTTTTATTGGTCTAGAATAACATTTTGAAAGTCTTAGCCCCCCCCAAAAGTTAAGTTCTGGATCCGCCACTGCTAACTACGCTTAATAAATCATTATTATATATATAACTAAATTTTAAAAATATATATAATTATTGAAAAAAAATCAAAGATAATATATATATATTGATAACAAAAAACAAGTTCTATTCCATTTCATTTGATTTCAAAGTACACAAATATATGTGTGGCTGTGTGTATTTGTTTGTGTCCATGCATAAACTTTGAACTCAAGCTTTGATTTTAAGACTTATTAGGACAGTAGCTTCATATTTATTTATACATAGAACTGCAGCCAATCATGTACTAAAACTCAAAAATAGAGTATTTATTTGTCACTTTTTTTTTTTTTTTTTAAATCATGAAACTATCTTTGAATCTCGATATGTTAACCAAAAAAAGTCATTCATCAAGGAATAAAAATTATTGAAAGCAGCTTATATTACAAAAACCAGTAAAACAACTTTTAGATACACTTGATTTTTATTTTATCGTCATCTTCTTCAACAAGGCTGAAGGCTACAAAGTCTGTTCCAGCCTTATTCCATATTTTATGTGGCCTTCCTCTGTCTCTTCTCCCCCTTGGCCTATATTTCAGGGCTGCCTTAGGTATATGGTCAGTACCCCAGTGGCAGAAACACCGCTACACGACGACATAGTCGCGGACACAGAAAAATGGCTTGCGGACAGTTTTTGTCTGCACTGAGAAAAAAATTAGTCCCCAACTTTCGGATAGCAATTCACTTACAAAAATTTCTGTATCAAAACTAAAACTAATACTTTTATTATTTATATTGTGTTGTGTCAAACATTGCTATAAAATATTTAATTGAATGAATACAATTGTTTATACTATATTGTGTTGTAGTAAAATTGTATTCGTGTATTGTTGCACGTGATAACCACTGATGTTAACCCCCCGTCCCCTCCAGCTTTCAGGCTTTTAGAGTGTAAGCCGTTTTCACCCCTGATTACAGGCAAATTTTGCAGACAGATTATGAAATTTTAATAGCCTGTCGCAGACAGCTTCAAAACTTTCTGCCACTGGTGTCAGTACCCATTTGTTGTAAATGTTCTTTCCACTTATTTCTGTAGTTCAATACAGTATGTACTATTCGCTTAGTTTTTAGTTCCCCCTTGATATCATTATTTCTTATTTTATCCATTATAGAACTACCCTTAGAAATTTCCTCTCTGCTTTTTTGAGCATCCAGGTTTTCTTACCATATAGAAGTGGTATTGCATTGTTTTGAAATTTTTTTTTTTTTTTTTTTTTTTTTTCTGGTATGTTTTCTTGTATTTCTTAACATTCTTTTTACAGTCCCACAGATGTATTGGAATTTATTTAGCTTGTTACATATATCATTGTCGTAATTATAAGATATGTCACATCCTTTGATTTTATATCAAGTAAAAATAGTTTTTTTCTTTATCTTGTGTTACCATTTGCACAGGTTGTTTTGTGCATAATTGTTTTCATGCTGTGTTCCTGTATATTTTTCTTTCTCTGATGAAGGGTTTTACTTAATTATTTCAATCTGAAACAATCATTCTGTGATATTGCAATTTATGGCATTTGCTAACAGATTTTTTATTTATTACTCAAGATATTTTTATTTTTAAATATTTAATAATGGCATTATTATTAAATGTTTAAAAAAACAATTATACTTGTTGCATATTATTTATTTATTATTTTGCATTTTTCTAGCCAGACATAGAGCAAGATTTTTTCCTTTGGTCCTTTTTTTGTAAAACTATTTCCAATGTCTTTTTTTTTTTTTTTTTTTTCATTTAATTCCTAAAAAAACTTCAAGCAATATCAAAATTATAAATGATCAGAGCTATCCCTGGACAATATCTTTCCAGTTCTAGCTATTTTAATAGTTTATAAATTTGTGAAAGGTCCATTTTAATTGATCATAATTTTGAGAAAGGTGCCTTTTTAATCACTTATAACTTTGTATTATGCCGTTTCAATAAATTATAATTTTGTCAAGAGACTGTCAAAAGATCCTTAATTAGTTCTGATCGATCACTGAAGATATATCAAAGTTCGAAAAGTACAATTATCTATTGTGAATCAACGATTAAAAATATTGTACAAAGTTAACTTCACAAAAAAACTATGTTGTATAGGCCACTCATTAAACTGGCATATAATAAGTAAATTGAAAGGGGGAAATTACAAAAATATCTATAATACCTTTTTTCTTTTTAACAGTGGGACCAACATTTGAATTTTTCAATTTTCCCTGACTCTCCCAGGTAAATTTCCTGATTTTATGTCATTTTCTTCCATCTATAGCATACGACATTTTAAGAATTACCATTTTTGGTTTGGAATTTCCTGTGTTTAAAAGAAGATTTGTGTAACTAACCACCTATCAAATTAATTATTTTTAAATAATTATATCCACTGTTTAAAATGAACAGAATAAAAAGATTCATACTATATAAATTTATACAAAATTCATACTTACTCAAGTAATAATGGATTTGAGATTGCTTCTCTTAAAAGAATGCCGTCGGTTACATACTAAAATAAATTAAAGAAAAATTAGAAATCTATTTCTATACATTTCCTCAAAAACATTTTCAATATATATTTTGATGTAATTTTACTAAAAAATAAAATAAGATTGTCAATTTAAAAAACGTAGAAAAAATCATTATCTGTAATGCTCTAAACAAGCTTTTATAAAATTATTGTACAAGATGCAAAGACAAAAAGAAGAATGATTAATTTTTAGAAATATAATAATAATCATGTACCCTTCTCTAAAACCTGAAGTCTTAAAACAATATGTCAAAATTTATTGCATAACTACAGGATGGGCATAAAATAATGTGAGAGGCATTCAGAGCCCTATGGTAAGGTTCTCTCTAGAATCTTTGAGAAGGGTGTTTGTTGCCCCTCCTGACTGCCATACTTAGATAAAATGAAAAACTTTCTGCAAACACATAAATCGCAATGAAAAATTTTCTGCAACCCCCCCCCCCCCCAAAAAAAAAAAAAAAAAAAAAAAAAAAAAAAAAAAGATTCAAATAAAGTCATAAAACAACAAATATATAACTAAGGTAAAAAAAAAAAAAAAAATTCAAAATAAAGCATTTTCATAAATTGATTTAGAAAAAAAAATTCCTACAAAAAAAAAGAAAATCTTTTCTTTATTATTTTGTTTACAAGTTTGGTATAGATATGAAACATAAATTTTTAATTTAATTGAGAAAAAATAGATTCATCAAGTTTAGTAATAAAATCTAAAAATAATTACGTATGTGAGAAATATCGATTACTTCTATCGCTTTACTGTTTCCAGAATTGGTCATTGGTCACTGTTTGAAGATGGGAAAGGTTGGGGGGGAGGTTAAGTAAAAAAAATTAATTACATAATAAGAAATATTAAACTCTTTCGTTTCTAATTCTAGAATCCAAAAAGCGAATTTAAAATTAATACTGTCATGGAGTAAGATTGGGATACAAACGACTTCTGCAGAACACTTGACTGCTGATCGCTAGTTATAGATAAGAAAAGGGGGAAAGGGCAAAAAATAATTCCATGAACAAGATATATTTAACAATTTTATTTCTTTATAGGTTCTAGAACGTCATAATGCAAGGTTAAAAAGAATATTGACATTTATGTTGTAGATGTAGAAAGATTGGGAATCTGGAGGCTTTGCCGATCGTTAACGGGGTTTTTTTTTCTTTCTTTCTTCTTTTTTTCTTTTCTTTTTTTTTTTTAACGAACGATATCCGCGACTTTTTTGAAAGCAGAAGAAATTAATTCATAGAATTCAACGAATTAGGGGAAAAAAAAAAAAAAATTTTTTTTTTTTTTTTTATGAATGCTGAAAAATTTTCTGCAAGGAAGAAAATCTTTCCGCGAACGGCGTTCGTGTATATTATCTATGTCTGCTGACTGCCTTTGAAATTCAGAGCAGCTTAGATGCCCCTTAAAGAATTAAAATGCACCATCTTTGGGCTTTAAAACATTACTTCTTTCTCCTTGAAATATGCCCTACAACTCCAAAGTACACTCTCCTGTTTAAAAATAGCGTTCTGATGGTTTTACTTTTAGATATTCTGACACATTTCTATAACCTCTAACAGTAACAAACAAACTAAAAATTATTCATAAATGAATAAGCAAATGTGCCAAACTGCAGTAGTAACAATAATTACTTAAGAACTGCATTTATAGACATAAAATTTTTGCAATATTGATTCATTTTTTATAAAGTCAATTACACTAACAGCTATACGGCTCTAAACACCTCAAGTTATTAAAAACAATTAAAAATACCTTATGTTAAATCCTTAAAAAGATGAGCTTTATATATTCGGTTCCAATCCGAACCATCCTCAGAGCTCGTAAGACGACTACTGCCCAGTGGTTTATTTTCTTTCTTCATTGCTTTCGTCCAACATCTCTTCACTTCCTTTCCTGGTATTGATAAGCTGTTGCCACTCAGGTGGGATCAAACTGTGCTCGATGTCATTTACTGAATTACTGGTTGTCAAAGTTTCCAGGGCTTCTCTTTTTAGTGCATATTTATGTGAGTTGAAAGGAGCAACTTTTTGAAATTTAATTAAATCAATATTAATGGGTTTAGTGCTGTTAGTTCTTGAGAAAGCAGTAGATGGTTTGTTGTGTTTAAGGTCAGCAAGGTGTTCAGAAATTCGGTCTTTAATTTTGCGTTTAATCATACCAATATAGCTAGCTTTATTTTTATCATAGACTTGAAAATCTATTTTGTATATGCCTGAGGTTTGATCAAAATGAATAGGGTCTTTTTCATTACGGATACGTTGGTAGATATTTTTATTTGGTCTAATCAGAATGTTAACGTTATGTTTTATAGCTTCATTTTTGATTTTGATAGAGGCTCCTTTACAATATGGAATCGTGGAAGTGAAGGAAGGTTTTATTTTTTGTGCATTTGTAATTTTATTTATTTTATTAATATAATAAACCACCAGGCAGTAGTCGTCGTATGAGCTCCGAGGATGGTTCCGATCGGAACCGAATATATAAAGCTCATCTTTTTAAGGATTTAATGTAAGGTATTTTTAAATTACAAATGCACAAAAAATAAAACCTTCCTTCACTTCCGCGATTCCATATTGTAAAGGCGCCTCTATCAAAATAAAAAATGAAGCTAAAAAACATAACGTTAACATTCCGATTAGACCAAATAAAAATATCTACCAACGTATCCGTAATGAAAAAGACCCTATTCATATTAATCAAACCGCAGGCATATACAAAATAGATTTTCAAGACTATGATAAAAATAAAGCTAGCTGTATTGGTATGATTAAACGCAAAATTAAAGACCGGATTTCTGAACACCTTGCTGACCTTAAACACAACAAACCATCTACTGCTTTCTCAAGAACTAACAGCACTAAACCCATTAATATTGATTCAATTAAATTTCATAAAGTTGCTCCTTTCAACTCAGATAAATACGCACTAAAAAGAGAAGCCCTGGAAATTTTGACAACCAGTAATTCAGTAAATGACATCGAGCACAGTTTGATCCCACCTGAGTGGCAACAGCTTATCAATACCAGGAAAAGAAGTGAAGAGATGTTGGACGAAAGCGATGAAGAAAGAAAATAAACCACCGGGCAGTAGTCGTCGTACAAGCTCTGAAGATGGTTCCGATCGGAACCGAATATATAAAAAGGATTTAACGTAAGGTATTTTTAATTGTTTTTAATGAATTTTAATCCTTTCGTACATAAAAATATGTATTACATCTCAAGTTATTTTATGCTTACCCTGTATATTAATTTACTTGTACAACAAAAGGTAAAATTTAATACAAGAAGCAAACAATATAGTTCTTATAGACCCTCAAAATAGTAATGATATGGGAAATTAATTTAAAATGTGCACTATAAAATTTTTTAAATTGCTGAAAATAGTAAAGTTGCCTGGTTTTTCCATCACTCCATCAACACACATACACAATATAATTTCTTTTTTGAGAAACATTAAAACATGTAAATAAGGTGAAAACTTGATAGCAAAAATTTAATTTAGAAGTACTTAGTATTGATTTTTCAAAGATATTACTGTGATTATAAACCCAATTTAGAAAAATAACGTTGACCTCCTTTCCATAACTCTCAATATATTTCACAACCTGTGCACATTCATACGATAAACATTAGACACCTAGCAAAAGGTTATCGAAATATTTTACTTTAATATACATGCATATTGAGATTATCTGATGTATTAATTATCACAGCATAATACTTGCACACAAAACAAATACAGTTTCTCTTAAAATAAGAGAAGAAAAAGACGTATCACACTGCATAAAACTTAAATTATATTTATCAGGCATGATAGTGCAGAAAATTAAAAAAAGAGGAAACACGCGTGTTCATAAAATTATTTTCAAATGAAAAATAACGCGCGCGGGGAAAAGTATACAAATGTGTTCATAAAATTTATTTCAAATGAAAAATAATACTCACAGGAAAAAACTATACAAAATATTTTAAAAGTGACAAATTAAACTAAAAGAATAACACATCAGCACAATAAAACATGTGTTTAGAAAAAAAAAAAAATTAGCCAGCAATCAACATTTAATAACATTGACTGGTGGTGGAAAATGGGAAAGGGGGGGGGGGGGGGGGGAAGTATTTCATGAGTGAGAAATATTAAACACAATTCTACTTCTTTATGGGTTCTAGAATATCATAAAGTAAGTTTAAAAATAATATTCACATTTTTGTTGTGGATGGATAAATGTTCAAAATTAAAAGGCTTCCCGCAGAATGTTTGACTGGCAATGGTTAAGAGATGAAAAAGAGGGGGGGGGGGGGAGACAAAATAAAATAAAATGAGTGAGAAATATTGAATGATTCTGTTCTTTTATATGTTATAGAATCCGATAAAGCATGCTTAAAATGAATATTGACATTTACATTTTGGATGGAAAAAGATTATTGAGAATCTAAAGTTTTTCGTGGAGCGTTTGAACACTGATCATTATTGGAGTTTGATTTTAAGAAAACAAAAAACCGCGAAATAAACAAAAATCACAAAAAAGCGGAAAATCGCGGATCCGCAGAAAATTCTCATGCCTGATTTATGTTAAGACAAATATTATTTAAAAGTAAACATAAAAAAAAAGAAAAACATTCTGGTATCAGAAATACTAGCAAAACATACAAACACATTTATTACCTTTATTTTAGTCGCTGAAGAAGTAACATTTTCGAATCGCACACTGTAACCAACCTAAATTAAATATGTATTTTTGAGTTGTAACATATTTTTGAGATTAAATAACATATTTTTGAGTTGCACAAAATTTCTCATTTTCTATAGTAGAACTAATAATTAAAAAAAAAAAAAAAATTAAAAGCACTTTAAAAGTTTTTTTTTTTTTAATCAACATGATAAAAGAGTTTAAATAAAATGCACTGTGAACAAAATTCACACATACAAACAAGGAAAACTAAAAAAGAAAAAAGGAAGAAAAATTTGGATACTTTAATTTTTAAGTATGATGCATTTATTTTATTTTTATCCTTGTATTTTCAATGAACATTTTAGAATATAATGTATCTGAATCTGTTCATGTGTCCATGTAAAAGAATTGAATTACACATACACTTTCATTTGAGAATATTTTACATGTAGTGTCAGTTTAATGTATAACCTTAAACACCATATTTAGATTTTATAGCAATCTACAGAATATTTCAGTCTGGACAAAAGATAGCACTAGTTATTAGTAGAAGGAAGAGTTGCATTTACGAGATAGAGGCAAGAACACTTGTGAACCAGAAATAGTTTAAAATATTTATTTTTTTCTAAATGAATTTTCATGGTTGATGTATTATTAAATATAATTTCTGTTGAATATAATTTCTGAATACTGTAAAAGCACTTATTTTCGCAAGCCATAATTTTCATGAAAATGAAGATATTGGTGATTTCGCGAATTTTATATGAATAGAACCGAAAGTTGAAAAATCCTAAGTTAAAAAGTACCTAAATATAAACCCGTTTTGCATAAGGCATTTTAAGAAACTTCCTTTTGTCCAAAAAATTCGCCCCTTCCCCCTCCCCATCGCTCTGAAAACAATTCATTCTTACAACAGTGCTTATACATCAACTTTGGCCTTGGCTCAACGCGCACATTCCAACTCAAACAGGTTTCTTTTCTCAAGCTCTTTTTCCCCCCTCGCGCTTTATCAAACTAGGGACTTTTGAACCCCCCTTTTGCACCGAAAATGTAATCACCCCACCCCCTTCGCTTTTCTCAGATTTGGACCATCCATGCCTGTGAGCTCTTTGGTAAGTGAAAATTTCCTGATTTTTTATTATTATTTGAGGCGGAAAAAAAAAAAAAGTATTTTGTGAGGCTTAAATTTTCGCGATTACAATGGGCTCGTGAAAATAAGTGCTTTTACAGTATAATTTCTAAGTTTAAAAGATATCTTAGTACTCATAAAGACCACATACCACCAAAAAATATTTTATCAAAACAATCCTTTTTTTTTTTTTCTTTTAACAGTAATGTAAAAAGAATTGTCATGTTCAGTTTAGGTTACGGATAGAGTGGATGTCTGATGGGTCCAGTAGGGAATTGATGCCAAGGGGTTTCATCCCACAGAAGTTAACTACAGAATGTCACCAGTACGTTTTGGACACATGTGGTCAAGGGCATACACTAATGATATCCTCATTTGTTTTGAAATCAACGACAACAATTTTAATTCACTTTATTTGTATTTATTTATTTTGAAGGAGTCCAGTTGAGAATTTCTTTCTCCTTCCTGATCAAATTACAAATGCCAAGTATGCGCCTTGCCTAGATAAACAAATTATAAATCTTACACTAAAAATGCTACTTATCAAATGGGTATATAGAAGACGGATGACAATAGAATTAATATTTTGTCAATCTACAACAAGTGTCTATCTATAATCTATACAACAGCATCAGCAATAAGCTGCATTTTTTGGGATTAACTTTATTTATTATTTATTTGTTGAGATACAACTTTTAATTATTTTACTTAGCTAAATTTTTTGGGAAAGAGAAAATAATGATAAATAAAACAGTTATCAGAAAAGTAACATTGGTTAAACTTAATTGATTATATGAAATTATTTAATTTGATATTTTATTTTATTACAAGAAATAGCTGTTCAAAAACATAGAATGTTAAATGAGTATAATATATGAAATAAAAAAGCTAATTGAATGAAGCATATATTTTAAGAGAAAAAATAAATAAATAGATAAAATTATTATTTATTTTAGAAGGACAAAAGATAATGATAAAAAACAATATACAATTATAATAAAAGCATAGTACAGTAAGGAACCAATTATCCAGAATGGTTAAGACTATTATAGATATCTGGTCGCTGATCAAAGCAGCCCCTAGTAATCAGACTTGTAGAATATATATGGTTCTAATTAACCCTCACTTTCCCAAGATGGGGTCATTTTGACCCCAATTTGTAATTAAAATTTAGCTTAGCCCGCCTCATTCAAAAAGTGTGCTAATTCGCCAGAGATAGCAAATGTAACCAGTGGGATGTTGTAACTTCTAAAGGATACAAATGGGGGGGGGGGGGGGCTGGCAATTTTCGCCAACCTGAAAGCAATTTTTCTGCAGTAACGTCTTGATCTTGGGAAAGCGAGGGTTAAAAATAATATTTTAAATTAAAAATTAATTAATATTTTTAATTAATTAATCAAATTTAAACATTTAAATAATCATCAAAACTTGAAAATAAAAGTTTTAAAATAATTTTTAATCAAGACAAAACAATAATCAGAATTTGAAATGCACAGGAATCTATTGGAAACTTAATCACCCTATATAAAAAACAAAATCTGTCCTAATCCATACACTGTCAAAAAAAAGTCCTGTTTGCTGCCAGAAATGTTCTGTAATTCAGAAAAATACGTTCTATCAACGGAAAAATTATGTTGATAGAACGTATATTTCTGAATTACAGAAAATTTCTGGCAGCAAACAGGACTTTTTTTTTTTACAGTGAAACTTCACGAGCCAATGATTTTGAAACACTAAACAATACTTACTTACCAAAGATTAGAAAATTAAACTTATTTATGGGTTGCTTTGTTTTTATTCCTAATGAAAATTAATATTGTTTGTTAATATCCATTAAAAGTGTAAAATATTAATATTTTTTTAAAGATTATGTGATTTCATTAATCACAGAATTGTAAATAAACAGAATACGAAGACATTTATTTGTGAAGATTTTTATTCTTTAAATATATTATCAGTTTTCATTTATTTAAATTTTGTTTTTCTTATAAGTGAAAATTAATTGTCAAAAATATCATTCTGGAGAGCTGGTCTCTGAATAAACAGTTCCATACATTTTTAAAGTAGATATTTCCTATAAAATATATAAATAATAAAATTTATTTATCATCATATGATTTATCAAACACTGATTGAAACATTTAACTGCAGAAAGTAAATAAGCAATTGAAATGTCACTTTAAAAAGTAACTAAATAATTCATACATACTTTTCCACCAAGTTCTGTTCTAACTTCTTGGGCTACCCGTTTAGCAATAGTTATAGCTGCTACTCGACGAGGCTAGAATTATTATTTAGTATATTTAGATAAGAGAATTATCAAAATTTATAATACATTATCATTCTTAAAAAAGAAAACACTTTAATATCAAAATACAACATCTTGCTTTTTTATCAAACCTAAGGCAGAACTCTGAAAAACCACTGAAGTAGTGCTGTAGGTAGAGTAGCACTTTGGCCGAGGTTTGAATAATTGTATGAAAAAATAATTGATGCATATAGGAAGAATTTTGTCCATTTTTAAATAAAAATAAAGCCATTTAAAAACAAAATGTGGTTAAATAGCAAACAGCACATATTCATGAAGTGTTTCAGAAATTTTGTAGTAAATTGTATGTATACATAAATCAGTTTTCTCAGAGTAAACTAATTTGTTTCAGAGTTTTTTCTACACAGTTTCAGGTGGACCCCTGCTTCTCTTTTGGTTGAAAAAGCAGCACTCTTCTTGCCCCTCGTCTAAAAAAAAATCCACCCTTACTGCCCTTTATAGAAAATAACCTTCAAACTTAAGATAAGTACTGTAACTTAGTGTATATAAGCCACGGCTTATTAAAATGTAAAAAAAAAACAATGCTCTTAGATAAACCGCACCAGAAGGTAAGCCGTGGTTTATGCAAGCATTGTTACGATGATGTGACAGATAAATAAGAAAAAAAGATATCAGTCTTCTAACATCTACGCAGATTAATAGAAATAATAAATTATTAATTATAAATGAAAATAATAAATTATTTAAAAAATAATTCGGTATAAAGAAAATAAAATCAAACTATACCAGTATGCAAATGTAATGCAACAAATATGAGAAACACGGGAACAAGATGGGGGAATCCGGGCATATATACAAAGTCATAAAAATAATTAATTATAATAAAAGTAATAAATTATTTTAAAAGGCACTGTATATAAAAAAATAATAATAATAAAATTAAACCAAAATTAAAGCCAGTATACAAATAGGATGCAAAAAATCAAAAACACGGGAACAAGATGGCGAACTACAGACGTATATGCAAATTAATCAAAATAAGAGATTATTAGTTAATAATTAAGAGTTTATAAGCGTGAATCAGTGCTCGAGAAACTCGAATACTAAACTTCCGTTTTTGGAGAAGATAGACTGTTCCAAGAAGCATGGACGACGGAATTTGGCATTATCATTAGATAGCCCGTACGGACAGATAAGCCGCAGACCCCAAAAATCAAAATTTTTTTTTTTAAGATAGCCCGCGGTTTATCTTCACTAAATTACGGTACTATAAATATAAATAATACTACTGTGTATGACAATCAGCTTTCATTCATACATTATTAGTAACAAGTAAAAATAAAGAAAGTTAAAATTTAATTTTTTTTCCTTGTATGAATCAAAAATCTAAAAAGGGGCCCTTTTAAAAAAATAAATAAATAAACTGGCAGTGCCCTACCTTTTTTTTATTAGCCTGGGAAAAACTCATAAATGACTAGATACATTGCTATATTTGCTATAGATTATTTAAACATAAATAATAACTTTATTCTTAACTCTACGTCAGGCACACCCGTAGGACGAACAAAATCGGGCGCACCCTGCCTGAGAGGCCAGGTAAATATTTTATTGTTAAAATACTTGTACTACAATCAATAAATCCGTACTTATGCATCAAATTTTCGTTTATTACTTTCTATTCACTCCTAATAAGATCACCATATGGGTGTTTTTGAATTAAAAATCCTGTGTAGGATATTTCGAGAATAAAAACCTGAATGGGCCTCTCTCAGGCAGGGTGTGCCCAACGGAGGGTTAAAATCTTTTTAAGATGTAGAATTTTCATCCTCAAACAGTTTTTAGAGAATATATAAGTTTCTATACACTGAGAACTGAAACTTAATTTAAAATGTGTAAAATATTAAATAGGAAATAGGAAAAAGTAAAATATGAAATAGGAACATACATGGTTTTGGGCTATAATTTGCAAACAACAGATTAAAATAATCCTTAAAAAAATATTTCAAATAAAATTTTGGTGGATTTTCTTTTTTTTTTAAATACAATTATTAATCATCTCTTACAGTTTTATAAGTGCTTTTCTTTTATTTCTATTTTCATTTTTCTTTCACATATAACTAGAATTTTATTTAGGTTAATTTTACATAAAAGTTTTTTACTGAAATATTTTTGTCAATTTTATAGATATAATTTTATGCACTAAGTTTTTATAAATTACTGCATATATTATAAGGATGGTTATAATTAAATTTCTCCTATAAACAACTTTTCATAGCTAAAACAGACATGCACATTTCAAGAATTGTCTCTATACCAAATTTGGAGAATCACTAACTTCAGATAATCTATTACAGGTATTTACAATATGTCCAAATGAATTTCAAAGAAAATTTAGTTTGACTGGAAAATTTTTGAATATTTTCTTAATGAAAAGAATATAAAAAAAAAAAAAAAAAAAAAAAAAAAAATGAAGGCAGAAATGTCAATTTGCTGAAAAAATAAACTTTTATATTCTAAAGGAACAGTTGATTCCAGAGCACATGCCATTTTCTACATTTCAATTTAAATGTTTCAGTTTCATAATATCAGACTACAAATAAAATAATGCTTCAATAGCCTACTATATCCAGTAGACATTCAAAATTCATTCATCTAAAAAATTAGAATGCTAAGATTATTTTATTTCTAAAGCTATACTTTTTTAACTGCTTGTTTTAACTAAACAACATAACAATTTTGCTCTTTTTCAAGGCAATTTGAGGGTTAATAAAATATAAGATTTCTAAACAACATAAGAAAAAACAACTAATTTTGTAACACATAAGGCACAGTAACATGTATTGCTAAATTTTACCTGGGTGATAGCAATGCATTTATTCCTTAATAAGCCCCCTTCAAGAATATACTGTAAAAAAGAAGAAAATAAATAAGTTAAGATAATTCACTACAAAGAAAATAAGTCAAATTAGAATTTCTTTTATAAATTTGAGACAATAATGATATTTAATTTGATTTAAATTGAATGAGCAATGTTAAACTTAACGATACTAATATTTTGCAATGCTGGAGCTGAAAAAAAACTTAACACCATAAATTCCATAAACACGAAATCAAGCAAAAAAAAAAAAAAAAAAAAGAAAAATCTTTTCAGCAAGCTTAAAGGCAAAGGTAGATAGATTCCTTTATGTTGCATGAAATTACAATTTCAACTTGCAATTATAACAATAACATTAGTTAACATTGGACCATTTGGGCACCACTAAATTTCAATGTTAGTTGTTATGAATTTAGTAAATTGTATGATTTGGTGAGATTTTGGTGACAAAATTTGCAACTTAGCAATGACATTTGTGATTTGGCGGCAAAATTTGATAGCTGACAACGATAGTCTTTATTTACGACAAAATTCTGCGAGCTTGGCGATGGGGAATGGTAAATTTGGCGTCATTATATTTTCTTCCCACACAAAAACCTCGTATCTCTTTACAGACCAATATCTTGTTTCCACAAGATAAAAAGTCAAACAAAGCTGTAACATATTACTCTCAATTTCAATTGTAAATTCTTGCCTAAATCGGCGTTCTAAACTATTCATCAAAAACGATATTTTTATTAAGACTAACGTATTATTTTAATTTTATATGTTTAAATGATTAATTAAAGCAATACCATGTTTTTTATTTTTTCAGTAATCTTTTTTATTATTGTTTGCATGTGACGTAAACTTCAGATTATAAATTTAAGCAACTAAAGCTACAGAAAAAGTCGGCTTCATCACAATTGACGAAAAATCACTTTTAACTTGTAAATGTAACTTTTAAGCAATTGAAGCTATCAAAAAAGTTTAAATGCAAAAATTGTTCTTCAGGGTAAGGTGGTAATTTGCCTAAATTGAAGTTTTTTCCTATTTTCATTATTAAAGAAATTATGGGCAAATGAAAAATTCCACACCCTTTGAGTTGGATACCCCATCTACGAACTTAACCAGGATTTTTACTGTCCTGACACCAATCCCGAGCTGGTTAAATTTAAATAAAAATTACTCCAGTTATTGTGTTCACAACTTAACATGGGAGAAAGCGTTATACATAAATATAGGTATATATATATATAAACTTTTGAACAGAGGGTGGTTTTGGGTTCTAGGGCTCATGATCGGTGAAGATATGAAGAAATTTTCCAGAAGTCGTGTCATGAGAACCATTGCAATAGGTAGATTTCCTATTAGGATTCTATCTAAAAAGTGTTCATAAGTGCTGCTTTTATCTTGCAATTGGGCCTGCTAATTTCTGCCAAAATTTTCCAAAAAACTTTTGTACAAAGTTCTCTATTTTGTCTTTTTATGATTAGATTACTTAAAAAAAAATTATCATACAAGTGCTTATTTTTTCATTTTAATATAAAATAAATACATTACAGAGATATAATTCATTTAGTTTTTAAAATAAACTAATTATTTCCCAAGGTACAAGCAATAGAGAGTGAAATCTCACTCTTGCGAATTTTATGGCAATGTGAATGAAGGAGTGAAAATAAATCTACAAAAAAAATACAGTATTATTGTCTTTATTGTAAAACTTTTATGATGAAAAGACTGCCAATTCACCAGTCTCATAGACAAAGATGAACTTAAGAGTGGACAATATCTAATCTTGCCGATAGCCATGGTCCATGTTATTCTATGGGAAAATTTGTTTCCATAATTACTCATTGCTTAATATATTTTTTTAATTTCTGTTTTCACACTCAGAAAATTCACAATCGTTAAATTAGTACTTATTTTCCAAAAATTGATTTTTTAACTTTTAGTATTTCATTTTGCAGTTAAAAAATAAGAAAAATGTTACTTAATAAAAATTCGTATTTTTGCACTGAAATTTAAAATTTAAAAAAATCAATTTTTGGAAAATGACTACTAATTTATCGATTGTGGATTTTCTGAATGTGAAAACTGAAATTTAAAAAATACATTAAGCAATAAGTAATTATGGAAACAGATTTTCCCATACAATAACACTGGCTAAGGCTGTCGGCAAGATTAGGTATTGTCCGCTCTTAAGCAATTACACTTGGTCTGATAATGATCACTTCTCCAGTGCTACTAAAAGCAGAAAAATTCATATAAGCATTCTCGTTCATTTTTACAATTCTAATTTACATGCAACTTCGAAAAAAAAATATATATATATACATTATTTATTAAATACTTATTGTATTTTATCAACTAAAAGAGCTCATTTTTCTAATATTAATTTTATAAAATAAGTAGAAGATACAAGAAGAGGTTTTATACACAGGGCAGGGCTCGAAATTAATGAGGTCTGTTTGTCCGAGACCACAAAAACATTAAACAAACCAGCAAAATATAAATTATAGTGGTCCACGAGCCAGAAAAACTTTTCAGTCTACTTTTTTTTTTACTTTTAACTGTCAGTGAAATCTGTCATAGAATAGTATGTTATAACAACAGTAATTGTACTTCACTATAATTGTCAATATTATATAATTCTCTGTAATTTTTCATTTCACTTTAATACTTTTACTTATAATACTTATTATATATATATACATATATTTTTTTTTTACAGCAAATATGTGACATTTAAATCAGTTATTAAAGAATAAGTTTTTGATTTAGATAAGACTCACTTCATTTCTCTTTTTTTTTAAATTAATATATATAAAAATTTAATTATCATATTTGTGGCGTGAATTTATTTTGTTTTACTAATTTTTAAGTAGTTTTAAAAATCTAATAGAATAAGTAGATAGACCAGTGAAACTTTAATATCACTGGGCCTAGGACCAGTAATTTAGTTTTTTTAATTTCTACCCTTACAGGGAGAATTTCAGGGCAGGGGTGATTCTGAGTAAAACAAAATTTTCTGAAACATTCCCTACATGCACTTTCCCTATGCCTTATACATGTTACATACATATACTATGTGTGCACATAGATCCTTATTTTAAATATAAGCTTATTACTATAAATTAAAATACTTTATTGGTCATTAAAATTTCTTTTCTTAAAAAAGAAACAGAAAAGAAAAACATTTCTGTATACATTTTCTGAACTGAATCACCCCTGAAAGACTGACAATTTTATAGTGCACAGTGAAAGGTCATTTTAAATGCAAAAATCATTACGGACTAGAAAATTCAACTGTAAATTTCTGAATGACTTGAAACAATTATATAAATCAGTTTAAATAATGGCCGTTGTTATTTGGACCATCAGTGCGATTAGTGTGGAGGCTATTTGGACTATTTCCTTGTCGCATTTTTTATTTTTATTATTGAATTTTCGAAAGCTTTAATATTTTCATTTTCGCTTTTTAAAAATTATGTTGAGTTAGTGCCCTTTCATGAAGAAGTTTAGCATCATTTAGAGCACAAAATTTCTGTGAAAATAATTCATCTCTATCCACACTCAAAAAGTAGAAAAGATCATTTTTCATGCACGGTGACAAGACACATTATATTATTTCTAAATTTTACTCTTTTATCAGTGTTGACTTATTCTCCTTGGAAAAGATGGTCCGAATATTGACAGTCTGATTAGCCACTTTGTTTATATAATACTTAATTCATTGAAAAAATTTTAGTTGCTGAATCACAAATACAAAATACAAGAAAACATTTTGAACACAAACCTACTCCCATTCCCAGCGAAAGGGAAATTATGCAAGAAAAATGTCACAAAAAATTAATGCTGAATGGAAGAAGTTACTCAAAATGCAGAAGACTGATGAGGAACCCGGATGGAGAGTTGTTTTTGATGCTCCCTTTGGTGCACAAGAACTGAAACTTGCACTAAGACGTCTCAAAATGAAAAAATCTCCTGGTGTGGATTATATCCATGCAGAATTTCTTATCCATTTGGGCAGTGTGGCAAGAAAAACAGTACTGAATGTTCTAAATCGTGTATGGGAGTCGAGTCAGATTCCGGCGCATTGGAGAAGTGCTATCATAATTCCAGTTCTAAAGAAAAACAATGACTCTGGACAGTTGAATAGCTATAGGCCCATTTCATTTACGAATATCCTTGCAAAAGTCATGGAAAGACTTGTGGTTAACAGGGTTGGCAAAAACCCGGGTTTTTCTAGAAAAACCCAACCCACTTGGGTTTTTCTGGGTTTTTGCGGGTTTTTCTGGGTATTTGTGGGTTTTTCTGGGCTTTTGTTTGAATACATTTGCATTGAAATGTTAGATATGTTATTTAGCATATTAATTGTAATACACCTAATTATATTAAACTACTAATTAATAATTAATCTAATATTTATCTTAGAAATAAAAATTGGTTTGATTTTAATATTAAAATAGTGTTAATTAGTACGATTAAGCTATATTTTATTTTAATGCATGCTTATTCAAAATAAATATTCTTAATGACAATAACTGATAAAATAAAAGAATTTAAATTCTTAAGTACAATACATATCATTTAAATTTTTTAGTTCCCCATCATGCTACAGATGGAGAACTTAGGTAATCGAGAAAATTTTCGACCTTGGTTTTTTTACTTTTTTACACATTTTCACGTATGAGGAATACTACAGAAAATGGCAAAATTTGTATGGTGTGTGTTAGTTTGTTAGTTCGTTAGTCTGTGTACACTATATCTCAAGAACAAATTGTCACAGAGAAGTCAGATCAGTTTTAAAATATTACTTTTGACACTAGCAAGAGCCTTATTCATTTGCGACATTCGAATTAAAATACTTCGTAAGATATTAAAAATTTATGCTTTTCTTAACATGGGAGAATAGGGCAGAATTTTACTTAAACGTGCATTAAATGAAAAATTTTTACTGAAAAAATATGAGACCAGTTTTAAAATATGAGTTTTGGTGTCGGAATGAACATCAGTAACTAGAGACATGCTACTTTAAAAATTTCACAAGTTATTGGAAATGTACGAATTTCTTAACATGGCAGCATAGGGAAAAATTTCACATAAATGTCAATTTTGAGGGATATTTTCATCGTAAAGATGTCAGTCCACTTTTGAAATATTATTCAGGGTACTGGTAGTGATGTGGGGTGGAAAATTTTCCGCGGAAAATTTTCTGTTTTGGAAAATTTTCCAGAAAATTTTCTACTATGTTTTTCCGGAAAATTTTCCAACCAAAAAAACAATTTTTTTAGTAAATCTTTTGCATGATATATTTAATTTTTCTTTTATTAGTCACAGTAATGCTATATACAGAGGGGAAAACATAAGTTTCTGATTAAAGTCATCATTTAGAAAGTTACCAGACGTATGTTTTGAGCAACTTGCTCGAGAAAGAGGTTATTATAATACAAGAGATCTGTGGTCGCTAATCAGAATTTTAAATGTCCATTCAATAAGTTTGTAAGAACATAAGTATAAAGCATTTGGCAACATTACAAAAAAAGAATATATTGATAAATTAATGCACTACTATACTGCTGAGCATGTATATCTATTTTTCAAAATATTCATTTGATAAATGATGATACGTCGATGTTTTTCAAACTCAGGCAGCAATTCTGACTTAGGTCACCTTATGGTCTCTGGTTCTGAGAGCGACTCAGAAAGTTAGGGCATTGTCATAATCTTCATTAAATATTCAATAAAAAAAAAAAAAAAAAAAAAAAAAAAAAACAGAGCATAACTTTAAAAAAAAAATTGCTTTAATTACGAAATTGGCATTGTTGAAAATTTTAGAGAAAATCTTATATTAAAACATAATTATATTTTTTTAAATCACTTTTTAAAACTCATTTCTAATGTGGAAAAAAAAAAAGTTTTTTTTTTTTTTTTTTATGCAAGCAACAGGAAATACAATTAATTGCCTAATTGCCTAAATAAATAAACAGCCAGATTTTGATTAAAATTTAAGGAAATCAAATAGATAAAATTAATCGCATCATATCTTGTAACTGGAGGTTTAGTTGAAAGAATTCAATTTCTTTATTTGCTTAATACATCCGAAACTGAATTGTACTTGAAAAATCTCATAGTGGGTGTTGCATTTAAAGTTAAATAATGATAATAATAATAATAATAATAATAATAATCTCAAACTTCCAGATTAATATTTTTTAATAGAGGATTACATACATCCATTATCCAATACCAACAACTATTAAAAAATATAATTTTCTGTTCGCAAACTATGCTTGAAAATAGAACAAATCGAAAAAAGTAAAAATCAAAAGTATTTTGATGAAATGAAACCTTGCATGGTCTGAGCCATACCTTACTAATTACCTTGTACAGTTGGCAGCAAAGTTAGTGATGCACTAGAAATAATTTCTATTTAAAAAAATGTGCACCTAATACTATTTCGGTAAGTAAATATTTAACAATTATTGATGCACTAGAAATAATTTCTATTTAAAAAAAATGTGCACCTAATACTATTTTGTTAAGTAAATATTTATCAATTTGTGATCTTAGTCTTATACCTTTTATAAAAAAGTAAGTTCATGATAAAAATTAGTGATCAAACTAAAGAAAAATATGGATGTGTGCTTCAATAATTTTGCTGCCAACTGTATGATTTCTCTACGACTAGCAGCCAAACCCCATATTATTCTAAACAGAAATTCGTTATGTTAATTACTTTTTTTTTTTTTTTTTGTTAATTCTGTTTACTTTCAGAAAATTCACAATTGTTAAATTTGTTCTTGTTTTTCAAAAACATTTTTTTTTTTTTTTTTTTGTATGTTTTATTTTGAAATTACAAATTGCAAAAAAGAGCTTTGATCATTTTGTTTTTTCCACTTTGTAACTTCAGTATGACGTATTAAAAATTAAATAAATAAATTTTTGAAAGAACAAAGGCAAATATATATATATATTTTATAATAAAAACAGAATTAAAAAAAGAAAAAAAAATCATTAATTCTCATGAAAATTTTCCCTATATAATAAAATGGGGTTCAGTTGTTGGCATTGATATGTGAGGGTCTCTGACAGCTACAGAACGTTCACAAACATCTTTTTTATATAGATTATTCAACCATTATACATGCAAAACAGTCATTAAAAATTATAACTTTCTAGCTTTATACATGTTTAATGAACCATTAAATCATAATTTCTGTGTTTTGTTTATTAATTTCTTTTTGAATTGAATAATTATTCATACTTTTATTTGAATAGTTTTGTTTACTTCTAGCTTTTAATGTATTTAGTTTTATTTTACAAAACCTTCGTAATTTAGAGATTGAAAATTTTCCGGAAAATTTTCGGTAAATTTTCCAGAAAATTTTCCGTTTCAAAATTTTCCGGAAAACCCACATCCCTAGGTACTGGCATGATTATCATAGAGTATAAATTCTCCAATTTAAAATATTCGTAAATTATTTGGAATTTATGATTTACTTAAAATGGCAGAATAGGGCAAAATTGAACATAAATGTCCATTTTGAGAATCATAAATGTATCAGACAACTTCAAAATAACATTTATGATACTTGTTTGAACATAATTGACTACAAATATTCTAATAGGAAAATTTCACAAGTTACTCGTAATTTAAGATTTTATCAACATAGCAAAATGGGGCGATATCCCATATAAATATGCATTTTGAGGATTGTTGCATTGGAAATAGTAGCATGAAAACGAAACTACAAAATTGATCCTAATAAAATAATAGATTAGAATAATATAAATATATCATTAGTGAACGGTGGATAGCCTATTATGTGGGGATTTCATTCTGTCACTGTGTCAAGTGTTTGGTCCGATTCATTTCTCTTAAAATGATAATCATGTTAAGAGAATGTCCTGTACTAGAAATTTATGAGAACATATATATGATGGGGAACTGAGCAGAGTCCACTTATGCCAACTAGTTTTAATTATAAAATAAGTTGCACTGCTTTATTCTTTTTTTTTTTTTAAAGTTTTTTAATAGTTGAAATGAAATGGTTATAGAAGAAAATTTCATTTTATTAGATTTATAATTATGTTGCTACTGAAATTAAAATAGAATTATTATAAAGTTTTAAAACTAAACAATTTAATTATTTAAATATTGATTCTGGACAACATTTATGTCTGCTGTTAAACAAAAATATCGTTCAGTTTTACAGGAAAAGGAAAATTGAACCAATTATAGAAGATAAACTTGCTTTTATTATATTTATAACTGTAGCTACTTATTATGTTTAATACTATTTTCTAGAAAATAAAAATTAGAGTTTTTTATTTAAAGGTAAGGTGTATGGGATAGATGGGATTTGGGTAGGATGGAGGGGTAGGTAGATGGGAAAGAAGAGGAAAGGTAGATGGGATTTGTAAATTATAAATAATTTTTAACAAAAACCCACTTATTTGCAAAAACCCAGTGGGTTTTTGTTGGTGGGCCCGCCCAGAAAAACCCGGGCGGTTTTTTCTGGGCGTGGCCCACTTTGCCAACCCTGGTGGTTAACCGTTTGAACTTGTATATCATGGAATATAATATATTAGAATTAGATACAGAACAGGCTGGCTTTCGAAGAAATAGATCAATGCGTGACCAAGTGACAAAATTTAGCCAATTCGTTAAAAATTCATTAGATAACAGAGACATTTTAACAGCTATTTATGTTGACTTTAAGGGGGCATATGATTCTGTCTGGAGAGAAAGGCTTTACCAGAAGCTCTTGAATATTGGAATTTCTTCCAAATTATTTCACTGGATTAGATCTTTCACAAACCAGAGAACATGCAAGATTAAATTCGGTGAATCTTTCTCCAAAAGCTTCAATCTTCAAACTGGGCTCCCTCAGGGAGCAGTTAGTAGCTACACCTTGTTCAATATATATGTCAATGATTTAATTTCATCACTTAAATCAATACCTGATGTTAAATGTTTACTATTTGCTGATGATTTGGTAATCTGGACCCAAGCACCAAAAAATTTTGCTAAAAATGTTATTGAAAGTCGTTTAAATAAAGCCCTGCACGTGCTCTCGAAATGGTGTGAAGAAAATAATATAGCTGTAAATTTAGGAAAGACAGCTTCACAGTCTTTCTCCTTAACCCATGAGGCTTTCCGGCCAGAGTTGAAGTACCAAGGCTCTTCGATCGCCAACACAGACAGCTTTACCTACCTGGGAATGACTTTTGATAATAAATTATGCTGGAAGCTCCATGTTGAAAAGCTTACTGAGCGTATTTCAAATAGAATGAGTATGTATTCTTAAGCGCTTAGCAGGATGCACTTGGAGATGCGCTCGGTCCACTCTTAACACTACTTTTAAAACTTTTATACAGCCTTTAATGTTGTATTGCTGTGAAGCTCTGATCACAGCCCCACAAATTGTGGTCAATAAACTGGAAGTGTTGCAAAACCAGGCTTTACGCTTGATCACAGGAGGTGTGAAGTCCACTCCTATCGATGCGATGTTATTATTGACAGGGGATTAATATACACTTCAAAGATATTATGAAATTGAAGGCCTTATGTCTCTATGAAAAGCTACTGCGTATAGAGGATCCCTACTGGAGGGACTATGTGACCAAGCCAAGGAATTTAAAAACCCAAAATGGATTTATTCAAATAGTCCTGGATATTAAGAAAGATCTTGTAATTCCAGGTGATATACAACCACTTTTGACACCCAGAAATCCCTTGGAAGTGATAAATGTCGATATGAGGCTGGATCTAGTTGAAACTATCCATAGTAAGAGATATGTTGCACCAAGTGTGTTGAAATATCTTGCCTTAGAGACCATTGCGGCCAGATATCCACCATCTCAGTGGCTTCACATTTTTACAGATGGTTCCCAGTTTGATTGTCATCTCAATGTAGGGGCTGGCGTGTTCTCAGATCTTTTTTCTTTCTATGCCCCTGCGGGCTATATTGGTACCTCCTTTGATGGTGAAGTTGTGGCGATACGTTTAGCCTTAAAGCAACTATTAGCTGTCCATTGCAAGTTTGAAAGGGCGGTCATTCTTTCTGACTCTCAGGCAGCCATCCAGTCAATAAGCGCTATTGATCATACATTAACACCGGAAATATCCCAATGTCAAGAATCATTAAGAACTCTCACTTTAAAGGGGAAACAAATTGTTCTCCAGTGAGTGCCAGGCCATTGTGGCAATGAACAAAAGCAGACTTCCTTGTAAAAAGAGGTGCCACCTTACTACAACATCCCAATACAGCCATTTCTTACTGGAGGATTAAACTGTTTTTAAAGAATTTATCTGCATCTAATGCCTTACGAGATCTTGAGAATCGTACAGCTCTAAAGAAATGGAAGAATTTAAGTCCTTCTCTAATTCCTGATAAACCAAGACGTAAGGCAGTTGCGACTTTCCGCCTATCTACAGGACATGACTGCCTTACCGCTCATTTGAAGCGCATAGGTATCTTAAACGACCCTACTTGCCCACTTTGTGATTCTGGAGAAGTAATGGACCGGGACCATCTGTCCCGTTGTAGGGCTCTTCTATGTTCTACAGAAGAGTCGAGATATTGGGAGGCAAAATCGCTCCTTAGGCAATGACTTCAGTCTTTTGTTCTATGTTATATTGTCTATAATTTGTTTTGTATCTTTATAGTCCTCTGTAACTTTTGCCTAGCCATTGGAAAAAAAAAAAAAAAAAAATTGAACACAAAATAATCCAGATCAAATTACATTAACTCACTCACACATTCACTTACTCAATAACTCACACACTCGCTTACATCGCCAAATAGAACTAGCAGGAGTGAATACAAGCAATTTTTATTTTTGGGGTCTAATTTGATTTTGTGAAATTTTCAACTTGAGGGTGACCAACATTAGAAATTTTCCAAATTCCCTGACTATTTTTCACCATTTTCCCTGACTTACACTATTTTTTTTTCCAAAAAAATTCACAAATTTAGCAATTTATATCAACGAGCTTTCAAAATATGGCTTGTTTCCACAAAATGTGTCAAAATTCCCTGATTTTTCCATGATTCTCTGACTAGTGGTCCTGGCCACCATGATTTTATTTTTGTAAAAAAAAATAGTATTATTGTGTAAAACTTTCCATTTTAGAAGTCGTGTTTCATTGAATCAGATATAGGTACTCATTTGTAATAATTCTGAAATCATGAAAAAAACATTTGTAAAAAAACGTCATTTTTATAAAACGAATTTTTAAGAAAAGATTATTTTTATCAATTTGAATTCTGTGAAGGAGCCTGTTTTATGGATTTTAATTTTGTGAAAAGACCCATTTATTTTATAAATTTGATTTTTGTGAAAAGGCAGCAAACAAGCCGTAATTTTTACTTGGATCAGTCCCTGAATAGACACTGACACTAGATTTAATTTCGGTTAAACAGAAAGCTGAATTTTGAGTTTTATATTTTATTATTATCTAGAAGTTTCTAAAAAATGAAACAACGTCATATGTGTCACCTTGATCAAATAAACTCTAATATAAATACCAATTTTGTTTCGTATTTCTAGGATCTGAGGATATTGAATATTTCATTTTTTTATGAAATAGAAAAGAGTAATCATAGCTTTCAAATTTAATAAAATATACGTTATTAATTTTTTATTAAAAGTATGGTAGTCAGAAATTCAAATTCTCGCTGTCTAAATTAAACAAAACAATTTTTAACAAATGCACTAAATATGAATTGTTGACCACATATAAAAATAGTAAATTTCAAATTTATTAAATATACCTGAGGAATTTGAGTAGTTTTACCAGATGCTGTTTCGCCAATAATGATTACGGTTTTATTTTGTGAAATCGCCACTAAAATTTCTCTTTTGGCCTTAAAAATTGGCAGTTTCTCTCTGGACTCTTTTAGAAAATCGGCGTGAGCCATGTTTAATAATACAGATATAAATTAAACTGAACAATTAATTCATGAAAGTTTACAGATCTGACAAGTACTAAAAATAAAAAATATGCTTATGAATATCGTGACGATCAAAACATGTGAATGTGGCAAGCTTTTTTGCACGTGCATCTTTTGTTTACAGCATGAAGATAGAGAGACGGAGTAATATCAAGCCGCTAGTTCCGGGCGAAAAATGATCCGCTGATTTTAGTTGACCAGGTGGTCACTAGAGGGCAAAACTGGTCAAATAGGGGCTCGATTTGCATTCAAAACATAGGAGACAGCGTTAATTTTATTAATTTTAAATCATTTAAATTACATATTTAGTATAATCCGCGATTGTAATGAAATGCTCGCCCTCTGGTGGGCTAAGGTGAAATTATCACACCACTGCATATCATCATATTATGCAATCCATTTTCCATGATGTAATGGCGGAGAAAGAACAATAATTAATACACGTGGCTATTATATTTACTAACAATTGCAGTTCAGAGAGCGCCATCTATCGATCCTTACAAACGCGGATAGTCTCGAAGATACTTTGTCCTTGGATGTGACATTAAATAGTCTTCTGCCAAAGCGAAAAATAAAGCTCTAGGAAAAGTGAAAAAAGTAAAAATAAATGTAAGAATGTACAAGATATGGCTATCATTTATCCGAATCATTAATAATTATATTTAAAAAAATTAAATTGGGAAAAGAAACAAACAAAATGTAGTAAAGTATTTTGGAAAGTATAAAAATTATTTAAAATTATTATTTACCTTTTTTTTTTTTCTCTTTTTACATTTTAAAAGCTGTTTAAAGCTAAGTTTTTAATTAATGAATTAAAAGAAAAAGAAATAAAATTGTTAAAATTGATTTTTTAAAACATTTATTAAATTTGTTGATATTCTTAAAAATTAGTGTTATAAATTTTGAATTAAAGTTGAAAAGACTAGACAAATTAGTTTCAGAATGAAAATAATGCTAATTTATTTTATACAAAATTTTTATGCAATTTTTGCTTCACAAACAATGCCTTCATTTCATCATTTTTTTTCCTTCCTCATAAAACATAATTAGTATGAAATAAATAAATAAATATCTTGGTGAATTTACAAAGATTTTTTTTTCTTTGAACCTCAGACAGACGAGAAGTGCCAGGTTCAATCCCAGGTCACGCTGTTCTACTTGTTGTTCGGGATCTTCCATAGTTTTCTCCGAAACTCGCATAAAGTCTAACTAGGACACCACGAAGACACTCACTTTGGTCTAGGACCCTCATGTAATCAATAAGCCTTATCATTTACGCCATCAATTTCTCAGATTTTTAAGCTTATGGGTTTAAAATTCTTATATTGTAAAAAAAAAAAAAAAAAATTAAAATTAACGGAAGCATTTTTAAAAGTAGAAATGTATAAGAAGTAGTTGCTATTAATCTAAACTATCTAAAATAATTAAATAAAAAAGAAAGAAAGAAAATTAAAAAATGTAACAAAATATAATTTAGGGATTTTTTTTTTTTTTTTTTTTTTTTATAAAAAATAATTTTTTCAAACTTTAATTAATTTTACTTTTAACTTAAACAAATCCATGTTAAATTGTTGGCTTAGCAATTGAGAGTTTTCTGTGGTTTTCTCCTAAATTGGCTGAAAAATAGACTTGGACCCCTTAGGAAGACACACACACCGGACATTTCACGCAGACCTAGGAACTTCGATTCGTAATCCAGTATTTCTGACGTTCAGGTAGTTCAAACCTTCTTTGCACACATTCAATATTTAAAAATTTTGGTGCTAGCGAGTTATTCGTGATTTTCTCCGAAATTCCCTTAAATATGGGCTAGAATTCCTGAAGAAGACCCCCAAGAAGGGCACTCCACCTTGGCCTAAAACGTACGTGTAGTCAAAACGCCTTAAAACCTCCATCACTTAACCACCAATTTCACAAGTTTTTAGTTCATGAATTAAAAATGTTTGTATTATAAAAGAAAAATATCTTTAATATATATACCAGGAGTGTTCTATAAGAAATGGTTGCAACTTATCCAAATCATCTAAAATTATTTTATACGAGATTTTAAATTCATTTTTACTTCACGTACGAAGCATTCATTTCATTATCTTTTTCTCTTCCACATAAACAAAATTAGTTTGAGGGGGGGGGGAAAGTAAATGTCCTAATTATTTTGTAAGGAAATATTTTTATTCATCCCACTTTGCCGAGAGGTTCTGCTGACAAACCCCGACTGACGAGAAGTGCCGGGTTCGATTTCAAGTAGCAGTCTCTAGGAGTTCTCCATAGTTTTCTCCCCCTCAAAATTCACGTTCTTACGGCTTAAGAGGTCTTAGAAAGACCCCCCAAAAGGCCATGCCACCAAGACCAAGGAATATCCGTGTGGTCAATCGGCCTTAACACCTACATCACCTCACCATCAATTTCACGGGTTTTCAGTATATGAATTTAAAATTTTTATGTTAAAAAAAAAAAAAATATATATATATATATATATATCATGCAGAAATGTTCTATAAAAAATGGTTGCAATATTTCCAAACCACCTAAAATAATTCTATATAAAATTCTGAATTCTTTCTCGCTCCATATACGAAGCCTTCATTTTTTTGATTTCCATATAAACACAATTAGTTTGAAAAAAAATAATAATAATGTCTTTATGATTTTATATTATACAATTTTTTTTATTTATTACAATTTTTCACATTTTAAATGCTAAAAAGTGGTATTTTTTCATTTATGAATTATTGGGGGGGGGGGGGGAGTTAATATAGTGACCTAAATTGCTGTATTTTTATTATTTGATGAAAGTCACGTTGTAAAAATTACTGTTGACATTGTAAAAATTACTGTTATAAATTTTTATTTAAAATTTAAAAGACTAGAAAAATAGTTTTAGTGTGGAAATAATGTTCAACTGTTTTACACAGAGTTTTGAAGTCACTTTTACTTCACATATGAAACCTTCATTTCCCGATTTATTTATTTTTTTCTGACATAAAATATAATTAATATGACAATAATAATAATGATAAAATGTTTTGATGATTTTGTAAGGAAATATTTTTTTTTTTCTTGCCACTGAGGTCGCCGAGAGTTTCTACTCTCGACAGAAGAGAAGTGCCGAGTTCGATTCCAAATCGCGGTCGACGGCTTAGCCATTAAGAGTTTTGCATGGTTTTCTCAAACTTGCGTAAATACGGTCTAAGATTCCTTGGAAAGTCCTTCAAGAAGGGCATTCCACCACTGACTCGTGTAGTCAATCGGCTTTAACATAAATTTTGAATTAAAGTTGGAAAAGTTAAACGGGGGGGGGGAATTGTTTTAGCATCTAAAAAATGCAAATTTGTTTTTATACAAAATTTTGAAGTCATTTTTACTTTATATGCAAATCCTTCTTCATTTCATGATTTCATTTTTTTTTTTTCCGCATAAAACATTATTAGTATGAAAAAAAGAAAAAAGGAAAAGAAAATGAAATCAAGCGCTTCGATGATTTTGTAAGGAAATATTTTCCCACTAAGTCCCATCAGTGACCCAGAGGTTTTGCTCTCGAAGTTGCCAGACGGGGAGTGCCGGGTTCAATGCTAGCTGCGCTCGCTCGTCTGCTTAACTGTTCGTAGCTTTCTGTAATTTTCTCCGAAATTCGTGTAAGTGCGGATTTGGATCTCTACGAAGAACACTCCAATTTGGCCTAGGATCTTCGGATAGTCAATCGACCTTAACACTTATACCATCAATTTCTCAAGTTTTGAGTTTATAGATTTACCCACGCTCCTAGGACTTTCGTGCAGTCAATCGGTCTTAATATCTTTACTATCAATTTCCTATATTTTATGGATTTAAAATTCTTATATTATAAAAGAAATAATTTCTCAAAAAAAAAAAAAAAAAAAAAAAAGGGAAAAGAATGGAAAAATGCATGAGAAGTGGCTGCCATTCATGCAAATAATCTAAAATTAAATTTTTAAGCAATGAAAATTAGAAATAGAAAAGAACAAAATACAGTATAAGTATTTTAGAAATATAGAATTTTTTTTAAACTTTTATTGATTATTTTATTATTTATTTATTATTAAAGACTTTTTTTTAGCTTACTTTCTCTGTCCTTTTAGCTTACCTTCTGCCGAATCCGGGTTAAAAATGGAAAATTAAATTAGAAATATGTCCTATCGTTACAAGTTCGGTGTCAAATGAAAGGGGCGATTTTTTTCTGAATCCAGGGCTGCAAACAGTTTTTCGACATGACAATTAGATCTTTTTAAACTAATTAAAGTATGGAGTTTATGTGCTAGCACTTTATTTTAATTCTTGTCAGTCTTTTTAAAGGGTACTTGGCTCGTTATACACGAGCCGTTAGGATTTTTCCGTGGTTTTCTCTAAATTTGCTCAAAAACAGACAAAGACCCTCTCAGAAAAAATCCCCCCACCCCCCGGTGACCCAGTTCAGGCCTAGCGCCCTCGAGAGTTAATCGACCTTAAACCTTACACATCACTATCCATTTATTATTTTAAAAAGTTCGTTCCAAATAAAACATAATTAGCATGAAAAAAAAAAAAAAAAAAAAAAAAATCTATATTTATCTATATTCTAAATGTTGTGATTATTTTGTAAAATAAATTTTTCTTTATTCCCATAAATGTTTACATTTAATATGTTTTATGCATTTCTCAGGCTTTTAGTTTTAATTCATTTGAAAATCTTACATCTTAAAGAATAAAATTCTTCACTGGAATAATAACGTACGGAAACATTTAAAAATGCAAAATTGTTAAGAAATGATCTAAATAATCTAAAATAATATTCTTAGAAAATCAAAAGAAAAAAAAATGAAATATAATTACTTTGGAAAAAATAAATATTTTTTCTGGTCGAGATAAATTAGCAAAACATGAAATATATTAACCAATCATTACAATTAAGATTTAGTGGTGGCTATTGAATAAAAAAAATCCCTCACTACTTTTAATAGCAGTTCATGTTTACGATAACTTATTTAACTATCAACAGATGGCGACAGCACTCTAGGGAGGCGCGTAAGATATGAAATCGGGATCAATTTCGGTACACTGCGTTATCCCTCCTTCTTTCTACCTTCATGGTTTACAGTTTACATACACAAACCATAAGGCGATAAAGCCTGAACAAAGAACTATCCTCATTGGTTATAAATATGATGCCATCTTGAATCTGAAAAAAAATCATAATAATTTTATGGCTAAATTGAGTAGGTTTTACATCGCCCTAGAGTAAGGTGACCATACGTCCTCGAAATTCGAGGACTGCCCTCGAATTTTGGCCTTTTCTAATTTTTGTCCCCAAAAATTCTTTGACTACTCGGGGACGCTAAATGTCCCCAAATTTAAATATTTGCGTGTATGTCTTTCAAAATCACAGTCCATTCCGTGGAGGATCAAATGTGATGGCATGTCTCCGGACTACCTCTGGGGGTAAGTGCCCATTGCCCATTGTACAGCACTAATGAGACGTAAAACCCATCTATTCCAATCCAATCAAAATCGCAGTCTAATGCAGAAGTAATTGGATAATCTTGAAAATCAACGGAACTTTGAAATAAAGACCCTCATACTTCATGAGCAGAGAAAGAATCATGCACTACTAATCAGTATATAAATTCTATCTTGCCCGATTTATGTCAAGTGAAAAATAAAATTTGCTTAATGAAATTATTTCTTGTAGTTATATAATTGGGAATAATTTCTGCATTTCAGGGAGTGGGAATTCTGAAGATTAAAGTGAAATGGTGCTATTTTGTGTTTTCTCCTATCATCATAATAAAGTGTAAATGGGTTCTATAGACTTGATTATTTTAATAATGCCGGGATAGTTTAATTTGCATAAACTTACCTTAGGCTCAGCAATTTTTCATAGAAAAAAGTGATTCAAAGCATTTTGTAATGTATAAATCAGAGTTCTTTTTATTAATAATGCATATAGATATTGGTCTATTGTGTCCTCGAAAAAGTCCCCAAATAGAGTTTTCAATGTCCTCGAAATTTACTTCGATTTGGGGACAAATGGTAATTTGTCCTCAAATCAGTGTTTGAAAATATGGTCACCTTACCCTAGAGCTTTGTAATAGGCATTTTGTAAGCTGACCAAAATGTTTCTATTTCCTGGGGGCAGCCTTTGGCTGGAATTGCGATGCCTCGCTCAACACTATCTTTACGGCTTACGCACAAAATCTGTCTTAAGATCTGTGTTGCCAGATGAAAATTTAAATTATCCCTACTTGATGGAGACAAATTGACATCAAACTAATATAATAAATTTAATTTAGTAATAAATAATCGATGTTAAACCAGCAAATATCGACTTGATAGGTACTTTACTCCGACTCCTTAGGGGGTGTGGCTACACGAAATGGGTGGTGTAAGCACATCAAAGAGAAAGGAAAAGGTTAATTTACAGAATTTAATTTAGTAATAAATAATCGATGTTAAACCAGCAAATATCGACTTGATAGGTACTTTACTCCGACTCCTTAGGGGGTGTGGCTACACGAAATGGGTGGTGTAAGCACATCAAAGAGAAAGGAAAAGGTTAATTTACAGAAAGGAAAACGAAAGACAACGCATCCTGACTAAAAACAAAATAAAATACACTTTTAGATCAGTATAATATAGTTGCGATTAAGATTTTGTACTGCACAATATATTTTATTTGAGGGGTGGGTGTATACTCACAACTTGATAATTGTTGATGAAAACAATTGGCATTTCGAGGAAATTAAATTGTACCTAACATGTACAGGACTTACTGTCCAATTTATTTTAAGACTTTGATGTTAATTATATCCAAATATTGAATAAATGTTACATTTTTTATTAAAATTATATAATAAATTTACCATTTCGGAATAATAATAAAAGGGAGGGCATATTAAAAATATGCAAATTTTCCAACTTTTATAATTTATGCCGGAGCAATCATAGTAATTCCCTTTTTTCTCCCTTACTTATTTTCTTGAGTAATTTCCCCCAATATGTAACTAAGATTAAATAAAAAGAAAACTACTCTTATAAAAAAAAAAGTAGTAGAAGTACGAAAAGAGGGTGGTACTAATAATACACTTGAATAAATTATAGATATTGGCAACTCTGAGTTATGAGATGCACGGAGTAATATAGACTGAGATATTTCCCTTCGCATCAATCTATAATAATAAAAGGAAAGGTTTGTCTGTCTGTCTGTTCTTCTATACGTTCAGTCTCTATTGAACGCAGAAGTACAAGAATTAACGCAGAAGTACAAGTTTAAAACTTTTTGCGTTTCTAAAAAGAACTTTAAAATTTTCATTAGATAATAAAAAAATCCTTACTAAACAGAATTTAAAAAAAATCCCCCCTACGCCAAAAGCATAGCTGAAAATCCCTACATCTGGCAACACTGCTTAAGATGTAAACAAAACGCAAGTCGTATTGCAGTGCCTCACTATCTTACGACAACCTCAGAGCCATGAAGATAGAAGGGAGCAACTGGATCTATAAAAATTACTATATCTATGGTCGGCATATGAGAATTTTCACTGGGCTGCGCCAGGTCTGAGCCTCAAAAAAGTGGCATGTGCAGACCTGTAACTGTTAAAATGTTTACATTTGTTCAGTTCCTGGACCACACACACACACACATACACACACAAAAAAAAAAGCATCTTTGGTTAATAATAACTTGCAGAAAAAGAACTCATAGCAATCCCTGTTTCAGTACTAAATAACAACGAAAATATCTGAACATTTGAAAACATTCTGAATAATTGAGAAAAATCTCAGAAACACATTGTTGTATTGCAAAACTAATCCAACATAAAAATAAATCAAAACTAGTATGTTGTGGCCACCACAAGACTTTCTTCTATATTTTCCTATACAAATTCACTCAGTAACAATATTAAAAAAAAAACTGATTTTTTTTCCAATTTTTTTAGGGGGGGGGAAGCGATGCCCCCACATGCACAATTTTTTTTTCCAAATTAACTACTACTATTATCAATAATTCATATTAATTTTACAATCACAGGTTAAGAATAATTCTCATTATGTACATTTATACGAAATTTTGTCCTATACTGCCATGTTAAATATTTAGGAAAAATACGATCACAGCGCCACCTGTTTAGCGATTGATTCCCAAATCTAATCAGCACCAGTTTATGTCAGGGGCCAACTAAATACCAAGTTTGGTTAAATTTCGTAAAAAAAAAAAAAAAATTACGATTTGTTTTCTTTTTTTTTTTTTTTTTTTTTTTTTTTGTTAAAAGTAAAAAAAAGTCGATAACTTTGTTTTAAATTATCACAGATTTATAGTTCAACCATTCGTTTTAAAGGCATTGACGAGGCCTTTCGAAAGATACCCATCTTGAAAATTTACGTGGCGAGGCTCCTACACATACAAAAAAAATTTCCCAGTTGACTATCTCTATTATAAATAATTCTTGTAAATTTCATAATGACTACAAAAAATTAATTATATTTATGAACATTTATACAAAATTTTGTCCTATATCACCATGTTAAAAATTTAGAAAAAGCGGGATGGCAACGCAACCTGTAAGACAATTTTTACCAAAAGCTGATAGGCACTAATTTATGTCAAGCTGAAACTACATACCAATTTGTATGAAAATCTGTGCAGTAGTTCCTGAGATACAGTTGCCACAAAATTTTGTCACACACACACACACAGAGACAGACAGACAGACATTTTCTAAAAATGGTCAAATCGTGTTCTAAAGCTCTCAAAACGTGCAAATC
The DNA here is from genome assembly GCA_963930645.1 of Salticus scenicus. Classification (NCBI taxonomy): domain Eukaryota; kingdom Metazoa; phylum Arthropoda; class Arachnida; order Araneae; family Salticidae; genus Salticus; species Salticus scenicus. Next base: position 365,556,740 of record OZ005649.1, on the reverse strand, counting down.
CATCCAAAACCCGAGGTCGAAAATTTATATGAATACTTTCTTCTATTTAATATAGAAGAACGTACAGTCGGTAACAAAAGTGCCCGAACACTAGCAAAAATTCCTATGTGAGAAAAGTACACTTCATACGGTTTTGTTAAATAAATCCTTGTCGAATCCTCTTCTTAGTCAGTGCAAGAACATGATTCGATAAGGATTTATTTAACAGAACCGTATGAAGTGTAACTTTTTGACATAGGTATTTTATTTTTGCTAGTGTTCGAACACTTTTTTTACCGACTGTAATGGACCATATTCCCATTTTGCGTTCGAAGCTACAAGAATATCAGCTGGTTAGGCAAACAATCCTCAACTCTACCATAACAAAGCATTGTGGCTTGCAAATTTTTATCTTGCAATATTATTTATAAGAGTTACAGATTATATGAAATTGAAATAAGAGTGATATAGTGATATCTTTGTTTTGTTTTTAATCCAGTTTTAGTAATATACTTTAATATTAATCAACATATGTTGCCATGTGAACTGTGGCGATGTTAACAAATTTAAATGGATGTTCCATTTAATAAATTTCTTTATTAAAGTGATTGAAATTCTAATTATTTAAGCTTTGATGTCTATATATGTGTGTGTGTATAAAATGTTCTTATTAATATTTTATTCATTATATATGTGTGTGTGTGTGTGTACATAAAATGTTCTGCAATTTTACGATATGGAATAGTCTTAACTTTATCATTCGATTCAGTTGTTTACATTTCTCTTTTGTTCTTGTTTGAACATTATTATTAAGTTTCACTGCAGAAATATTTAAGAAAATGTTATGCGTAACAATAAAATGGCATCTTGAATCTAATTTGTTTACAAAATATCGGCCACGTGTTCGGCGATTTTACCTACTGTGACGTCACAGGAATATTGTCCATTGATAAAACGAGAAATCGTCTGCAGATACCTTTAAAGTTAAAATTCATTGAATACAAATTTACCGATACAACTAGTATTCTTAATGAATATTATAATGTAAATTGTTTAGATTAAATAAATATTAACTGCATATTAAAATGTTTATAATAACAAGAATATTATTAAATTCTGAATATTACCAAACGAGTTTTAATCCTTTATTTAAAAGGTATTATGAACACCTGCTGCTTATTTTTTAACTGGTTAACAATATTTCTATTATTATATTGGCATCATAATAAATTCAACAAAGAACGTGTTAATCGTGTTGATTTACATTTACTGCACTGATTTTGAAAGACGTGAATGTTTAACAACGCGTTAAAATGATACTTCGATTCTTTTGTTCGTTGTTTATAATTGTATATGGTACGCTTTTACCTATTTATTATTCATATCAAGCTTTGGAAAGTAACTCTATATGCGAAATAAAAAAATGGCTCTCATATTGGTTATGTTTCACTTTGTTTACAAAAACTCTGAATATTTTAGATTTATTGACATTTATGTGGATTCCATTTTATTATGAAACAATGATTTTGTTTACATTCTTCCTTGCTTGTCCTTACTTTGCTGGTAGCAATTTTGTGTACAGTGAAATTCTGAGACCTTTCCTAGAAAAATACGAATATGAAATAGATGAATGTATAGAGGCTGTTTGCAGTTTCACAAGCCATTTTTATAAGAATACCATATCGAAACCGGTTAATTACATAATGAATGCATTAAGCAAGGAAATGGCTGAACATGAAAGAAAAATATGGGACTGCAATAATATATGTTCACACAGGACAATAGATGCAGAAGACGGACTTAATATATGCGAAAAAGTATGCAACCAAATAGAACAATTTTTAATGATGATATTTTAACACGTATAACTGATTGGAATTTAGTAAAACAAATGAGCATTTTTAGGATAAAAAAAAAATACTATGATAAAATTAATTAAAATTTCATAGTAAAAATATTTCTATTGTAAAACAAAATACATTTATCAAATGTTTTGCTAAATAGATTTTTTATAAAACTCTTGTTTTTTTAAAAAAAATAAAGTTTAAATTGTCGATCTAATTAAATGTTTCAGCAAAATAAAAAATTAACTGCTCTTACAAAACCTTAAATGGTGTTTTCAGAACTCTATAATTTATATGTACTTTTTAAGCTCTATGTAATATAAAATATTTGGGTCTAGTTAAGAATGAGAGACGGTCGCCAAATGTGCAATAAACGCGCCACATGTCGTAGTCTTTTTCTCGCCAAATCGCACATGAGGACGACCCCAATATTTATATGTATAATCTCCTTATATTTGATATAGTAAATTGTGTAAAAAATAATTTTACATACTATACAAAATAAATAATACGAAAAATTATTACGTGCCACTTTTTTTTACTTGTCTTTTTGGTACTTAAAGGAAGTTTGCAGCATCCTGGAGCCAAGCTTATCGCCAAGATCGAAAATTCATGAAATGATAATACCTTAAATATGAAAAAATCAAAATGTTTGTATATTGTATTAAAATACGCATGTGTATGTTTTACACATTTATTATTTATTATTATTTATTTATGCGCATGTTTATTATTTATTTATGTACATTCATATGTATATGTGTGAGCGAATTTCAGTACAGCTTTAGTACAAGTATCCCCCCCCTTGGCAACTTTTTTTTTTTTAACTTAGAAAGACATTTAAATATGAAAATATATTTTTGTACAAATTCTTCTTTTTTAAAAAAGGAACTTTTTTTTTAACCATGCCTATTTTGATTTTTTTTAAAATTATTATTACATTTTATTTCCCCAACATACTGTTGCGCACTTGGGGGTTCGTAAGATATCCGAGAATGATAGGCGAAACTTGTAAAAATTCAGGAGTTTTATTTACAGAATATTCCAGAAGAATACAGGTCTATAAACTGAGTATCAGCTTCAATTCCACCAATAAACACAGCTTAATTAACAACCATCAACAGCAAATCCACGATACAAACTGTATAGCAATAACACATAAAGCAAGTCTCTTCCAAAGAGGCTCAGAACACCTTCAATAGCAATGCAAGCACTGACGAAACTGACTGACTCTGATCTTAATTTGGCGCGCTAGACTTCCTTTTATACTTCTCTATCAAACCCAGATTGTTCGAGAAATTTCCCGTATCTCATCAGCCAATGATTTTTCAGCTTCCATATTTGGTATATCGATAATAAGGATTTTCTTGCCAAAAGTCGCCAAGGACAAAATGTCGCCAAATTTGGCGCTAAATCCATTACTTGCCTTATTGGAGCTTTTTATTGCGTTTTTAAGGGAAGATTAGGCTATTTTAACGCTAAAACGGCTAGGAATGCAGAAAATTAACATTTTATCAACTCACTAAGCTTCTTTGAAAGAATTTATACAATGGTAAACTAGTTGGCATAGGTGGACTCTGCGCAGCTCTCCATCATATTTATGTTCTTATAGATTTCTAGTGTAGGACATTCTCTTAACATGTTTATCATGTTAAAAGAAATAAATTTGACCAAACACTTGACACAGTGACAGAATAAAATCTCCGCCAAATACGCTATCCACCGTTCACTTCGATATATTTATCTTATTCTAATCTATTAATTTATTTTATTAGGGTCAATTTCATAGTTTAGTTTCCATGCAACTATTTCCAATGCAACAATTTTCAAAATTGCATATTTATATGGAAAATTTTCAGTTTTGTTATGTTGATAAAATCTTAAATTACGAAATTTTCCTATTAGAATATTTGTAGTCAATCACGTTCATACAAGTATCATAAATGTTATTTTGAAGTTGTCTGATATATTTATGATCCTCAAAATGGACGTTTATGCTCGATTTTGTCCTATCCTGCAAATTTAAGTAAATCGTAAATTCTAAATAACTTACGAATTTTTTTTAATTGGAAAATTCATACTCCATGGCATTCATTTCAGTATCCTGAATAATATTTCAAAAGTTATCTGACATCTTTACGACGAAAATATCCCTCAAGACTGACGTTTGTATGAAATTTTACCTTATTCTGCCATGTTAAGAAGTTCGTAAATGTCTAATAACTTACGAAATTATTTATGTAGGAAAATTCACAGTCAATGATGTTCACGCCAGTATCCTAAATAATATTTCAAAAGTAGTGTAACATCTTTACGATGAAAATATCCCTCAAATTGAGGTTTATGTGAAATTTTGCCCTATTTTGCCATGTTAAGAAATTCGTAAATTTCCAATAACTTGCGAAATTTTCAAAGTAGAATGTTTATATTTACGGATGTTTATTCCGGCATCAAAACTGATATTTTAAAACTGATCTGACATTTTTACAGTAAAAATATTCCATTTAATGCACGTTTAAGTGAAATTTTGTCCTATTCTCCCACGTTAAGAAATTCGTAAATTTCTAATAACTTACGAAGTTTTTTAATTCGGATGTTGCAGATGAATAGGGTTCTTGCCAGTAATATTTTAAAACTGATCTGACGTCTCTGCGACTATTTGTTCTTGAGATATCGTGTACACAGACTAACAAACTAACAAACACCCCTACAGACGGACACCATACAAATTTTATCATTTTCGGAATCCTCACACCTGATAACGTGTAAAAAAGTCAAAAAACCGAGGTCGAAAATTTTCACGATTACCTAATGTATACCTATAATAGTATGATGTTCCCCATACCTATAGTATGGTGGGGAACTAATACAATTAATTGCAATTTCTTAACAATACTATAGGTATCGGGAACTTAGGTAATTGTGAAAAATTTCGACCTCTGTTTTTTTTACTTTTTTACACGTTTTCAGGTGTGAAGAATCCGAAAATAACAAAATTTGTATGGTGTCCGTCTCTATGGTGTCTGTTAGTTTGTTAGTAAGTTTGTTAATCTGTGTACACGATATCTCAAGAACAAATAGTCGCAGAGAAGTCAGCTCAGTTTTAAAATATTACTTTCGACACTGACAAGAACCCATTTCATTTGCAACATTCCAATTAAAAAATTTCGTAAGTTATTATAAATTTACGATATGCTTAACATGAGAGAATAGGGCAAATTTCACTTAAATCTCAATTAAGTAGAAAATTTTTACTGTAAAGATGTCAGGACAGTTTTAAAATATCAGTTTTGAATTCGTAATGAGCTTCATTAACTATAAACTTGCTACTTTGAAAGTTTCGCAAGTTATTTGGAGTTTACGATTTTCTTAACATAGCAGAATAGGGCAAAATTTCACATAAACGTCAATTTTAGAGATATTTTCATCGTAAAGATGTCAGACCACTTTTTAAATATTATTTAGGACACTGGCATGAATATTATTGACTATGAATTTTCCAATATAAAAATTTCGTAAGCTGTTGGAAATTTACGAATTTCTTAACATTGCTGAATAGAGCAAAATTTCACATAAACGTCAATTTTTAGGGGTATTTTCCTCGTAAAGATGTCTGACTACTTTTCAAATATTAAGATACTTGCATGAATATTATTGACTATGAATTTTCCAATATAAAAATTTCTATAAAATAATAATAATAATTTTAAATTTTAAAGGTAACGAAGAGATAAATAAAGTACGAAAGTTTCGCACGGGCTTGCTAGCAAATGAATTATTTAAAGTGAGAAATAAATAAAATTAAATGTTCATTTTTCAACGGGCGTCTTAGTCGCCCTACAACTAACTAGTTTTTAAAGATTTTATATTGGTAAATAATTATGAGATAAAACTAGTTGGCATAGGTGGACTCTGCTCAGTTCCCCACCATATTTATGTTCTCATAAATTTCTAGTGCGAGACATATTATAATCATGTAAAAAAAAAAATGAATTTGACCAAAGCTTGATACAGTGACAGAACGAAATCCCCACCTAATAGGCTATCCACCGTTCACTTCGATATATTTATCTTATTCTAATCTATTAATTTATTTTATCAGGGTCATTTCCGTTGCTTAGTTTTTATGCTACTATTTCCAATGCAATAATCCTCAAAATTCATATTTATATGAAAAATTTACAATTTCGCTATGTTGATAAAATCGTAAATTACGAATAATTTACGAAATTTTCCTATTAGAATATTTGTATTCAATCATGTTCAAACAAATATCATAAATGTAATTTTGAAGTTGTCTAATGTATTTATGATCCTCAAAATGGAAGTTTACGCTCAATTTTGCCTTATTCTGACATGTTAAGTAAATCGTAATTTCCAAATAACTTACGAATTTTTTAAATTGGAAAAATCATAGTCGATGATATTCATGCCAGTATCCTAAATAATATTTCGAAAGTGGTTTGACATCTTTACGATGAAAATATCCCTCAAGATTGACGTTTATGTGAAATTTTCTCTATTCTGTCATGTTAAGAAATTCGTAAATTTCCAATAACTTACGAAATTTTTATATTGGAAAATTCATAGTCATTGGTATTCATGCCAGTGTCCTAAATAATATTTCAAAAGTAGTCTGACATCTTTACGATGAAAATATCTCTCAAAATTGACGTTTATGTGAAATTTTGCCCTATACTGCCATGTTAAGAAATTCGTAAATTTTCAATGACTTACGAAATCTTTATATTGGAAAATTCATAGTCAGTAATATTCATGCCAGTGTCCTAAATAATATTTCAAAAGTAGTCTGACATCTTTACGATGAAAATCTCTCTCAAAATTGACGTTTATGTGAAATTTGCCCTATACTGCCATGTTAAGAAATTCGTAAATTTCCAATAACTTGCGAAATTTTCAGAGTAGCATATTTATAGTTACTGATGTTCATTCCGGCATCAAAATTGATATTTTAAAACTGGTCTGACATTTTTACAGTAAAAAGTTTCCATTTAATGCACGTTTAAGTGAATTTTTGCCCTATTCTCCCATGTTAAGAAAATCGTAAATTTCTACTAACTTACGAAGTTTTTAAATTCGAATGTTGCAAATGAATAGGGTTCTTGCCAGTGTCGAAAGTAATATTTTAAAACTGATCTGACCTCTCTGCGACAATTTGTTCTTGAGATATCGTGTACACAGACTAACAAACTAACGGACTAACACACTAACCCACTAACAGACTAACAAACTAACAGACACCCTACAGACAGACACCATAGAAATTTTGTCATTTTTGGATTCCTCACACCTGAAAACGTGTAGAAAAGTCAAAAAACCGAGGTCGAAAATTTTCACGATTACCTAAGTTCCCCATACCTATAGTATGATGGGGAACTAAAAAACTTTTTATAAACCATGTTTTTAAATTTTCTGTTGAATTATAGCTATAAAACTAACTATATTAGCACTTTATCAATGCGTATTGTTACGAAATTGTAAATAATTGTATTTATTTTTGTATAAATTCTTTCAAAGAGGCTTAGTAAGTTGATAAAATATCAATTTTCTGCATTTCCAGCTCTTTTTCGCGTTAAAATAGCTTAAACTTCCTTTTAAAACGCATTAAAAAGCTCCAATAGGCAGGTAATGGATTTGGCGCCAAATTTGGCAATTTATTGCCCCTGGCGACTTTTGACGAGAAAATCCTTATTATCGATATTCCAAAGATTGATGTTCTAATGTGATTGGTTAAAGAGTTACGAGAAATTTGAATTAAAAAAAGTTGGTTTTAAAAATAAAATATTAATCCTTTCAGAACAACATATATTTGTACAACGAGATATATAAGTTAGAGATCTGATTCAATGGATTAAGGATTAACTTTCCGTGGTTCAAGATGAATCACGTGACATGTTCGAATCTGTTGCTGTGTTTGGCCCTTTATCGCTATTTTGGCATTTAAAATATCAGTTCGGCAAATTATCATTATTATTAGGCAACATGACAGTTCTATGACAGAAATAAATTGTTTTTAAAATAATTTTACACATATTTCACATTTTAATCTATATATACGTATATATAAATCAGTACAAAAAACCCTTAACGGCTTAAAAGTTTGTGACGCCGCTACTTTGTGGCTATAAGAATTTGAAATATGAGTCTTAAAAATAATGATATTAAATTTTAAGTGACGCTTTGCAATTAGTTAAAATATACATAGATTTTCTTATTTGATCATTCACTTTTATATTTTATTTATATTTATAATGCAAACGTAATATTTTTAACTTGAAGATCAGACAGATATATAAAATATACTCACTGATGCTTTTTCATTCGCACTTCAAATTCAAAATAACAGTTTTAAAAGGAATGATATAAGAATTCCAGTGGCGCCTCGGTGTTATTTTAAAAGATTTGTTTTTAGATTCCAATAAAATTACTTTGTTTTGTCTAATAAAGTATATTTACACATTTAAACAGTGCTTTTAATTTTCAAATATACTGTCAAATAATTATACTTTCACTGAGTTAGCATTATAAATTAAAATTATTTATTTCAATAAATAGATTTATCTTTTGCATCACGCTATCCAAAACATAGTATCATAGTGTCCAACTAAGTGAAAATTTGCTCAAAGAGGTAGAGTGACATAAAGAAAACATTTACACAAATTTTACTTGCAGTTTTGGATAGCGTGACGCAAAAGATAAATCAATTTATTGAAATAAATAATTTTAATTTATAATGCTAACTCAGTGAAAGTATAATTATTTGACAGTATATTTGAAAATTAAAAGCACTGTTTAAATGTGTAAATATACTTTATTAGACAAAACAAAGTAATTTTATTGGAATCTAAAAACAAATCTTTTAAAATAACACCGAGGCGCCACTGGAATTTTTATATCCTTCTTTTAAAACTGTTATTTTGAATTTGAAGTGCGAATGAAAAAGCATCAGTGAGTATATTTTATATATCTGTCTGATCTTCAAGTTAAAAATATTACGTTTGCATTATAAATATAAATAAAATATAAAAGTGAATGATCAAATAAGAAAATCTATGTATATTTTAACTAATTGCAAAGCGTCACTTAAAATTTAATATCATTATTTTTAAGACTCATATTTCAAATTCTTATAGCCACAAAGTAGCGGCGTCACAAACTTTTAAGCCGTTAAGGGTTTTTTGTACTGATATCATTACTTTTTAGTGGTTATTGATAAAAAAAATTAAAACAAGTCCTTCTCGCTCCTAGGAAGGGTAAACTAATTTATCTTTTCTTATGAAGTTGCCACTATTTTTTTCAAAATGGCAGCTACAATTTATTAATGGACTTAGTGGATTTATAAATGAAGGCTATGTGTACATGGAGTTTTAAGCAAATCGGTTCATAAAACCTTTCTAATGTAAATTTGAAATTTTCAGTGTGCTGGCACAGGGAAACAAGAGGGTGGATTAAGTTGGCAAATGAACATATCAAATACATTTCTGAGATAAATCTACACTACAAATTTAGTGTGAATTAATTCAGTATTTCAAACGTTATCATATTGATAAATTTTCAAGTAGCCTGCCACTTGGAAACAAAATGGAGAAGCTTCGCACTAGGAAAAAATATTGACTGGGATTCTCAAACTCTTAAAAAAAAAAAAAAAAAAAAAAGAAAAATAAGTGAAAATTTTCAAATTTAAGTTAGAATTACGTAATTTACATTTTGCAAGTTTCTTTTTAGAGAATTACAAATTAAACAGTTAAAGAAAAAATCAAGTAAATGTTAAAAATGGAATTTTATATATTTTCTTTCCCCTTTTGAGGCTAAGTATACTGCTCCAATATTCACAATTTAAATTTTCATCAAAAGTGCAGGTAAATATTACTTCGTATATATTTTCATATAAAACGTTTGGGGGAAAAATAGACAAAATATAAATTAAGCTTTATATTTCTATAATTTTAAAAATAAGATAAAATCACCTGGAGAAAATTTTTATGGAAAATATAAGTAAAGCTTAAAAAAAAATGAAATTTTTGCATAAAAATACTATTTTATAAATATATGTACAACTAGAATAAACAAAAAACCCTCCTTTAATTTTAAATAATTATTTCTACATGTTTCGAAGCAATTAAAAGTTTTTTATTTATTTATTTATTTATTTTTTAAGAAAAATAAATTAAATGTAGTGGCGCCATCTAGTAGTTTATATTAAAAATCATATACATACTGATTTAACTTTTTTTTTTTTTTACCGAAAATGTTTAGAAACAGGTAGAAATAGTTATTTAAAATTAAAGGAGGATTTTTTGTTTATTGCAATTGTAAATATATTTATGAAATAGAATTTTTCATGCACAAATTAATTAATTAAAAAAAGAAAAGAAAAGAAAGAATAATTTTTTTGAAATAAATTATTATGGGTTTCAAAGTAAAGATGTTATTTACTTATTTTGACGTGTTTTTTAATAATTGCTATTTGACACATTTTTCATGAATTTTAATAAAATTCGTGAAAAATGAATTTTACTAAAACACTGTTTAAACACTGTTTATTAAAAACACTGCTTTTTCTAATAAACAGTGTAAGTACTGTTTCATCCCGTAGTCATTATTGCTTTGAATAATAATAAAAAAATTTTGATTATGTTAATATTTAAAATATGTATTATTTTAAAGTCTGAAACATAAATAAATGAATAAATTCTAACTGTATTTTCAAAAGAGATTTTTAATTTTTAAAAAGAAAAAAATATATATACATGTATTTAAGAAATAGTATGTTTGAAATAAAAACGATAGATGGCGCCAAAACTCTATTTGCTGTTTTTTTGCATTCCCGGCGCGTAAGGATACATGAATAGGAATTGCAAATCATTGAGTTATTATAAAATCGATGTTCAGGAATGATTAAAAATTTTTTAGCTTTAAAAAATTGTAAATTCATCATTATTATGATAAAATGGAATATCTAAAATTACAAAATACTTCCTTATTTAAAATATCATCTAAATATTTTTTTGACTAAATATGAAATTTTGAAATCAAAAATATTTTTTTCATAACAGAAGAGAAAATATATTTAAGTGAATTTGACTTAGTATACATACAATAAATATTTTAAACATGTAATAAAGTACTTTTGCGTTAAAAAAAAATTCTAAATAATTCGTTGGCTGCATTCAAGTCGGTCAACAAACCAACCCGCATACCTCACAAGTAAGAACCGGATAACAGCGTTTTCACCCGAAGAAACATATGTAATTGGCGGAGTAATATAGTTCCATATTTAAAGCGATTTATATAAAAAACAAGAGTTTTCCTGAAAAAAACGAAAACGTTACTAGATTCAGAAAACTCCTATTAACAACATATATTAATTATATGAAAATCCTTCGAGCCGTTTTAGAGATATTTTTCAGAATTTCAGTCCATTACACCAACCTTTTTCCCTTTTTGGCTTTAAATTGAGATTCAGATCTCAAAACATACTGCGTGTAAAAATGTAAAATTTTCAGGATAGATTAAGACCGAAGATAAAAGACTATTCTGAAAAGATCAGAACAAAATATGGCATATTTGCTGAGATATTAAGTGTCGGCTTTTACAAATCTCTTTGATGTCAAACTAGCCGTATATTATGAGTTCGCAGCGTCCCGTTTGTCCCTCCGCTTGCGTCACTCAAAAAACTGCCGTTTTTCATGATGAATGTTTATCTGTATGTCCTTTATAAAATCGTAAACGGCTTGACCGATTTCGATCATTCTTTTTTTGTTTTTTTCCCTTATAGGTCAGGGATGGTTTAGGAAAAAAAAAAATTGAAAAAATTCGCCCTCCAAAGGGGGGGGGGAGGGGGGGCAAAACGTGAATTCAAAAAATCCTTCATATCTCAAACAAAAAAACAGATATCCGTAAAATTTTTGCTTTAAAATATAGCTAATATAAATGTCTAAAAACCAATTTCTGGAATTTTCCAAATTCGGTCCCCAAGGGGGAGGGGGGAGGGGCAAAACGGGATTTCACATGCGTAAAACGCGATTTCGCATAATCCTATATATCTCAAACAAAAAAAAACAGATATACATGAAATTTTTGCTATAAAATATAGCTAATACAAATATCTAAAAACGAATTTCTGGAATTTTAAAAATTCAGCCCCCAGGTGGGGCAGCAGGGGGGGGAGGGGCAGCAGGGGCAAAAACAATTAGAAATACAGTTAGGCCTTTCAAAATTGGTACAAATAGGTTTCAATAGCCTGCAAGTCGAATGGGAATATTTTCGAAAGTGTAAAGTTATTAGGAGGGGAGAGAAGGGGGGAGGGGAGAGGGGGGGGGGGTAAAAAAAATAAAAATAGAGTTAGATCGTTCAAATTTGGTATATAGAGGTTTTCGATACTTACAAATCGATTGCGGATATTTTCGAATTTGTAAAATTATTAGGAGGTGCGGAAAGGAGGCGGAGCGGTAAGGGGGGGGGGCTATGGGCAAAAACAAATAGAAATGCAGTTAGGCCGTTCAAAATTGGTACAGATTGGTTTTAGAGGCCTGCAAGTCGAATGGGGATATTTTCGAAAGTGTAACGTTATTAGGAGGGACGGGAGGGGGGCGGAGGGGAAAAAATAAGATAGAGTTAGATCATTCAAAATTGGTACATAGAGGTTTTCGATACTTACAAATCGATTGCGGATATTTTCAAATTTTTAAAATTATTGGGAAGGGGGGTGGAGAGTGGTGGGGCAAAAAAATAAAAATAGAGATAGATCGTTCAAAACTGGTGCATAGAGGTTTTTGATATTTACAAATCGATTGCGGATATTTTCGAATTTGTAAAATTATTAGGATAGACGGGAGGGGGGGGGGCGAAGGGGGAAAATAACAGAAATAAGAGATAGAGCATTTTGGGAATTTTTTCCGAAGGCAGTGAGAACCCGGTGCGACATTTTTCCTAATCAGATTTTGTTTCGCTTTTTTTTTTTTTTTTTTTTTTCACGTGATAAAAATTAATGCAATTTTGAGAATTCAGTAATTATAGTGATTCATTTAAAAATAGGGTCCAGCGAAGCGGGCGAAGCCTGCTAGTAAATAATAAAATACCTTTTTTTTCATCGTTTCCCAACAAAGTGTAAAAGTGTTTATAAAAGAAAATTTAAACTTTTAAAGAGCTAACTTTAACAACAAATCCGCGATTGTAATGAAATGCTCGCCCTCTGGTGGGCTATGGTGAAATTACAATTAACATCCATCAATCAATCAATTACAATCAACTTCCATCAAGCCGCCATTGCTTGTCTATGTTTAGTTTCACATATATTTATTGAATAAAAATGAATAAATCCGGTAAAAAAGATAACATATACTGTTGTGTGCTACAGTCACGGAGTAATATTAATAGGAGTTGAAGGTCCAATGGGAGAAAGCTACGAACCTGTGATGTAAATTTTTGGTAAATATTGAGGGCGCCACTTCTCATTACTCCCTACCTCGGCGCGGATATAGTGTTGTTTTCAATAGAATTTGCTGGAGTACATTTAAAATTTTTTAATTTAAGCAATTTAATTTTTTTGTAAGTTCCTAAAACTGCATAATTCAGATGTTTCAAATAAATGCTTCGTTCCTAGTTGTAAAACAGGCTATGATAGTGGTAAGGAAAAAAAAAAAAAAAAGCCCCAGGAAAGAAACAATGTCCGAGTTCGTGTTTTCTGCACCTAAAGTAAGTTTATCTTTTTTCTTTACAAAATTTCATTCATTCTCCTTCCTCCCAATTGTCTGTTTTAGCTAGCTTCGGTTCGTAAAGATCGTCATTTTTTAAAAGCTCTCTTTCAAAGTTAAATTAGTATAAAATGGCTCTTAAAAAAAACATGTTGGTTAGAATACTCTATTTAATGAAATTTGCTTTCAATCGAACTTTTTTCAGCTTGATATTATTTTTAAAAAAATAATTAAAACGATACATTTCCCCATTGAATAACATTGCGGAAGCTGGAGAGAAGGAAGTATTGTACGCTGGCGCCATCTGTAAACATTATAAAACAACATCACAAAATTTCAGCATTACCTTCTTCTCCTGTCTTTTTACTCCGTGGCTACAGTGTAACTGTCAAGGCCATGGTGCTTTTTACAATTTCATTTATTTACTTTTGAGTGGCAACAGAGGTTTTTTTGTTTTTTGGTTTTGTGTTCGAATGTAAAAAATTGTCCGATGCTAAAAGTTTGAATTCTGTGATGTTTTTCCCTTTTGAATAAACCTTTTTTTCTGAGTTTGCATTTACAGTCCTTTGATATGCGGATAGCATAATAGATATTCTTTATCAAAAAAGGAATAACGTAAAATTTTTGGTACCCTCGGCGGGACTGTAAATGCAGTTAATTGTGAGTACGGCTAATTTAGAAAATTTGAAAAAAGCTAAAAAGGCTGAAAGAGCCGCTTCGAAAGCATATAATAAAATTGAAGAATTGATAGCCTCATAAGATGTTGACCTTGCAGAATTGGAATCAGAATTGAGTGTTTTTAAATCGAAAGTTGATCGCCTGGAAATACGCAGGTACAACTATAGTATTTCCCCTCAGCTGAATTTGGCGATTTTTCTTTGGCGCCGATTTGAGCGTGATAAAGCAATAAGAATTGAAACAAAAGTAAGAAGAATAATTGATAGCCATCAAACTGTAAGTACTGCTTTTAGTCGAATTCAGAGTGAATCTGTTATTGTTAATTCTGTAGAAAATATTAATGAGAAAAGAAGGTTTAAATTACCAAGATTAGAATTACGACGGTTTGATGGTAATGTTAAAGAATGGCTTTATTTTTGGAGCCAATTTGAAAAAATTCATAACGATTCTACTATAGCTAATTCTGATAAATTTCAGTATCTATTACAAGCTACTGTTGAAGGATCCCGAGCTAGAGAGGTTATTGAAAGTTTTCCGCCAACTGGCGATAATTATATAAAAGCAATTGATTGTTTGAAAACCCGTTTCGGTCGTGATGAATTACAAATTGAAATTTATATTAGAGAATTGTTAAAATTAGTTTTGAAGAATGCCAATTCAAAATTTTGTTCAAACAATTTATGTGTACTGTATGATAATCTCGAACAGCAAATTCGTGCACTGGAAACACTTGGTTTTACAACTGATAAATGTGCAGCATTACTTTATCCTTTGGTTGAATCGTGTATGCCTGAAGATTTCCTTAGAGCTTGGCAGAGAAGCTCACATTTTGATCATGACAATGATCCAAAAAAAAGGCTTGACAGTTTGTGAGCCTTTTTAAAAACGGAAGTAGAATCTGAGGAAAGAATTAACTTAGCTATGGCTGGTTTTGATTTGAATTATTCTTCTTGTAAAGGGAATAAAGAAAACACAGAAAAAATTTGTACTGCTGCTAGTTTGTTAACTACTAATGCACTTGCAGAGAAGTTGTGCACTTTCTGCAATGGAAAACATGAATCGATGAATTGCTCTAAAGCACGAAAAATGTCATATAATGAAAAAATAAAAATTTTAAAAGATAAAGGTTGTTGTTTTAGATGTTTAAAAGTTGGCCAAAGGGCAGAAAAATGCCGATGTTTTGTGGAATGTACTATTTGTAACAGAACACATTTTGCTATTATGTGTACAGCACGGAGTAATATTTAATATAATTAAATATTACTCCGTATTAAATATTAAATATATAATATTAAATATTTAATATAAATATTTAAATATTACTCCGTGGTGTACAGAATCAAACAAAAGTGTAAATAAGTCTACATCAAATAATCCGGAAAAGGAAATTAAAGAGCAGAATAAATCTGTGAATTTGGCAACCATATCCAAATCTCCGCAAGTTTTGTTGCAAACTTTGAAAGTTAATTTAAAATATAAGAGCAGTATTTTAGTTGTGAGAGCACTGTATGATTCCGGATCTCAAAAATCGTACGTTAGAAGAGAGATAGCATCTAAGTTAAATTTGAAACCTCTGCGTCAGCAACGTTTGTCTCATTCACTTTTTGGAGGTGAAAAGAGCAACAACGAATTTCATAATATATATAAAATTGAACTAGGAAGCTTAAATGGAAATTTTTACTGCAATTTTGATGTAGTTGATCAAGAAACTATTTGCAATGATGTTCCCTCTGTTTCGTGTGGCCCATGGATTGATGAATTAAGATCTATGAATATACACATTTTTGATACAGAAGATAATTCGGGTCCAATTGATGTTCTCATTGGAGCAGATGCTGCTGGTAGACTTTTTACTGGAAAGAGAAAAGTTCTATCTAGTGGGCTAGTAGCTGTGGAATCCTATCTAGGATGGACACTTATGGGGAAAACCAATTCACCTTCTGAAAAAGAAGATACTACTATAATGGTAATTTCCTTATTTGTTAGAGAAGCAACTATTTCCGATCTTTTTAGTCTGGAAGTTTTAGGAATAAGGGATCCTGTCGAAATGAAGACCAAAAAAGAGAACGAGCATTTGACCAAGCTATATTTTGAAGAAACATTAAGAATTAATGAAGATGGAAGATATGAAATTGCTCTTCCATGGAAAGAAGATCATCTTCCCCTACCCACCAATAAAGAACTAGCCATGAAAAGATTAATAACATCAACTAGAAAATTACATCAAGAAAATTTGTATATAGCTTATGATAATGTGTTTAAGGAATGGGCTTCATTAGGTATAATTGAAGATGACTCAATCCAATCATCATCTCACCCTTTTGAACACTACTTACCTCATAGACCTGTTGTGAAACAACATGGAACTACGAAAGTGCGTCCAGTTTTTGATGCGTCTGCAAGACAAGTCGAATCACCATCATTGAATCAATGTTTAGAATCTGGAACTAATTTATTAGAATTAATCCCTGATCTTCTTCTTAGATTTAGAGAACATAAATGTGGAATTGTTGCTGATATCGAAAAAGCATTTCTACAGATAAGTGTACGACCAGAAGATAGAAATTACCTTAAGTTTTTTTGGTGGAATGAAAAAGAAAATAACGATCCTAAGATAATGCGGCATTCTCGTGTGGTGTTTGTTGTGAAAAGTAGTCCTTTTCTTTTAGGAGCTATGTTAGAGCATCATTTGAAAAAATATCTGAATAATTCAAAATATAATCAAAAATATGTTGAGATTATTCTTCGAAGTTTTTACGTAGATGATCTAGTTACAAGTTTAAATAACAAATCAGATATATTACCATTTGTTGAACAGTCTCGTCATATTTTGACTGAAGGAAAATTCAATTTAAGAGGATGGAAGTATACAGGAGATGAAGATTCAGAACAGGTTACTTCTGTTTTAGGATTGCTTTGGAATCGCAGAGAAGACGAACTGAAGATCAATTTGGATTGGTTGAATACACACAGACTTGAAATTGTATCGAAGAGAGTAATTCTTTCTGTTACGCAAAGAGTTTTTGACCCAATTGGGTTTTTATGCCCTGTCCTCTTAGTTCCCAAGCTAATGTTACAAAAAATGTGGAAAGACAATATCTCGTGGGATAAGGAAGTTGAAGATAGTATGAGACGAGAATTTGTAAGATGGTTTGAAGGTTTGAATATCTTGAAGAATTTGACTACTGTTCGTTGTTTTTTTCCTGATGTAACTAGTCAATATAGCATTAGCATTCATACGTTTTGCGATGCTAGTCAATTTGCTTACGCGTTTTCATTCGCATCGAATATGCTGATGTTTATGTAACTCTTTTGGCAGCGAAATCAAGGGTTGCCCCAGTTAAACCCATCACTATTCCTCGTCTCGAATTACTAGCTGCAACGGTGGGAGCTCGATTATGTAAATCCGTACTCAGTGCACTCCAGTGGGAAGGTATTGAACAACATTTATTTCTGGACAGATTCAACTACTGTATTGAGCTGGATTCAGCGTGAAGAAAATTAGGCTGTTTTTGTCAATAATAGAATACAAGAGATCAGAAAATTAACTGATTCTACCCTTTGGAAACATCTTCCTGGAGCTCAAAATCCAGCCGACTTGCCTTCAAGGGGGTGCTCTGCTCAACAACTCTCAGACAGTAAATGGTGGGAGGGACCTACTTGGCTTCGAGAAACTAAAGATAAATGGCCTGTCACCAAATCCATTTTCGATGAACAAGCTATTCTAAAAGAAAGAAGAAAAACGAGCCCAACGTCCAATAGCTTGCCTATCATTTGTTTTTTGAATCAAACTGAAAATGATAAATGCAGCAATAAAAAACACGAAGAAGAAGAGTATTTGAATAGAAATAGTTCAGGTTGGTACTATTTTTATTTTTCGAGTTATGATAAAATGCTAAGAATGGTTGCCTGGATGAAAAGATTCGTTTTCAACTGTAGAAATTCAACTTCACGAATCATTGGTGAGTTATCATATAGAGAAATAAAATGTGCAGAACTAAAGATAATCAAGATGATACAAGACGAATATTTTGCTTCTGACGTCAATAGAAAAAAACTGAATTCTTTAAAAACTAGAAGTGGGAGAGTGGTTAAACCTCCTCTAAAATTGGACTTATAAAACTTTATTTATCTTCTGAACTTTAAAATTGTTGTGGAAGTCCTTGAAATATCAAGTAGAAATGTGTTGTTTTATTGTATTTTGAAATTTTCATTTTATTATTTGTTTTGTTATATAGTTAAGTTGCCTTCCGCCAACTTAAGGTGGGAGGATGTCAAGGCCATGGTGCTTTTTACAATTTCATTTATTTACTTTTGAGTGGCAACAGAGGTTTTTTTGTTTTTTAGTTTTGTGTTCGAATGTAAAAAATTGTCCGATGCTAAAAGTTTGAATTCTGTGATGTTTTTCCCTTTTGAATAAACCTTTTTTTCTGAGTTCGCATTTACAGTCCTTTGATATGCGGATAGCATAATAGATATTCTTTATCAAAAAAGGAATAACGTAAAAGTAACTCCAAAGGATCAAGAAATCCAGAATTAAGCTTCCATTTATTTCCAAATGACAAATTTAAAATTTCAGTTGCTTCGGCTAATGGAAGTAAAGAATTAATCAGATGATTTGAAACTAATATTTGTTCAACTTCAGTGAAAAATCTACTTCCGATCGAACTTTGAATAAACTGAAATATTTTTTTCCAAAAGCAATCAATTTTCCATGATGTAATGGCGGAGAAATTATAGTACGAATATTAAGTAGAATAACAAAAAGAACAATAATAAATACACGTGGCTATTATATTTACTAACAACAAAAGCTGAAAAAGCGCCATCTATCGATAATTACAAACGTGGATAATAATTTTCAACTATTTTTAAGCATTTTGTCAGTTAAAGTTCGACTACACGAAATAAAAGAGAAGTAAAATCAAAATCAAAATGATTTAGAACAAAAGAATATTAAACTACGTAAGTAAACAAAAACATTAGCGTTTATGACTTATGCGAAGAACAATCTCCAAACCGCTGCCATAGAAATTTTCTGAAAATAAGCTGTTACCAAGGGAACCATCGAATACGTAGGTGCAAGGAGAGCATGTCACATGACTCATCTTGGACCTTCTCAAGGGTTACCATTTATCACTCTACTTTATATATCTCGTTGTATTTGCATCATGAACTACATTACACTTTACTAATGTGTAGAAAATCTTTTAAATGATAATGACGTCAATTTTTGCCAGATGCATAATTTAACTTTTTACAATTTTTTAACGCTCACGTTTAATTAAATTTATTTATTTTTATGTCGAAAAAAATGAACTCTAAATTTTTTTTTGGCAACAATTAAATTATAGCTAATATTTTAACAACGAGATATATAAAGTAGAGGGATAAATGGTAATCCTTGAGAAGGTCTAAGATGAGTCATGTGACATGCTCTCCTTGCACCTGCGTATTCGGTGGTTCCCTTGGTAACAGCTTATTTTCAGTAAATTTCTATGGCAACGGTTTGGAGATTGTTCTTCGCAGCCAATGTTTTTGTTTACTTACGTAGTTTAATATTCTTTTGTTCTAAACCATTTTGATTTTGATTTTACTTCTTTTTTATTTCGTGTAGTTGAACTTTAACCAACAAAATGCTTAAAAATAGTTGAAAAAATATTATTTGTTGTTAAATTTAGCTCTTTAAAAGTTTAAATTTTCTTTTATAAATACATTTAAACTTTGTTGGGAAGCTATGAAAAAAAGGTATTTTATTATTTATTAAAATGTGAAATGTGTGTAAAATTATTTTAAAAACAATTTATTTCGGTCATAGGACTGTCATGTTACCTAATAATAATGATAATTTGTCGAACTGATATTTTAAATGCCAAAATAGCGATAAAGGGCCAAACACAGTAACCTATTCGAGCATGTCACGTGATTCATCATGAACCACGGAAAGCTAATCCTTCATCCATTGAATCAGCACTCTTATATATATATCTCGTTGTATTTTAAGGACTATTTTTATTGCTATTAGGAGCTTATCATTTTCATATTTTAATTAATTAAAAGAAAATTATTCGAAAATCTGACTTCGAAGTATTGTGTTGTCACCGGGTTATGAGCTACTGTGAAAGTTTCAAATGTCTAAGCTAGTAGGGAAGTTAGTTAAAAATAGATTGCAAGATTTGTACCGGATAAACACACAAACAAACAAGAATAGAAGTTAATAAAAACATGGTAATAATATGGAATTTTCAAAAAAAATTTAAATATAGTTAGAAACTATATTTAAAAAAAAATAATAAAATAAAAGCTATCCGCGATTGTAATGAAATGCTCGCCCTCTGGTGGGCTAAGGTGAAATTATCACACCACTGCATATCCTCATATTATGCAATCGACTTTCCATGATGAAATGGCGGAGAAAGAATAATAATTACACGTGGCTGTTATATTTACTAACAACTGCAGTGTTCAGAGAGCGCCATCTATCGATCATTATAAACGCGGATAGCCAGCGCCTGCAGTAAATTTACTGTATAAAAATAGTTTAATTTAAAAGGAAAGAGTAATAAAACTTTAAATGTCGTTATTTATTTAAAAAAAAAAAAAAAAAAAAAAAAAAAAAAAAAAAGAAATGAAAGGAAAGGAGCGTTTAATTCACCTTTAGTACATAAATTTTATTTGCTAAATTATCCGTGTGTATTCACCCGGGAAAAGACGACTATTAGGCAGATGATAGAATGGCCGTCTTTCCTCATAAGGAAAGAAATCACATTTTCCCCCACGAGAACCTATCTATGCCTTATTCCTTTTCACTCCAGACAGACATCAAAATGGGAATGTAATGGTGCTCGTATCAGAAGTAGCTTTTATAGCGTTGAAAACACACGGATGTTTTAGCAAATAAAATTTATGAATAACTTATGTACTAAAGATGGATGAAAAACACCAAATACAGTATCATTTTTTTTTCAGAGTTGATAAAAATCTTGATTTTTTTTTTAATAAAAAAAATCGGATTTTTTTTATTTAAATCGGATTTTTTTGATCTAAAAAGAATTTTTGAAATTTAAATATATTTAAGTATAATATTTGATACAAACAAATTAAATTGTTGAAGTTAGATGTCTAAATCAATTATTTTTTTTATATACTAGGGGGCTCTGCCTCCTGCTCGCTCCACACACCAACCCCCGAGGAAGGCTTCGCCTCCCCCCGACTCGCTTCGTTCATTAATCCCTGCGGGATTCTACCCGACTATTCACAACTTTGTCTTTCATTGAATTGGAATATTAATAATACATAACACAAGAGAGTTGAACAATATTATAAAAATCCACCATATTTGGTATCGCATTGAAATACACAATATTTAATATTATATCGTTTAATAATATGTCAAAAATCTGTTATAACGTTCGACAATTTAATAACAATTTGCCATTATTTTGAGAGAGAACATAAAATAAACAACCATAGCACTAATTATTTAGAACAAGTAGAAATTCTTGACATCTAAATCATTTAGCGTTACAACTTTAGTATATGATCGACTTGTTAAATTTTTGTCACTGTTTGACGATGAATTTTTTGGGTGTTATTGCTTGATTACAGAAATTATGAACTTATTTTTTCTAATGCCTATATATATATATTTTTTTACTATTGAATTTTTTTAGTTAATTTAGGACAATATGTAATAATCTGCATTTATTTCCAGCGTACAGCAAGGTTTAAAATGGTCCTTCCAACACTAAAGATGCAACTTTTTAAAGTGCATTTTTTTCTAGAATATGATTTAGTCAGGTTGAAGATAAATATTTTATGCGATTATTGCAATTATTTTAAAAATTTCATTAGTGGTAGTAGTACGACAGGACAAATTCTTTCAGATAGCTATTTTGCATTGTCGACACTTATTGTACTGCACCACGAATTTGCCAAGATGCCTGTCAATATCTGATTTTACCATTTAATTTCTTAAACTGTATTAAATACTAAGGAACAACTTTAGTATATCCCCACAACGATATTTGGCGATTTTTTGTTGGCGATTATGGCTAAATCATAAATGATAAATGATAAAATCATAATCTAAATCATAGATTATAAATTATAAAACATAAAATCATAAATCCAAAATAAACAACATATAGGCTGCCATATTATATCGCAAACAGTCCAGAATGACATCGTTATCGTTCAAAACGGCGCCAAAGAAAAATCGCCAAATTCAGCTGTATGGATACACTAAAGTTATATCAATACTATGTTAAATCTGAAAAATAAATAAATAAATAAATAAATAAAAATCACATTTTTCGAAATCTACTGATAAGTGAAAAATTCATCCTTGATTGTATTGTAAAAATAAATTGCTGGTTTGAAGTATTCGAGATAGACCATCACCATTCATAAATTGGATGGCTTTTGAATATTTGTTGACAATATTTTCTGAATAAGTGTTGATGATGGCTCCTGAATACTTGTTGGCGATATCTTCTGAATAATTATTATTGTTGGCGATATCTACTGGATATATATTGATCATGACATCTTAATAGTTGTTGGCGATGTCTCCTGAACTTGTGTTGATTTTGGTCTGAATATTTGTTGGCTACATCTTCTGGATATGTACTGATTACACCTTGATTATTTTTACATATATATTATGTAATATTAAATTTAGAAAATAAAAAATGAGAGTGGAGAATGAAATTTAATGACATTGGATAATTTAATTTAATTTATAAAGACATCAATGGTACAGGAAAAACTACTTCAGCCTTTTTCTTTCTAATAATGAACAGAACGAAAAACGGATATTTTACCTAGAGATATTTTGTACATTTAGACCAAATAAAAAAATTTCTTCTTTTTTTCTCTCGTGAATTAAGTTGAAAAATATTTAAAATAAAATTGAAAAAAATCGTTCTAAAGCAATGGTACAGTTTAACCTCTTGGCGAAATTTTAAATTTGACACCGAAGTAGCTTAGACAATTCTCGAGAAAATCTTGACATGCATAATTGCGATAGATAATTTAAGTCATCGTCAAAATAAATAAAAATTTTAAAATCAGCCAATGAGGTCCTGTATTAGCTGTAACTACAATATTTAAGCAATGCAGTTACTACATTCCTTTATATATATATAAAAAAATATATATATATATCCTGTTGTACTGAATTCTGTTTTCTGCAAAGTTTTATATCAATGCTTAAAAAACAAAAATAGGTTGCGGATTTTATTATTATTATCATTATTATTGCACCATTTTATAATTTATCTCTATAGGAAGGCATGGCTAGAGTTAAAATGGCTATTGTGGTTGCGTAAATGAATTCCTTGGCGAAAAACGTACGAGCTACATTTCTAAATTTTAAAAATCGCTAAATTGGTCATAGTAAAGATCTATCCTTTTAAATATGTTTTGAGTTAAAAAACTAAATGTTTATGTAAACTAATATAATTTTTTATCTCATAAATTCAATTTTAAAAATGTCTGCGCTTAACCTCTAACTCTATACCAATAATTTTAACATAATCATGGTATTCATTACTAAATCTTTTTCGCCTAATGTTAAAATAAAGGAACAACTTCAGTATATCCCCACAACGATATTTGGCGATTTTTTGTTGACGATTATGGCTAAATCATAAATATAAAAATCATAATCTAAATCATAAATGATAAAATCATAATCTAAATCATAAATGATAAAATCATAATCTAAATCATAAAATCATAAATCCAAAATAAACAACATATAGGCTGCCATATTATATCGCAAACAGTCCAGAACGACATCGTTATCGTTCAAAACGGCGCCAAAGAAAAATCGCCAAATTCAGCTGTGGGGATATACTGAAGTTATACCATAATATAAACTAAAATAAAAATATAAACTAATTTTTGTTTCACCTTTATTAAATTTTTGCGTAATATTTTAAAAATATTGGTTATTTTCAAATGTTTTGCTATTCTAAATATTTTTTTCTTTTCTCGAGCATCTCAAAGATGCCAATTATTCAATTTTTCTTATTTACACCATTGATCACATTTTAATTTTCCCGAGGAAAGTGACGTCAGAGACACAGAAAAAAACGTCATAAGAGAAACTTTTCCCTCCAGTGGCAAATAGAGAACCTTTATAAATCCGCGTTTTTACTTAATGACTTACTTAATTAAAATGATAGAAATTTCTAAGCAGCTGAAATGCTTTCCTTAAAGCAGTTGGAATACACTGGTATATCTCATGACGCGGGGAACCCTGCCCTCCGCGAGAAGTTGCTGTCGCAGACAAAAAAAAATTGACACCAGCGACAGTTACTTTTTTTTTGATATATAGAGATAATTAAAAATACATATAACTAAAAAATATATACAAGAATAATTTATAAATCAGTAGAAAATAATTACTTACCTTACAATATAGGGTTTTCTGCCTGTTTTAATTATCTGTAATCTATACCATAATTTAAATAAAGGAGGCTTTATGTTAATTTAGACATTTTACTCCTTCAACCACAGATTTATTAGAAAGATGAAGTAGACTAAGGGCTGTAATCACAATAATTTTTATTTTTTCCGAAAATTTTACATTACAACCAATATTTTATATTTTATTTAGTGACAGTGGTTAAATGATATATAAATAAAACCAAGTTTAGCTGCTTTATCATTTCCAAGTCTGTTTCGAAGTTTAGATTGCACTAATCCATAAGTTGAAAAAATCCTCTCTAAAGAAGCAGTTGATGCCCTTGCAGTAAACAATTGAGTAAGCGCCTGGTTCAGGTGATCAATTTTTCCAGTGTTACTTGAGAAAAAGTGACTTTTCCACCAATCGAGTGGGGAAATCTTACTGAGCACATCTTCACCAAAAAGTAAACATCTTCATAGAAAGGATCAGATTTTCCAAGGAATTTCATTATAACTGGAATAATATCGGGGGAGTAATTTTCATTTGCAAATGTAAAAGATTATTTTCTTTCCAAATTGGACAAATTTTTTTCACAAAAGCTAGGGTCTACTAGATAAGTTAAGAAATGGAAAGCTCCCAGTGCTTCATGGTATCGCTTATTAAAAGCTGTTAAAGTTAAAATTGATTTATCGCTATCCTTATCCACATCTTTAAGTTTCATCTCCAAAGTTTTCCAAATGTATACAGCTTCAGCAATAGTACAAGTATTTTTTTGAATAGAGTCTAAAGCTACAGCAATAGGTTCCAATCGTTTTAAAAGATGTTCGGCATTTCTTTTCAATCCAATATTAGCCACTTTATTGTAAACAATACTATCATTTTTTCCCTATGCTCCTCACAAATTTTCAAGAGAAGATACCAGTTTTTTATATATTTTGTTAAACAATCTACCATTGTGTTCCAGCGTAAATCACATGGTAAAACTAGTTTTAATCCGTCTTCTTGTTTATATTTGGAATTAGCAAAGTGATTATTCCTAAAATATTTAACAATATAAACTATATGCTCTTTTACATAATCTATTTTAAGATCTTTAGCAAGTAAGTTCAACAAATGGGCTGAACAACCATATGTAAGGAGATCAAGCTGATTATCTTTATCAAGTTCCTGTCGCATGCCCTTAACGTTCTTTGCATTGTCTGTCACAAAGCTGCGAACAGAGCAGTTGAAGTTACGTTCACAGTTCAATACAACTTCTTTTGCTAATTTAGTCAAGTATTCAGCAGTATGAGAGAATCCTGATGTATCTATTGATTCAACAACAACAAAAAAAAAAAAAAAAAAAAAAAATTCTCCTGATGCTGCAGTTACTGATGCACAGATAATGGGCTCATTACTCACATTTGACCATCCATCTAAACTCATACAGACAATTCGTCCCTCAAGAATCTTGGCACATTTTTCTTTTTCTTCAATGTAAACATTTTCCAAAAGTTTCCCAGCCACATCAAATCTGCTTCGTGGGACATACCCTGGATACAACATTGAGACCATCTTTTTAAATTCACCATGTTCAACAGACTGAAAGGACGAATTTGTGGCATATACATACCTTGCTATTTGCATGTCAAAAGCACTCTTTTGGGAACTTGAAGTTTTAATTACGTATGAATTCATACTTCTTTTTTTATTATTTTCTTCTGTATTAGGTACCATTTTTCTTTTTTTATCTTCAGTAGAAACCACTTGGTTAATACTTCTATTTATTATTTTTGATGTACCGTCTTCCAGTGATGGACCTGTTAAAATTAAATAAAACATATGTAACATTTATCTGTTAAATAAAATAAATATATTGATAAATTCAAAATAAAAGGTAATATTGATAAAATTAGCTTTATTTTTATTAATATCTCAGAATTTTCTTAAAAAAAAAAAAAAAAAAAACTACTTTTAGTATAATGCATTTTAGAGAAAATCATTTTTTGGTTTTTGCATTTTACATTTTAAAATATTTTTGTAATCATTCTTAAATACAAGTGTAACTTTGAAAAAAAAATCTATAAAATGTGTACATTTTTAGAATGCATCTGTGCTTCTAAAAATATACAAATTTTATTTGTTTATATAGATACAGATTACATTTAACAATATACAAGTTATGTAGAAGTAATTAAAATGTATAATAATTTAATTTAAGACGTTATATCTCATGAAGTAAGAATTAAACTCCATTTTTACACACAATAAAATATGAATTATCAACTAACCTGCAGAGTTGCATGCATTTATTCCTGGTTCATCCTCTATAGAATCATTCTGTATCTGTTCTTGTGCTGTACATATTTCCTTATGTTTCTTCATCCTACACACTAGACCCATCATTAATAAGCCACAAACTTTGCACTTAGCCCTTACACCTTTACCAGAAGTTGATTTTTCTTCTGTAAAATTATACCAAATGGGATGTCTTTTCCTCCCTGACATTTTAAGAAACAGATTTTAGAAATATGAAATATATAAACTTTTTTATTGGCAATGATGAGCTTAAATCTGATGGTTTTTCCTACTATAAAACAACATGAAAACTAAAAGAAAATGGCACAATACTGAAATGAGCTTAGTTATTCATTAAACAGGTGCTTCTCATCAAACAGGTGCATGACTGCAGCAGGGTTGCCAGATTGAAAAGTTAAACGTTATCCAGATGGGCTAATTTTAGCCACATCTGGCAACTCTGGACTGCAGGTGCACATCTGACTTTGAGAAAAACGTGCTACAGGCAGGGCCCGACTTAGACTACCTGGAGCCCCGGGGCAAGCCTATTTTGGGGGGCCCCCTTGCAGTGGCATAAGAGTTCTTTAGGTTGCAGAATTTCTGCATTCGTCTGTAGGGGGGCCCCTTCCAGAAGGGGGGCCCAGGGCATTTGCCCCGTATGCCCTGCCGTTAGTCAGGGCCTGGCTACAGGTTCCATCCAAACAGGTTTATAAATAGGTAAAGCAAGATAAATTCCAGAATTTCCCCAGGTTCATAAAAATAAATAAATAAAAGCGGGGGGGGGGGGGGGGTGATAATACTTTTTTACATTTTTGGATGCATTTATTTTTATTTTTTTTGAGGCACTTAATATTTAACTAGTATGTTGTGGCCACCACAAGACTTTCTTCTATATTTTCCTATATACATATTCAATCAGTAACAATACTTGGAAAAAAAAAAAAAAATACGATTTTTTTCTAAGTTTTTTTTTTTTTGTTAAAAGTAATACATATTCAACCAGTAACAATATTTAAAAAAAAAAAAAAAAAAAAAAAAAAATACGATTTTTTTTCTAATTTTTTTTTTTTTTTTGTCAAAAGTAAAAAAAATCGATAACTTTGTTTTAAATTATCACAGATTTATAGTGCAACCATTCGTTTTAAAGGTATTGACGAGATCTTTCGAAAGATACCCATCTTGAAAATTTACCCCCCCGGGGGGTACTTCCCCCCCAGGGGGGGAAGCGATGCCCCCACATGCACAGAAATTTTTTCCTATAACTATTACTATTATCAATAACTCATATTAATTTTACAATCACAAGTTAAAAATAACTCTCATTATGTACATTTATACAAAATTTTGTCCTATACTGCCATGTTAAAAATTTAGAAAAAATGCGATCACAGCGCCACCTGTTGAGCTATTGATCCCCAAATGTAATCAGCACCAGTTTATGTCGGTGACCAACTAAATACCAAGTTTGGTTAAGTTTCGTTAAAAAAAAAAAAAAAAAAAAAAAAAAAAAAAATTACGATTTTTTTCTAAGTTTTTTTTTTTTTGTTAAAAGTAATACATATTCAACCAGTAACAATATTTAAAAAAAAAAAAAAAAAAAAAAAAAAATACGATTTTTTTTCTAATTTTTTTTTTTTTTTGTCAAAAGTAAAAAAAATCGATAACTTTGTTTTAAATTATCACAGATTTATAGTGCAACCATTCGTTTTAAAGGTATTGACGAGATCTTTCGAAAGATACCCATCTTAAAAATTTACCCCCCCGGGGGGTACTTCCCCCCCAGGGGGGGAAGCGATGCCCCCACATGCACAGAAATTTTTTCCTATAACTATTACTATTATCAATAACTCATATTAATTTTACAATCACAAGTTAAAAATAACTCTCATTATGTACATTTATACAAAATTTTGTCCTATACTGCCATGTTAAAAATTTAGAAAAAATGCGATCACAGCGCCACCTGTTGAGCTATTGATCCCCAAATGTAATCAGCACCAGTTTATGTCGGTGACCAACTAAATACCAAGTTTGGTTAAGTTTCGTTAAAAAAAAAAAAAAAAAAAAAAAAATTACGATTTTTTTTCTAAGTTTTTTTTCGTTAAAAGTAAAAAAATCGATAACTTTGTTTCAAATTATCACAGATTTATAGTGCAACCATTCGTTTTAAAGGTATTGACGACATCTTTCGAAAGATACCCATCTTGAAAATTTACCAGGGGGGGGGGAACCGGTGCCCCCACATGCACAAAATTTTTTTCGTAGTTAACCACTACTATTATCAAAAATTCATATTAATTTTACAATCACAATTTTAAAATAACGCTCATTATGTACATTTATACGAAATTTTGTCCTATACTGCCATGTTAAAAGTTTACATAAAATGCGATCACAGCGCCATCTGCTGGGCGATTGATCCCAAAATCTAATCAGAGACTTTCCATGTCAGGGTCCAACTATACACCAAGTTTGGTTCAATTTCATTCATCGGTTCGTGAGATACGGTGAAAAATACGAAATTTTGCGATCACAGCGCCACCTGCTGGACGATTGATCCCCAAATCTAATCAGCACCATGCCCCGTCAGGTTCCAACTATATACCAAGTTTGGTTGAATTTCATTCATTGGTTCGTGAGATACGGTGAAAAATACGAAAATTTGTCCTATACTGCCATATGTTAAAAATTTATATAAAAAATGCGATCACAGCGCCACCTGATGGGCTATTGATCCCCAAATCTAATCAGCACAATGCCCCGCCAGGGTCCAACTATATACCAAGTTTGGTTGAATTTCATTCATTGGTTCGTGAGATACGGTGAAAACACTAAACCACAGACACACAGACAGACAGACAGACATTTTTCAAAAACTATCAATTCATGTTCAGGATATCCCTGAAGATCCGTGTAGATCCTTCAAAAAACGGAGGTCGAAAATTTTCGCGAATCCAATACTTTCTCTATATTACATATAGAAGAAAGTAAAAAGTTAGGACGTTCTTTTCAAGGTATGACAATGAAATGTTTACTGTGCCAGTAATTTTTTAATACAAAAGACAGAAACAATATTTGACTGAGAGATAAGAAGGAGATAGGGGAAAAAGAAATGAATAGCAAGTAGGATACTATTTTAATAATACAAGGACAGGCAGGGTGCAGCAACCTCCTTAAACCATCCGGGGGCAACTCTGGGTTGTCAATACTCTCTTACTGTGCTTATTACTAACAGCTTTCTTTTAAAAATTCAATCTTTAAAAAAATTGATTTAAATCAATGATTTTTTAAAAAAAATCAACTGATTTAAATCATGATTTAAATCACGATTTAAATCGGGCTGATTTAAATCTCTCAACTCTGTTTTTTTTTTTTTTTTTTTTTTTAATAACGACATTTAAAGAATTTTATCGTCTTCATATACCATTTCTGTCTGGTAAAACTTTATTGCATCTACTTAGTTTTCAACACGTACCAAGAAAGTTGAAAAGTGTTTATGAGTTCGGTTTGTCTGACTGTCCATCTGTCTGAATATCCACGCTCTAATTTCTGTAAATATTAATGGAATCTCTTGAAACTGATATATGTGGTAGAATAATCTCTATTGAAAATGGTACAAGTACTACTACTTCCTTCACTATAGGAATATTCAAATATACTATGTGCTGTGAGAGGTATTTATATAAAAAATATTTTAACAACTTTATATAGAAACATAACTACAGAAAACAGACTAAAATTGACGCTTATTATTCATGTGCACAAAACATGTTTTCTATGGAATATCGTATGATTAGCGTGTTAATACTGTTACGGAATTGTAAATAATTGTATTTATTTTTGTATAAATTCTTTCAAAGAGGCTTAGTTAGTTGATAAAATGCTAATTTTGCGCATTTCTAGTTTGTTTTAGTGTTAAAATAGCTAATTTTCCCTTAAAACGCATTAAAAAGCTCGAATAAGGCAGGTAATGGATTTGGGGCCAAATTTGGCGACTTTTCCCCTCCTTGGCAACTTTTTTGGCGACCTTGGCAAGAAAATCCTTATTAGGAATATACCAAATGTGGAAGCTCTAATCTTATGATGAATCTCTGATGAGGTACGAGAATTTTCCAGAACAGTCTGGGTTCGATAGAGGAGTATAAAAGGAAGTTAAATGCGCCAAATCGAGTGGAGTTCTCAGTCAGTGTCAGATCTGTGACAGTGAGTTACGTCAAATGCGTGCATTGCTTTGAGACAAGCGGATGGAAGCAGAACTGATCATAATGTTAACGAACTTAGGAAAATTTACTACTTGAAGCATAGGGAAAAAAGGTGACACGCAAAGGATTTATTCCTTTTTTTTTCTGTTTGAAGGACTGGGCGAGAATTCGTTCGTTCTCTGGCCTAGGCCTAGCTACATTCACTTGAATAATAAAAGAAATATTAAATATTAAATTTGCTTAGGCTATAACAAAATGACGTCATAATCAAAATTTTAATTTTAAATAATATTTAATTTAGGAAATAAAAAAACGCGCGTGCAAAATGAAATAAAAAAGAAAACAGAGTAAGATAATTAAGCTTAGGGGCGACTACCGCCTGCACTCGTTTACTTTTCCCCCGCTTTAAAAAAGTACTAACTGCCCTCGGACATGCAAACGTCTCCTGCTACCTGAAACCCCCGTTATGAATTTAGATCCTTCCACTGAAAGTAAAGAAATAGAAAATGAAAGATGTAATGGGAAAACATGTAAAACTCGTGTTGTATCACGTACGTATGTACACTTCGCGCACATGAAAAAAAAAAAAATTCACTGGGAACCCCTACATTGCTGAGCATGAATATGAGAACGCATGTAACTCATTTTCGCAGCAATCAGTATCACGCACGTATGTACGCTTCGCGCACATGAAACAAAAAACAAAAACAAACAACAACAACAAAAAAAAAAAAACATCACTAGGCACCCCTACTCCGCTGTGCATGAATCTGAGAACGCATGTAACTCGTTTTCGCAGCAATCAGTATCACGCACGTATGTACGCTTCGCGCACGCACATGAAAACCGAAAAAGCATCACTGAACACCCCTACTTCGATGTGCATGAATCTGAAAACGCCCGTAACTCGGTTCCGCGGCAATTACTACCACGCATGTTAACCCCCCCCCCAAAAAAAAAAAAATCACTGGACACCCCTACCTCACTGAGCATGAATCTGAAAACTCACGTAACTCGGTTCCGCGGCAATCACTACCACGCATGTTAAAACAAAAAAAAAAACATTATTGGACACCCCTACTTTGCTGTGCATGAATCTGAAAACGCATGTAGCTCGTTTTCGCAGCAATCAGTATCGCGACGTATGTTTTACTTTATGTGGTGGGGATAGAAAATCTAACTAGATTTAATAATTCTTGAGATACATAATAATAGAAATGAATTCTCCAGCTGTATTTATTAATTCATCTGCAGCTTAAATATTTCGAAAATTTTAATATTAATTATAATTATTTAAGTTTTAAAAATGCTGCCAAATAAATTCACAAGCTGTCGTTGTTAGAGATTAAATCATTTAATGTTAAAAAAGAGAAAGTGAAAGTGAGAGAACCATACTTCCTGATAATTAAAGGAAAAAATTCCCTTGCGCTCGACCGCTTTTCCCTATGCCTAATAGCGGATTTTTTCGAAGTCCAATAACATTGTGATCAGTTCTGCTTCCATCCGCTTTTTGCTTTGAGCCTCTTTGAATGAGACTTGCTTTATGTGTTATTGCTATAAAGTTTGTGCTGTGGTTTTGTTGTTAACGGTTGTTGTTTAAGGTGCGTTTACTGGTTGAATTGAGGCTGATACTTGGTTTATAGACCTGTATTTTTCTGGAACTCTCTGTGAATAAATTACTGAATTTTTGCAAGTTTCGCCTTTCATTCTCGGACAACTTACGAACCCCCAAGTACGCAACAAACAAGGCCACAATCAAATATTGAGACACATTGAGAGATATAGTTGGAAATGTTTAGAGATGCATTTTTATTTTTATTTGTTTTAAGTGTTTTAAACACTTTCCAACACTGTTTAAGAGTGATTATGAATTGAGTTAGTCTGTCGGTCCTTCCGTTTGTGGTCTATCTGCCGAAAATCTGATTGCCGTAAATACTTATGGAATTTTTTAAAAACTACTATATGTTATTAAAGTTCATTATGGAATGTTCCCTGTTAAAAATGGTGCATATGACATCAGTGATTAATGCACAGGGACAGCCAAAAAAATTCTAATGTGTTGCGTTCTATGAGAGGTATTAATATAAAGCATATTTTAATGCTTTTGTACTGCACAAAACATAATGAAATTGACTTTTATTATTCATATGCACAAAAACATACTTTTTACAGAATATAGTATGATTAGCAATAATGTTTGTAAGGTCACATAAAAATATTTTGATACCTTATTGGTTATAAGTGTAAATTGCTAATTTATTTTTTGGTTTGTTAAGTATTTTAACACTTTCTAACAATGTTTAAGAGTGATTATAATCTCGGTTGTTCTAATTGTTTGTCTGTCCTTTCATCTGTCTGTCCACGCTCTAACTCCCATAAATATATATAGAATTCTTTGAAACTGGTATATCCGTTATTCAAGTACACTATGGACTGTTTTCTGTTGAAAATGCTGTACATACCACTACCGATTTATGGGACACCCAAAAGAATGTTAATGGTTTGCTTTAAATGTGAGGTATTTATATAAAGCATATTTTAATTCTTTTGTATAGCATGGAATATAGTGAAATTTGACATTTATTATTCATGCAAACAAAAAACACGTTTTCTATAAGGTATGGTGTGATTACTGAAAAATTTTCCAGGACCACACAAAATAATGTGATAAGTTATGGTTTATAATTGGAAATTGCTAAAATTGCATTTTAACTTGTGTTAAGTGTTTATAACAATTTTTAACATTGATTAAGCGTGATTACGACGTCGTCTAATCTGTCTTTCTGCCTATATTTCCGCTTGTCTATAATTATTTGAGTAACATACATGAATTGTAAGACGTTCTTTAAGTATCAAGGTATGGATGGTTAGGTTTTACGTCGCACTAGTGCTGCGCAGATGGGCAATTAGCGACGGTCTGGGACACACCCCTAGAGGTGGTCCGGAGACATGCCATCACAATTTTGATTCTCCACGGAAGGGATGGCTCTCCCGCTTCGGTGACCCCCATAGGTATATTTTTTTTTATGGGAACATGGAGGACATTGCGGCCACGACAGATTTTACGTGCACCAGCCACCATTAGTGTACACGACGGTCTTTGGCCGGCTCGAGTACCGAACCCGCAATCTTTCAATTACGGGGCCGGTGCTCTACCGACTAGGCTACCGCGGCCCTTAAATATCAAGGGAAATTAGAGCCCAAACAGACAAGTAAAATTGACTAACTGATGTCCTATTCACGCTTAAACATACTTATAAAATTTTTAAAACGCTTAACACAACTGAAAAAGCAATTATATGGATTTGCAATTACAGCGCCTCACATATCATCTTCATATTTTTAAATGGCACTGTGAAGTTATTTCTAATCATATCATATTCTATAGAAAATATGCATTTGCGCATATCTATACAAATAAAGAAATGAGTTTGTTGGCGGAACACATCCGGGCAGACCATTTCTATTTTTGATTGATCTAGATTTAACTAATTTGGTGATGAAAGTCGGCTATTTTTTTAGTAAAAACTGATGCATTTTTTTTTTTTTTTTTTTTTTTAAGATACAGCATAGATGTTATACTTTTTTAAAAGAGCTCTAAAAACTGTTAATTTTTTGCGAGGACACTATATACATCAAGTTATTAGATTTAAAGATGTTATGTTGCAAAATTTCACAACGCGATATCATTCGATTACTTATATCTTAAAATAAGAGTTTAATATCCAACATAATTATAAGATTTAAAAAAAAAAAAAAAAAAAAAAAAAAAACTTTTTATGTACCATGTTTTAAATTTTCTGATGAATCATAGAGCTCTTATCAATGTGCATAAAATTATTAAAGTGATAGTGACTTCAATTTTTGTGAGATGCATAATTTATCTTATTATAATTTTTTTAACGTTCACGTTGAATTAAATGTATTTATTTTTATGTCGAAAGAAAATGAACTCGTAAATTGTTTTTGGCAACAATTAAATTATAGCTAATATTTTAATGGCTATTTTAACGCTATTAGGATGTTATTATTTTGATATTTATTTAATTATAAGAAAATTAATCAGAGTTCGAAAATCGGACTTCGAAGTGTTAACGTTAAAAGGTTATGGGCTTTGACACGCTCGCCGCGCATTTGAGTACGTAAGCTAAGAGAAACTTATTTAAGAAACTAAGCCTATTTCTTAGTGCGTATTCTTGCTCATTTAAGTCTAAAATGGATTTATCAAGAACAGTGAAGCCTTTATTGGGAGAAACAGATTTTCCGATGTGGAGACAAAAGATTCGTGATTTACTAGATTACCATGAAGGAGCATTGGAGGTAATAAACGGTAAATTAAAGAAACCAGAAGAGTTACCTGACACGGCTGATGCAGAAACAAGAAAGATGTATAAAGTAAATGCTGATTTGTATCGAAAAGCCAACAGTTATGCAAAAAGTATGATTGCAAGTACTGTAACGGATTCTGTTTATCAGAAAATAATGGATAAAGAAACGGCATATGAAGCTTGGGAAGCTCTGAAAATGTTTGAAGCAACATCAAAAGATCAGTTATTCAAGATTTGTTCCGAGTTTTTTACATTTAGCTGGTCTGTAGGTGATGATGTTTCAACTCATGTTGCCAAATTAAGTAGTTTATGGAATGAACTTAATAATGGGCTTATAGCAAAAGAAGAAAACAAATTACCGGATTTATTACTAATATCTAAAATTTTGAATATCTTGCCGAGTAGTTTCGATTCATTCAAATCAAGTTGGATGCTTCTTGCAAAGGATAAAGAAAATACATTTGAGGATTTGGCAGCTCAATTAAGTATGTTTGAAAGAAATTTCACAAAATGTGATGACAATGAAAAAGCTGAAGAAGCCCTTAATGCCAAGTCAGGATATAAAACAAAAGAAAGAAAATTTGAAATAAAGAAAAAAATTAAAGAAAAAAGATGTTTGTAACAATTGTAAATTAAGTGGACATTGGGTGAAATCGTGCCAAAAATGGATTGTGGATGGTCAACCTCCAAAGAATTCAACTTTTCAAAGGAAGCCAAATAATAGTGGTCAAGGAAATATGTCATCAACTAATATGACATTGATGTCTTTTTCTGAAGAAAATTACCTATTAGAAGGGGAAGCAAACATATTCTGGATAGATAATGGAGCAACAAAGCATGTTACTAACACTTTGGTTTTTAATTAAAGGTTGTAATGTCTTTCGGAGCTCGTATGGTCACAATTCTTGATATAATCCTCATATTTTAAGTTAAAAGTCTTTTAACGTTAACACGAAGTATTGTGTTGTCACCGGGTTCGAAGCTACTGTGAAAGTTTCAAATGTCTAGCTAGTTAGGGAAGTTAGTTAAAATTCGATTGCAAGATTTGTACCGGACAAAAAAACAAGAATAGAAGTTAATAAAAACATGGTAAAAAAAATAGTCTAATATTAAAGAATAATGAATAACTTTTTATCAGTTTTAAAGTTCTAAGAGTATGCACTTTTTAAATTACAGCGTACTTATTTCCTATACATAATCCAGTAAATTTGTAAACAATTGTTGATTCATTCTTGTGAATCATTCACATAAGACCACAGAGCATTGTTTCAAAACGAGTGCAAAACGGAAGAAATATTTAATTTAATTTAATTTGTAATATGTTATTTTGACTTTTTGACCTTAAAAGGAATTTTTAATTATGATTCAAAGCCCAAAACGTGATATAAAATAAATAGTTATTCAATTCTTTTGAAAATTCATTTAAATTTAGTGACCAACGAAGCGGGCGCTAGTGAATAAATGTCAGCTTTATTCTATTTTGTGTAGTATAAGGTGTTGAAGAAAAATACCTTTCATAGAACACAATGCATTGGAATTATTTTGGATAATCCAGTATATAAACCAGTCGTACTATATATGCTATTTTCTGATGAGAACATGCCTTAGTATTGTTACAAAATTGTAAATAATTGTGTTTATTTTTGTATAGATTCTTTCAAAGAGGTTTAGTAAGTTGATAAAGTGCTAATTTTGTGCATTTCTAGTCGTTTTAGCGTTGAAATAGCCTTATTTTTCCTTAACAACGCATTAAAAGGTCCCAATAAAGCAGGTAATGGATTTGGCGCCAAATTTGGCGATTTTTTCCCACCTTGGCGATTTTTTGGCGACCTTGGCGAGAAAATCCTTATTAGGGATGTACTAAATATGGAAGCTCTAATCTCATTGGCTGATGAGATACGGAAATTTCCGGAATCTTTCCACACTTTTCTACAGAGGTATATAAAGGCCGTTTTCTTCGCCAAGGCTAGTTCAGTTCAGTTCTCAGCCAGCTTCGCTAATGCTTGCATTGTTTTGAGCCTCTTTGAAAGAGACTTGCTTTAAGTGTTTTTGCTATACAGTTTGTACTGTGGATTTGCTATTGACAGCTGTTGTTTAAGCTGTGTTTACTGGTTGAATTGAAGCTGATACTTGGTTTATAGACCTGTATTTTTCTGGAACTTTCTGTGAATAAATTACTGAATTTTTGTAAGTTTGGCCTTTCATTCTCGGACAACTCACGAACCCCCAAGTACGCAACATTTCTGGTGTTAGGAGTGGGGTTGTCTGTGAATGGTCATAACTAGAGCTATGGAGCAAGAAATGAAACTTCTAGAAAGCTTAGCCACCCAGATGAATGAAATGAAAGCAGGACAGAAAAAGATGGAAACAGGATTGATCGAAAGAATGAAAGAAGGGAAAGACAGATGAAAGAAAGTATGGAAACCGGACAAAAAGAATTGAAAGATGGCTTGACTGAAGAAATGAAGGAAATGAAAGACAGTTTGGGTGAAGAAATTAAATCTAATCAAGAAGAGATGAAGAAAGAACTATCATCAGTGAGAGACGACTTGGTAAACGTGAAAGAAGTGATAGATTGTAAGTTATCAGCTATGTGGAAAACAGAATAGATGGAATAGCAGAAAAAGTTATAAAAATAGAAGAGAGTTTTGAAGAGAAAGCTATGAAGATGTTATGAGAAAATGTTATGACAGTAGAAAGGAATTTTGAAGAGAGATTTATGAAGATAGAAGAGAATTTTGAGGAGAAAGTCATGAAGAAAGTAGAGGAACATCTTGAAAGAAAAGTAGAAGAGAAGTTGATCTCCTTGCCCCAGGAAACTGAAAAGAAAGAGAGAAGAATCCAGAATCAGGAATTTATTAAGCTGTCTACCTACGACGGCAGTTCCTCCTGGCATGTATATAAGACGCAGTTTTCCACCGTAGCTGAAGCTAACGGCTGGGACTCTACCGCCAAGTCAGTCCACTTTGCAGCAGCATTACGGGGAGATGCAGCCGAGATACTGAGAAATGTTTCTAAAGAAGAAAGGAACGACTTCGAGGCCCTGACTAGAGCATTGGAGTTACGGTTAGGAGAGAAATGTTCTAAGGATTATAGTCGCCTCCAGCTAAAATTCCGTTACCAAAAAACGGGCGAAAGTTTGCAAGAGCTGGCAGCGGATATTCAGAGACTGTCACACCTAGCATTCTCAGACTGTCATGCTGACACTCGAAACGACTTAGCTCTTCAGTACTTTATCGATGCTGTTCGGGATCCAGAAATTCAAAAAGCGCTGAGACTCTCTAACATCAGAGACGTAGAATCAGCTCTAGGCTATGCACTTAGGATAGAGGCAGCCCAACATGCCTTCCGTAAAACCGCCATACCATAAGAGCAGTCTCATTAAATGATACGCCTGCTTATGAAATGAAGAGAAGTCTGGAAGAGATCTTAAAGAGATTGCGCAGCCTAGAAAATAATAAGGAAATAAAGGATCGGAAGATAAAGTGCTGGGGCTGTGGAGGGGATGGTCATGTAAAGAGGAACTGCCCTGTAATACCAACTAAAGGAAATCACCCGGCTTCACCATCACTGCAGGGAAACTAGGAGAAGGCCATCTCGCGGGGCGGAGGTTGCCTGAAATTAAAGAGCCCCAGTTTACAGTATTTCATGTTTCATCGATGAGTGGCGGCGATAATGGACTTTACGTGTATGGTCAAGTTAACAACACCACCTGCCAGATGATTCTGGACACGGGAGCCAACGTGACCATCATTAGAACGGATTTGGTTCAAGAACTAAAAGAGAAGATCATTTGGACACCGCTCTGCGTTAAACTCCACACTGTGACCGGAGACGAAATCAAAATATATGGAAAAATGAACTTGATCATCACTTTTGGGAATGCCGGTTACCATCATATGGCATATGTGGCTGATATAAGAGATCCTTTAATCATTGGAATTGAAAAAATTTAACTTGAATGAGAAAATTTAACTTTAAGTTGGACTTCAAGAATAATGAACTGCATTCGAGTTCGGAAGACATAGCTGTGTTCAACACTGAAAATCAAGACATTCAGCCAATTTGCCAGATAACAGCCAAGTCTGAAATTTCCATCCCTCCACACACAGAGACAATAGTTTCAGGAACTTCTCCTACCAAGCAATACTTCCGCTATGGACTGATTGAATACCCGAATACAGACAATAGCCCAAGAGGAGTTCTGGTAGTTTCATCTGTAGTTGATCTCTCAAAGAGTACTATTCCTATGAGAGTCGCAAACATCAGCGATAAGGTCCAGACAGTGAAGAAGGATGAGGTGTTAGCAGCCTGCACTCCTGTTACATGCATCAAACGCCCCACGCAATCAACCGAATCCAAGTCTTCTGAACAATTAATAACGGAATTCCTCAAGAATGCAGAGTTAGGAAAGGAACAGAGATGTGCTGCGGAGAAGCTACTCCAAGAATTTAAAGACCTTTTTTCTCGAACACCTGAAGACGTCGGGAGAACGAACATCATCCAGCACAGAATTGATACAGGAAATCATACTCCAATCAAACAACATCCAAGAAGACTTCCATTTGCTAAACAGGAAGACGTTACTGAACTTCTAAATGAAATGCAGCACAATGACGTCATCGAGCCATCAACGAGTCCTTGGGCCTCTCCCATAGTACTGGTGCGAAAAAAGGATGGTTCAACAAGATTTTGTGTGGATTATCGTCGTTTGAATGAGATCACGAAGAAAGACAGTTTTACCCTCTTCCCAGAATTGACGACACATTAGACAAAGTTGCTGGCAATAAGTGGTTCTCGACTTTGGATCTGAAGAGCGGTTACTGGCAAGTAGAATTACATTCTGACGATCGTGAGAAGACTGCATTCACCGCGGGACAAGGACTGTGGCAATTTAAAGTTATGCCATTCGGATTATGTAATGCACCTGCCACCTTCGAACGCCTGATGGAGACAGTGCTAAAAGGACTTTCCTATGAAGCCTGTCTGGTGCATTTGGATGATATTATCATTGTGGGGCGCACCTTTGAGGACCATCTACGAAACATCCGAAAGGTGCTGGAGAAACTCAGAATGGCTAACCTCAAATTGAATCCAGGCAAGTGTAACTTGTTCCGTCGTGAAGTGAGCTACCTCGGCCATATCATCTGTGCCGAAGGTGTGAGAACTGATCCTGAGAAGATCTCTGCAGTCGAGAACTGGAGTCGCCCTGAAAATGTACACCAACTACGGAGTTTCCTGGGGTTATGCACTTACTACAGGAAGTTTGTCAAGGGTTTGTCAAATATTGCCAGAGCACTCCACAAGCTGACGGAAGCCAAACAGAAGTTCCGGTGGACAGATGAGTGTGAAAAAGCGTTCAAACGACTTAAAGAGGCCTTAACATCATCGCCTATCTTGACGTATCCACAGCCCGACAGACAGTTCATTCTTGATACAGATGCCAGCCATGAGAGTGTCGGTGCTGTTTTGTCGCAGGAAGTTGATGGTCAAGAACGTGTCATTGCCTATTGGAGTAAATGCCTGTCTAAACCAGAGCGAAATTACTGTACCACCAGGAAAGAGCTACTCGCCATCGTAAAAGCCATAGAACATTTCCATCATTACCTCTATGGCAGAAGATTCCTGCTCCGGACTGACCATGCATCTTTAACGTGGTTGCTCCAGTTCAAGAACCCGGAAGGACAGATTGCCAGGTGGATACAACGCCTTCAGGAATATGACTTCGAGATACGTCATCGTAAAGGGACTCTACATGGTAATGCAGATGCCTTGTCACGTAAGCCTTGCTCGGAAAGCTGCAAGTACTGCTCTAGAGCCGAACAGAAATACCTGCCGATAAATCCGGTTGCCTGCCAAATTACTGTCTCAACACCATCAGAACAAGATCCCAATCCATGGAGTGACGAAGAACTTAGACAAGTCCAGTTGGAAGATCCTGACATAAAGCCAATATTTCAACTGAAGGAGACGACCAGCAACAGACCTACCTGGCAGGACATTTCCAGATTTAGTCCCATTACGAAAAGTTATTGGGCACTTTGGGACTCTCTTCATATCCGAAACGGCATATTATACAGAAAGTGGGAATCTGATGATGGGAGAAGCTTCAGATGGCAGATTGTATTACCAAAATCAAAAATTCCAGAAGTTTTAGAACAACTGCATAGTAGCTTTACCGGAGGCCATTTTGGGGTAATGAAGACTCTGCAGAAAGTTCGGGAACGCTTCTACTGGTGCAAGGCAACAGAGGATGTGGAGAAATGGTGTAAATCCTGTGATGCTTGTGCGGCACGTAAAGGCCCGCAGAAAAGAAGTCGAGGAAGACTGCAACGGTATAACGTGGGAGCATCATTTGAACGGATTGCACTCGACATCTTGGGTCCTTTGCCACGGACCTCCAGCGGAAATAAATACATCCTCGTCGTGATGGACTATTTCACCAAGTAGCCTGAGGCATATCCTATTCCCGATCAAGAGGCATGCACAGTTGCGGTGGTCCTAGTGCAGCAATGGGTGTCAAGATACGGCACGCCCCTACAATTTCATACCGACCAAGGTAGGAACTTTATCTCTGCTGTTTTCAAAGGATTGTGTCAACTACTCGGCATAGACAAAACCCAGACAACACCTTTACATCCCTAGTCGGACGGCATGGTCGAGAGGTTCAACCGTACCATCCTGAATAACCTCTCTCTTCTAGTATCAAGGAACCAGCAAGATTGGGACTTGAAGTTGCCATTGTTCCTGCTGGCTTACCGAAGTGCTGTCCATGAGACCACCGGCTGTACTCCAGCTCAGATGCTGTTTGGACGCGAATTTCGTCTCCCATGTGATCTCCTGTTTGGTTGTCCACCAGATTCGCCTTCATCGCCCGAGGAGTACATCCAAGATCTCCAGGCACGAGCTGGAGACGTACACAACTTTGCTCGGGAGCGGATTCACATGGCAACAGAGAAAATGAAGACGAGGTACGATCTAAAAGCTACGCAACATCAGTTCCAAGAAGGAGACAAGGTCTGGTTGTGGAATCCTGTTCGACGCAAAGGACTCTCCCCCAAGTTACAGTGCAACTGGGGCGGACCGTACACAGTCTTAAAAAGGCTGAATGATGTAGTGGTGAGGATTACTAAAACACCTTCATCAAAACCGAAGCACTATAACAGGCTAGACAAGTACAACAATTAACGATAATATTAAAATTTAGAATGTAAATATTGGTAAAATTTGCGAATCCAAGAATTTTAGAGAGAATATTCGCCAATACAATAATGCAATGTCATTTGTTTCATTTGGTGCAAAAGTTGAGTTGCCACCAAATTATGGTCCTTACACCTTCAGAATTCACGGAATGGTATATCATCGAGTTTCACCTCTATATTCCAAAGATTTACAAAGCACTTCATATGGTCAGTTATATATTCTTGATTTTGCCAAAACTAATGAAATAAGAATGTCCCATGGTGCTAACCCAGATTTGACTGAAGAAACACTTACAAAATTGAATAATTTGTTGGAAAAATGTAATCCTTATGTTCGCTCATATAAAACAATTCAACAGAAAGTCGAGGAGGAAAAAGTTCTTGCTCAGAAAGACAATCGTTTTCCATTCAATTTTGTTATGCGATTCTATCATGAACCATCTGAAGATAAACGGCGTTATAATGACCCATCATGTTCTGAAATTGCTTCTGTGTTTGAAACAGGTGACGGAGCGCCACCTTTTCACAGACATATCTCAGTGTATGAAAAAGAAGACGGATTGCAGAAAATAAATTATGATAGTATGCATTGTGATCCTATGTGTTATACTTTGATTTTTCCCTGCGGTGAACCTGGTTGGCATATAGTTATGCCTATTGAAGGTGTACGTCAAACAAAAATAAGAAAGACTGTTACTATGCGAGAGTATGTTTTATATAGAATTGCAATGCGAAGAAGTGGTCCTGCTGGTGCCTTCAACCCTGTGATAAATGCTGGAAAACTTACTCAACAACTTTTTGTTGATTATTATTGTCGCATTGAAGGTGATAGACTGAAGTACATCCGCCGAGAACAAACTAAATTGCGTGTAGAAATATATGTAGGCTTATCAGACGCTTTACGTGTGAGAGCTGAACAGGAAAAGTTGAGAGTAGGTCGAATTGTAGTTCTGCCTTCGTCCTTCATTGGTAGTCCTCGAAATATTATGCAGAATTACCAAGATGCTATGGCATTAGTGAGGAAGTTTGGTAAACCAGATATTTTCATTACATTTACTTGTCATCCTGCATGGCCGGAAATAAAAGATAGTATTCATCCTTGGGAGACACCAAATAACAGGCCAGACATTGTGGTACGAGTTTTCCATGCTAAAGTGCAAGAGTTAATGCGAATAATTTATAAAATGGAGGTATTTGGAGCAGTCAGAGCTTTTTTGTAC
This sequence comes from Salticus scenicus, assembly GCA_963930645.1. Taxonomy (NCBI): domain Eukaryota; kingdom Metazoa; phylum Arthropoda; class Arachnida; order Araneae; family Salticidae; genus Salticus; species Salticus scenicus. The sequence goes on along the minus strand of OZ005649.1, from coordinate 365,512,876 downwards.
ACCGTCGAATTTCAAAAACGTGGGCTGCCACATATTCATTTGCTTTTAACATTAGAAGATAATTCCAAGTTTAGAAATCCGGAAGATATTGACAAAGTTGTATCTGCTGAAATTTCCGATCCTTCACAAAAAGAACTGTATGACCTGGTAAAGACCCATATGGTACACGTACCGTGTGGTCATCTCAATCCGGCCTGTGTGTTTATGAAAGATGGAGAATGTAAAAAGAATTTCCCTAAAGCTTTTACAGAGGAAACAAAAGAAAATGTGAATGGGTATCCACTCTACAGACGACGAGACAATGGGAGTACAATAACAAAACGCGTTAATGGAGAGTATGTCGATATAACTAATCAATTAATTGTTCCATACAATCCATTTCTCTTGCTCTATTTCCGTGCTCATATCATTGTTGAAATCTGTTCGAGTGTACGTTCTATCAAGTACATTCATAAGTATGTATATAAAGGGCACGATTGCTGCAATATAGAGGTAGCTGCCGCCGCTGAAGATGATACCCTTCAAATGAATGTATTTCTGAACGCTAGATATGTTGGGCCAAGTGAAGCTGCTTGGAGAATGTTCGCGTATCCCATGCATGATCAATCGCACACTGTAGTTCGGTTGCCAGTTCATTTGCCCAATTCTCAGAATGTATATTTCAAAAATGATGAGGCTGAGGAAGCATTAATCCAAGCAGAGTTACGTACAACACAGTTAGTTGCGTGGTTTAAATTGAACAGCAATCCTATGACAAGAAGTCCTTACATTTACCCAGAAACCCCAGTTCACTATGTATGGATTAAGAATGAATGGCACAAACGTAAAATTTATTCTAAAACTATAGGCCAAATGTATAACGTTCCACCTTCTGATTCTGAGCGCTATCATTTACGTCTACTGTTGCTCCATGTGATAGGAGCCACCAGTTTTGAAGGTTTGAGGACTTATGAAAATGTGACATACCCTACTTTTAAAGCAGCCGCTACAGCACGAGGTTTAGTATTGGATGATATTGAATGGCAACGCGCTCTTGAAGAGGCCTCTTCCTTTCAGATGCCCTATCAGCTACGACAGTTATTCTCCTATATATGTATATTTCAATCACCTTCAAATGCTTTGAATTTATGGAACATTTTCAAAGATGCTATGTCTGAAGATTTCCTTAGATCTCACATAGCTGAAATATCTTACCAATTAGCTTTGCAGGACATTTCCAGTACGCAAAAATTACATGGTTTTTCTCTTTCATCTTTTTATTTACCTACCATTGAGGATGTCCCGCAAAATGTAGAGAAACATCGAGAGAAAATTCAATTTGGAGAACTAACACAAATGATCGCTACAGCTAATGAAGAACAAAGTGTTTTTATTGAGGAAATTCTTCACTTAATTCAGAATAATGATGCGTCAGTAAGTGACTGCAAGGCATACTTCTTGGATGGACCAGGCGGGACTGGAAAGACTTTTGTGTATCGGTGTTTAATCCAAAGTTGCATTAATTCAGGAATACAAGTCATTTCTGTAGCGTGGACTGGAATTGCTGCTATGTTGCTTCCCCATGGTCGTACAGTTCATAGCCGATTTAAATTACCTCTAAATTTACAGGAACACTCTGTTTCAGGTCTGAATGTGAACAGTAAAGAGGCTAATATTATTCGTTCTGCTAAGCTCATCATTTGGGATGAAGCACCCATGGGAAACAAACATTCTTTAATGTCTATAAACCGGTTACTGAAAGATATAATGGGTAATGATGTGCCATTTGGTGGAAAAATCATCATATTGGGAGGAGATTTCCGACAAGTATTATCTGTTGTTCCTCATTCATCACGAGCTGCTACAGTACAAAATTCAATCAAGTTTTCACCTCTGTGGTTATTTTTTAAAATCTTCAAGCTCAAGAAAAATATGCGAGCTAAGGTGGACGAATCTGAATTTGCAGACTTCCTCTTGAAAATTGGTGATGGTGAATACCCTTCTAATGATGAGAATTTAATTGAATTGCCTTCTTCAATGATTTCAGATAAAGATATTGTCTCTGAAATTTATGGTGAAAGTCTATCTTCATCCTCACATGACCATGTGAATCTTTCTACAACTGCAATTCTTGCACCAAAAAATGAACATTGTGACGAAATTAATAGGACAGTTTTAAATCTACTTCCAGGAACTTCAAGGTCTTACACCAGTGTCAATACTTTGATAACTGAAGAAGAAGGTGAACTATTGCAATTTCCTCCGGAGTTTTCGAACAGCCTTGAGATGAGTGGTCTACCTCCTCATGTGTTAACTTAAAAGAAGGTGCCATTGTAATGCTTCTCAGAAACTGGAATGCAGCTAAAGGATTACTGAACGGGACGAGACTATTAGTCAGGAAAATGTATGACAATATCTTAGATTTAGAAGTTTTAACTGGTGTGAATATTGGAGATCGAGTACTGTTACCTCGCATCGATTTATCACCATCTGACACGACAATGCCCTTCTCTTTCAAACGATGGCAATTTCCGATTAGATTAGCGTTTTGTATTACCATCAACAAAGCGTAGGGTCAAACGCTGGATCGAGTTGGAATCTATTTGCCTGATCCTGTTTTTAGCCACGGACAATTGTATGTTGCTTTATCTCGAGGAAAAACATTCAGAAATGTAAAGGTAGAAATTAAACCTAAGGGCCGACGCACAGCTAATATTGTCTGGAAGGAAGTACTGTAAAATGATTTTATGTAATAATTACAACCTCTCATACATAGTCTATCCTAATGCTGCGGAGCAGCACGGGTCCTCCAGTAACAATAGAAATAGTCATTAAAATATTAGCTATAATTTATTTGTTGCCAAAAAAAAAAAAAAAAAAAAAAATTACGAGTTCATTTTCTTTCTACATAAAAATAAATACATTTAATTAAACGTGAACATTAAAAAATTATAAAAAGTTAAATTATGCATCTCACAAAAATTGACGGCATATTTTATTTTTAAAACCATTTTTTTTTCCCGCCATATGATTAGTTCACTGAACTGAATCCGCGTGTTTAAATATTGCTTATATATTATTTCCACGGAGTAAAAAGAATTTCTTATCCTCGCTTATTTTATTAATGATTCATCAGAAAATTTAAAAACATGGTACATAAAAAGTTTTTTTTTAAATCTTATAATTATTTTATATCATTTTATAATCAAGAACTAAAAAAAAATTCCATTGAAATCTCTCAAAACTTGGCTTCGGTCCCCGCTGTCTTCGGCTGTGGCTTTCCTACGCGTTTAATTCTTCCAAGTTTAATTCTTTCTATTATATCACCATTTGATTTTAATAGTAACGACAAATAAAAAGGTATTCTAAAAATAATTAAGGAAATTAGAGCGCGGATCGATAGACAAACAGAGAGAAACCAGTGTTATAGGCGTTTTTCAACTTTGTTAGAAAGTGTAAATAAAAATGTGAACAATTTTTTTACGGTTTTCTCAAGTTGTGCTCGCTTTATTATTTAACTGCAAGTTTCAAAGAAATACTCATTAATGCGATAATTGCCAAAAAACAACAGTATTCTTTGATGATTTTCTTCCTTACTGTCAACTGATTTTTAATTGTTACGCTTTCTCTCATTTCCATAATAGAAGGTTGGTCCGTTCACTCCAGTATTAGCTTTAAGGTTTATATTGATGTTTCAGTTCTGTATATCATGATAAAATAATTAAACACAAACAAACGCCTCTTTTTAAATATTCAGCGCTAATTTCAGAAAATGTCCTTTTAATTTCATTTTTCAGTAAAAATATCTCAATTCTTATCCATAAAGGCGAAGTAAATAAAAAGTATGAAGTAAACTAGGACGCCAGTTTCTCGAAAAATCAATTATTCAATTGTTGTATAATGAACTTTATTCGAGTTACGTCATAAACTCTTCACAAGTGACTACTGCACGGAAAATTGCGACATAATATTTAAAGTTGTTTTGTATGAGGGAAAATGTTTGTATTCTGTAGGGAAATGTTTGTATCCTATCAGAGCCTGACTAAGGCAGGGGCATACGGGGCAATTGCCCCGGGCACCCACATCACAGGAGGGTCCCAAAATCGAATAGACAGTATATTTTACGTTTCCTTCTTTAATGGACTTTTTTTTAAACAAAATATCAGTAGTGTGTAAAATCCGGCTTAATTGAGCCATCGTAATTGCGAAAATTTAGCTGAATTCCGCCCTAATGTCAGCAAGGATATGAAGTTTTCGCAGCTAGATGACAAAGTTAACAATCAGAAATAAAATGGATCTATAATAAGGTGAAATTTTTAAATGCCTCCATAAAGTTCGGTTCTTCATTATTGTAGTAGTGAAGCAGAGGGGGGGCCCCCAAAGAAGTTTTTGCTCAAGTAGTGAGCAGAGGGGGGCCCCAAAAGAAGTTTTTGTCCAGGGCTTCAATTAGGCTAAGTAGGGCCCTGTACCCTATAGGGAAATTCATAGAGAGAATACGAAATCATGTGATGAAGGGAACAATACGATTTAAGCAACGCCACAAACCCCAAAAACACATAAGATCCATTAATATTAATTATGATCACAATGACTAGATTTGACACATCTTTAGACAAAATTCTTTCTTTACGATCAAAATAAAGTAAGTCAATGCATATTTATTCTTTCGGACTATCCGAAAAATGAGCCTTGAGTATCAAATATGCAGTCGGCAGCAAAATTATTTGAGCGATAGCAATAATTCCTATGTAAAAAGATACACTTAATGCTGCTTTGTTAAATAAATTCTTTTCGAGTCATGTTCTTAGTCAGTCGAAGAACATGATTCGACAAGGATTTATTCAACAAAATAGTATTAAGTGTACATTTTTTACATAGGAATTATTGCTAGCGCTTGAATAATTTTGCTGCCGACTGTATATAATTTTTGATTTTTATTTTTGTTCGGGTTATATACTTTTTCATCATCTGATAAGAAAAATTTTTGAGTTCTCAAAATAAAAGCATCATATTTATAAACAACATTTACATTTTATCTACATTTATTCTCAATATCATTTTGAATATTTATTTAAAGAATTATCATTTCATTAGGAATAAAGGGTAATCTAAAATTCACATAGATAATTTTTGTCCCAGATTCTTCACTTAAACAGTCTGAAATTGCTACTTACGTACACACACTTATATATTTAACTTATATCACAAATAAAAAAATTAACTCACATCAATGACGACGAAAAGTGAATGCTTTACCGTATGAAACATGTAAAGATATTTCCTCCATGAATGCAATATTTGATTGTATATATTCCTGTGCACGAACTATTTTTCTGGTCTATACAAAAAATTACAAGTTATATGATACAGATTGAGGATACCGGATTTAGAGGGCCCACTAACGGCCGAGTGGTTCTGCGCTCAAAGCTGGTAGATGGGAAGTGCCAAGTTTTATCTCAGGTCGCGCTCATCGACCTAACCGTTCGGAGTTTTCTGTGGTTTCACGTAAATACGGGCTGAGACCCTTTAGAAATATTCCCATGGAGGGCATTCCACCTCTATGCCTAGAACCCTAGCGTAGTCAATCGGCCTTAAACCATGCTAATATTTGTTTTGGGGTTATAATTATTAAATACACAGACAGACAACTAAAAAATCTACTTTTAGATTTAAGAGGACTTCAAAATGTATAATTATAACAAAAACTCGGTTTCGAAAATTAAACCTGCAAACAGTAAATTCTCAACCATAAATGAGTAAGAGAAAGCGATTAAAAACGAGTGCAATTGTTATTTAACCCCGCCTTTGCAATATGACGAGCACATTAGGTACCATTGGATGCCAGAAATTTTCCCTGTGATGCCACTTTATTTTTTTGCAATCGTATTAGTTTCATAAATAAATATTTTTATTTTTACATGATTATTAGTTTCAATACTGATTAACACGTTATATTCATCATTTAACTTGTCATTCAGCATACCAAGTCATATACAACTATCACAGAAAATGAGATATTAATAATTTTTCATTAACGAAATACTTCCTTCATTAACTGCAAAAATATCTTAATTATTGATTGTTGCTTTACTTTAAACGACGCGATCAATAAATATCTGCCAAAATAAAGAAAGAAAAAAATAAAGCTGAATATTTTCCCATCCGAGATTTACGCGATTCCCTTCTCTTTTGTTTCCATATTTAGAATTTATTTGATGGTAGTGGAATGATATGCATGAATATTTATAACATTTATAAAAAGAACTATTCTTATATTGTCTATCTTTTGCACAATTGTTATTTTAAGAATTCCTAAAGGATTTACGCGATTATCATGAGTTGATCTGCATATTAAAAAGAAGAATTAATTAGAAAAACTTAGTAACAAAACAATGTATACAACTGCAGCTATTTAGGAAACAGAGTCCCAATAATGATAATAATAATAATAATAATAATGAATGAAGATTCCAGAAACTGTTACACCTAAGAAAAAGGTCTATATATATATTTTTTTCTCCATTCTAATTTATTTTTGATTTGTTACCTCTAGTTAAATTGTATATGTAACTTGAATCACTTTGCAAAACAAAGCATTCTCCTATTGGCAAAATCATTTTTGCATGATTTTATTTATTTATTATTTAATTATTTATTTTATGAGATAAAAGTTTATGACAGTTGAATTTAGATTTTTTCCTTTGAGAGAAATCCCTACATTTTAGGGATAGACTTGTTCCAAAGAGAGAATCTTTTCCGTACCATTCCTTAGCAGAAGAATAATCTGAAATTTCCTGGGGAGAAAGAGATTTTTCATATAGATCGCCTTTGATTTTTTTAGGTTGATTTCTTTAGAAATCGACCTATTGCAATCACTTCGTTTATCTTAATATATATAAATCTCGTGTCACAATGTTTGTCCTCAATGGACTCCTAAACCACTTAACCGATTATAATAAAATTCGCACACCATGTGCAGTTCGATCCAACTTGAGAGACAGGATAGTTTAAATCTCAAATTATAGTCGCAATTTTAATTTATTGCTAATTATTTGTCTGTTATTATTTGACAGTCACAATTATCTGTTAACTCCAAATGATTCTAACAGATGTCGATACCTTTCGACTGGGTTGAAATGAAAGCTGAAATATATTTGGTGCTGCCATCTACACAAAGAATCTTCAACTTTTTAACCTATTAATAAATTTCGTATAATTCAATTATTTCCACTTTTTAAATTTTTGGTGTTAGCATAGCCGGCCACGTGTTACTTAGACTGAAGTGTAAATTGAATTCATATTATAATGAAGATAATACAGTGAAATTAATCCTGTTTTTTACTTATTTGTGCTTCATTGATCAAAACTTTATAATTTAATCTGTATATATATATAAATTACGTGTCACGATGTTTGTCCGGGGTAAACTCCTAAACTAAGGAACTGATTTTGATGAAATTTTGCACACTGTGTGCAGTTTGATCCAACTTGAGAGATAGGATAGTTTTTATCTCAATTTATTGTCACAATATTGTTTTATTGCAATTATTTGTTAATTATAGACCTTTATTAAAGTTGCTCCAAAATATCTGTGAGTTCCATTAATTTAATTGTTGCCAAAAAAAAAAAAAAAAAATACGAGTTCATTTTCTTTCGACATAAAAATAAATACATTTAATCAAACGTGAACGTTAAAAAATTATAAAAAGTTAAATTATGCATCTCACGAAAATTGACGTCATAATCAATTTAAAGATTTTATACACATTGATAAAGTGCTAATGTAGTTCTATCATAGATATAGTAATATATATAGATCTCTCATCCCCATGTTATCGTAGAAAGATTTTTGATGCCGAAAAAAGATAAAAAATAAAAGCTTTGGAAACAGCCATTAAGTGGTATTGAAAAAAAAAAAAAAAAAAAAAAAAAGAAAAGAAAGAAAGAAATATGAATTTGAAACTGTATCTGGAGTCTTCCATTCCCCTTTAGCAAATAAATTATTCATAAATTTTATTTGCTAAAATATTAGTATGTATTCCCGTGTGTATTCACTCGGGGAAAGACGGCCATATTTTGGTAAAAACGTCGTCTTTTCCCAAATGAAAAGGAATAACTTTTTTCTCCCCAATGATCACTCTATTCTATATATGCTATACTATATCTATGAGTTCTATACGCAAGCGAAGTGTGACTCACTGACCGTCTGTGACGCCAAGAAAAAGATTTCCTATGTTAATTGCCCACTGGATTTTTTGTAAGAAATTATTAAAAATCGAGGAAATTTATTTCCCGATTTTAATCCTTATATTTGGGTATAGATATGTATTAGTTATCGCGGGTGTTAGATTGAATTATTTTGCTGTCAAATTGACAAAATTTTAATTTTAAATTTTTAAACTCTGTCGCCCTTGGCTTTTTTTATTATTATTATTATTATTTGGCGATCAAAAGCGTAACACGAAAATATACATGCCAGATGTATGCATTGTACGAAATGTAATATGTATTATTCATTGTACGTATGTATGACATGTAATATGTATTGTACGAAATATTGTTTCATATTATTCATTACTCTTTTAATATAAGTTGTTAAAATAACCATGATTTTTGAAAGGAATTAAATATTTTCGCCAGATAATTTGGCGATATTCTTTTTTTTTCGCCAAGGATGACAGAAATGAAATCTATTCCGCTGCAAAATATTAGTATCTTACATCAGATATTTTATTTAGACATTTGAAAACAAATTTGACTTCAAACTATGATAGAATATTTATCATTTTCCTTTTAATTTGTATATTATTAGTATATTAAAATTTAAAAGCATGGTATATAAAAAGTTTTTTTTTTTTTTTTTTTTTTTTTTTTAAATCTTATAATTATTCTTATCTTAATCCTCAATGTTTCCCATCTTTATTGACTTGAATTTACTATTAAAATTTTAACATACTCAAAAACTTCTCATCACTTCGTTAAAATACACTAAACTTTTCCAAAATCTTTTTGTATTTAAAATGATACATGTATTTACTTTAAATGTCCAATATTTCATAAGATTTCCAATTTTAAAGTTTTAAAATATTTATCAAATTTACTTATTTTTCTGGTTTAGCCTTATTGTTTTCCCTTTTATAACTACAGCTGTTGCCCTCTTTAAAATATTTAAAATGATGAGGTCATTTAATAGTAAAATTATCCATTATAGCATATATTATATTTCACTCCTCCATAAAAATTGATTTTAAAATCGTCTGTTTCTTTTATACTTTTATTTTAATAGAATTTTAATAGAATTTAATTTATATATTAGTCATTTTAGCAATTTTATCCAAAGTAGCATTAGAAATAATATATATCACTTCTCCATTAAAATTTATAGGACCCTACAATAAAATTAATTTGTGCTTAATATCAACACTACGAAAATTTTTATCAATCGCTTCCAAATTTTGACCTAAGTTTCAAATCTCAACCCTGTGGGTTTTTACATCGGCTACAACGTTTTCGTCTTTGTTCGTAAATAATAATTTAACTGTACTAAATAGTTTACAGCCGTATAATTCAACGTATAACTTAGTCACAGCAACGCGTGGCCGGGTCTGCTAGTCTATATATATATATATCTATCTATCTATAATGAAAATTTTGTCATCACGATAACTCCCGAAATAATACTCGAAATGAAACCAAATTTGGAGAGTGAACTGATCTTATAAATATCTTGGATGAGTTCGTTAACCAAGTTGCTCCGACTTCTTGTTTTCAAGTGGCAGCCACTTGAAAATTTCAAACCGACATTGTAAAAAGCATATTTAAAGCAATATTTGCTTGAATTTTGTTGTAAATACAGGCCACATAAAGGTCTCAATGAAGTTTATTAATGAAGTTTATCCGCCATTTTTAATAAAGTGGCAGATATTTTAAGTTAAGCGGGACCACTTGAAATCAGGCTACCACTTGAAAATTTAAAATCACTATAACTTCCGAAATAATACTCCAAATCGAACCAAACTTAGACAGTGTCTTAACTTATCTTAAAAATATCTTAGATGAGTTTATTAACCAAGTTGCTCCGCCATTTTGTTTTCAAGTGGAGACCACTTGAAAATTTCAAATTCAAATTGTAAAAAGCGTATTCCGAATTTGTTTAAAATTTGATGTAAATATAGACCACATAAGGATCTCAATGAAGTTTATTAATGAAATTTATCCGTCTTTTTTAATAAAGTGGTAGATATCTTAAGTTTAGCGGGGCCACTTGAAATCACGCTACCACTTGAAAATTTAAAATCACAATAACTTCTGAAATAATACTCCAAATCGAACCAAATTTGGACAGTGTCTTAACTTATCTTTTAAATAACTTAGATGAATTTGTTAACCAAGTTGCTCCGCCATTTTGTTTTCAAGTGGAGACCACTTAAAAATTTCAAATTCAAATTGCAAAAAACGTAATACAATTTCTTTTTAAATTTTGATGCATACGTAGATTATACAAGCGTCTCAAATAACTTTATTAATGAACTTTATCCGCCATTTTTAATAAAGTGGCAGATATCCTAACTTAAGCGGGACCACTTGAAATCAGGATACCACTTGAAAATTTAAAACCATGATAACTTCCGAAATAATACTCCAAATGGAACCAAATTTGAACAGTGTCTTAACTTATCTTATAAATATCTTAGACGAGTTTGTTAACCAAGTTGCTCCGCCATTTTGTTTTCAAGTGGAGACCACTTGAAAATTTCAAATTTAAATTGTAAAAAGCGTACTCCGAAATTGTTTGAATTTTGATGTAAATACAGACCACATAAGGATCTCAATGAAGTTTATTAGTAAACTATATCCGCCATTTTTAATAAAGTGGCAGGTATCTTAAGTTAAGCGGGACCACTTGAAATCAGGCTCCCACTTGAAAATTTAAAATCACGATAACTTCTGAAATAATACTCCAAATCGAACCAAATTTGGACAGTGATGTTATCATATAGTTATCTTGAATGTTTTCACTGGGCAACTTGTCCCGACATCTTGTTTCCAAGTTCCAGCCACTTGAAATCACACTGCCACTTGAAAATATGCCATCACGATAAGGATAACTTTTGAAATACTAAACGGATTCAAATAAAAGTTGGATATTAAACTTATGCTTGAAATATCTAGAATAAGTTCACTTGGTGACTTGATCCGCAATTTTATGTCCAAGTGGCTGCCACTTGAAAATTTGTCAATATAGTAACTTTAGTAATACAGAATCGATTCGCATCAAATTTGGGTAGTGGATTTATCCTTCAAATATCTCAGATAAGTTCGCTGGGCATCTCACTCCGCTTTTTTTTTTGCAAGTGGAGCTACCGGAAAATTTCTTATGACGATAATTTTTGAAATACTGATTTAATTTGAAATAGAACTGGGCAAGGAACTTATACAAATATTCTGGATGATTTCACTGGGCAAGTTGTTTTGCCATTTTGTTTCCAAGTTGCAACCACTTAGATTGCCACTTGAAAATTTGCCATAAAATTAACTTTTGAAACACGGCACTGATTTAAACCACAGTTGGACAGTGAACCTATGCTTCAAATACCTTGGATATGTTTGCTGGGCAACTTGTTCCGCTGTATTGTTTCCAACTAGCGGCCACTGGAAAATTTGTTATCACGGTAACTTTAGAAATACTTAATCAATTCAAATCAAAGTTGAAAAATGGATTTATCTTTCAAACAACAAAAATCTAGAAAATTCACGTAATCGTGAACCAATCAAGTTATTGCGTCCATCTTTAGTATATGGATTATAAGTATTTTCTCGCCAAAAATCGCCAAAAAAGTCGCCATAGGGGAAAAGTCGCCAAATTTGGCGCCAAATCCATTACCTGCTTTGCTGGATCTTTTTAATGCGTTTTTAAGGAAAAATTAGGCTATTTTAGTGCTAAAACAAGCTAGAAATGCAGAAAACTAACATTTTATCAACTTACTAATTGAAAGAATTTCTACAAAAAAAATTATTTTCAAATTTGAAACGATATTTTGGATGAGGAACTTTCTCTGCCATTTTGATCGAAGTGCCAGCCACTTAGGTTTTCAACACGATGACTTTTGAGATTTTGAATTAATTCGAACTATATGTGTACAGTAGACTTATCTCACAAATACATTTCATATATTTGTCAACTTATCTCACCATTTTGCTTCCAAGCGCCGGCCACTTGAAAATTTTAAATTCACATAAAAAGGTATTTATGAACCGATTTGCTTAAAAATCCATATGTGCATAGCCTACATCAATATTTCTACCAAGTGCATTAATAATTTGTAGCCGCCATTTTCAAACAAAATGACGGCTACTTGATAAGGAAAAAGAAATCAGCCTACCCTTCCGAATAAGCCGGAAGGTCTTGTTTTTTTTTCGTAGTCTCGAGAAGCAAAAAGGAACAGAAAAAATAATGATAGCTCTTATTGAAATACACTGTAGGTTTTCTAGTAATATTATTCAAACATTGGACAACAAATCCAATTACGATCCCTTCCAAATTCTCAACTTCGGAATACTTATTAAATTTTTTATACCATACCTTTTACTAATGGTGCATTCGCTCTTCATTCAGCTATTAATATAAACACTTTTAGTTTACCTCAACTATATATATGATTCTCCTAGAAAGTCCTGGCGGTCGTAAAGAGGCATAAAACATGATTACATGGAAACTTTTATTAAATAAAATTTAGCATTCTCCAATTAGCTCTCAACAGGAAGCATCTGTCACCAGGTGAGACAAATTTCTGTTTACAGTAGAGTCTCGATTAATGTGGACCAAGTGTAACTCGGATAAGCGAAATTGTAAATAAAGTAAATCGTGTAGTTGTAATGCCTGTTTTAAGAAATACAAAAGTTATACACCACATGCCATTCATATTATTAGGATAGTTAGAGTTCTTACTTAAAAAAGTTTTTAATTTTTTTTTTTTTACATTGTAGCGTTTCTCTGCAGCAACGTTTCGCCATTTTTTTTTTTTTTTTTTTTTTTTTTTTTTTTTTTATAACAACTTGACTTATAATGCCATTTCTTCTTTTTCTTTGTATACGATAGCAATTTCGATAGCTTCTAATCCACCTGCATGGAAGATTTTCATGTCGATTTTCATTGTTACAGTCTTCATTGTCGTCGCTAGATTTATTTTCCATACTGGCGATATTGACAATCATTTTATCTGTAATCTCTTGTTCGTTAGCGTATATCCAGTCATGTATTTCCTCTTTGCTGATTGGCTCAGATGATGGCAGTTTCATGGCTAAATCCAAAAGTTCATCAGTACCTTCATTGGACTTTACGTAGTGGTCTCTATTCTGTGTATGATAATTTTCCACCGCCACTTTATTATGGTGGTTGACTTTACATCATCCCATGCCTAAATTATTCAGGTAGGCAGCATCCATTCGATTAAAATTTTTAAAAATTTAAAAATAGAAAATCTAGAAAAAGAAAAAAGAAAAGAAAAGAAAATCCTAGAAATATTTGATACCTCGTTTAAAGAGGAATCTCAGATAATTGGGCTTTTACTGTACTTGTGTCGAAGAAATCTGTCATCTGAAAGCAGTCTGTAACTGTATATCGTCACCTTTAGGGAACTGCTGCGCACACAAGAACGTTTTCAAGTGCTGGAATAGATGGATGGCCGTAGAAGTAATATTTGACTGTAAACAGAATGGTAAAAGACTAGAGAATTCCATAGAATCATTGCTACACGCTGAAGAAAGCAACACCATTTTGTGAACAGAGAACCTTTGAAAGTAAACAAAATATGAAGCAGTTAGTTTCAGAAATTTGAAAAAAAAATTCTTATAAATGTATATTGGCCTCGATTTAACTTACTGCTTCTCTGAAAGTTCGGAGTACACTTCACAGTTTTTGGTAAAGAAACTAACAAGTAAACCTTCTCTCCTTTGATACTGGTTTACCGGAAACCCATATATTTTCTGAAAGCTTATGTCACAAGTAGAAAAACTGTGAAATCTTAGGGGCAGAGGAACAAGCGTTTAGGAATTACAGGACACACAATGTATCAGCAAAGTATGTTTAGATGGACATATTCCAGTAATGACGTCTCTATTTCTTGTATGTTCCCGTATGTTGCTGTGAAGTACTGACGTATTGTAGTCTTCTTCTTACATTGTAGATGGATCCTAAAGTCGTTGTGGCTGACTTCGTCTCCCAATTCGGAACAAGCAATCGGTCTCCGAACATCCAGGAATCGGGGATAATAAAACACATAACTACCCTTCGGGGAAATGATATGGAAATTGTGAAAGAGAACCAGACATTAGGATTTGCTGGAGGTAATGTAGAAGAATTGGACGAGGAAATGGACTTCGGAGATGGCGGTGTCGATAAGGAACAGCAATGCTCGTCGCAACAGTCGTCGTTCTCCACTTCTATCGTGACGTATTTTGGCCAAGTATGCCTGATGACAGGAAGAAAATTCTGTTTTGAGGGGATTCATGGTGTTCTAACAAAGATCATGCATTGTTTGCTTTTGAAGTACCTGATAGTAAAGTCCTACAAAGAGAACTGGTACCTAAGGATGTACGGGAAAGATCCAGCCTCTGGATATTCCTTTTTTCAGACACTAGAAATCTTTTGTTCGTTACATAACGGACACAATCAATATCGAGACACAGCAGCACATCTGGCATCGCGATAGTTTTCCGGACCAGCAATCATTTTCCCTATATCAGTTCAATGCTTCTCGTTTCAAGAACTTGATTAAGTATGCTTTTTATAAGTGCGGATACTTGGACGACGAATCTGGAATGTGGATTACTCCAATCGATTACTGCTTTGATTCATTGACGAATGATTAGTGTACAAAGTGTGCGGCTATCGCTTTTGTAAAATGTGCCCATTGTGAACAGTCTTTCTGCCCGTTTCACTATTTATTTGATGAATTGCCCACTAATTGTGTCTTGTAATAGATTTTGTTTGAAGTCAATAACACAAGTCACATTTTCAACATCCCAACGTATATTTTTTCATTTCAACGAGTTGTTTCTTCCTTTATTTTGAGATCTCCACCTTCTTATCATATTATTAGTTCAAAAAATACATGAAACGAGCATTTTAGCGACTTTTGGTGTCATGTTTCCAACACTTTACTGATACCTTGTGGGTCCTATAGCTCCTAAACGCTTATCCCTCTGCCCCTAAGATATCACAGTTTTTCTACTTATGACATAAGCTTTCAGAAAATATATAGGTTTCCGGGAAACCGGTATCAAAGGAGAGAAGGTTTACTTGTAAGTTTTGTAAGTAGATTTAGAATATAACTTTAAATTTGATTTAGTTCTTAAGCTTTTCAATTTTTCAGACGTGCTACCCAATAATTTTGTATGTCGGAGAGATATAGCTTATATAGGTATACTTATATCACAGATTACTATACAGATAGGACAGTGAAGCTAAAACGCGAACCGGAAATATAGTGGCACAACTAGCGTCAACAGAAGAAAACTGCCTGTGTGAAGTCTACATGATTAGCATCTTTGATCGAACATTGTTTTTCTCTTTCGCGATTAGTTAGTAGCAGGTTAGTATGTGAAGTTTTATTTTTCTTCATTTTTTATTATTTTTGAATTCACAAAATCATAATAAAAACATTCACAGCTATTCTTCTAAGAAATAAAATTAATTTTTATTATGTTTTAAAATATATTTTGCCAAACATATTCTTATTCAAGTACAGATTAAAATAACAAACTGTAACTCTGAAATATCAGTTTGAAATCTTAAATACAGGGTGTCCAAGGATTATCTTTACAACTTTGAAATTTAATAACTTTTGAAATAAAAAAGATATTCACATTCTGTGTTCTACAGTTATTAGTGCAACTCATAAAGTTTTTTTTCTGTTTTGGTTAGCCAGTTGTAACTGAGCATGTGGACCCCACGGGAGAAAGCACAATGTGTGGCATGGTTCATTGAGAGCAAATCGGACACACAAGTTCAATGAAATTGCAGGACCAAATTTGGCAAGGCGCCTCCATCCAGACCCACCATCCGTGCATGGCACACCAGCTTCATGACCACAGGCTCAGTGTTACATAAGAAAGGAGCAGGATGACCCAGCACAAGTGATGGAACTGTTGAGCGGGTTCGCGAAGCATTCCAGTGCAGTCCAAAAAAATCAGTTCGTTCGGCTGCTACACAATTAGAAATACCCAGATCAACAGTGCACAAGGTGCAAAAAAAAACTTTATGAGTTGCACTAATAACTGCAGAACACAGAATGTGAATATCCTTTTTATTTCAAAAGTTATTAAATTTCAAAGTTGTAAAGATAATTCTTGGACACCCTGTATTTAACATTGCTTGGATTAAATAATACAAAATGCTTTAAAATGAAAAAATATTATAGATTTATGTATATTTTCGAAATTTATTTACTAAATATTTAGTACTTGCTTCTTAAAATAAATTGCTTTCGACAATCAAGTTCGTAAACAATAATAAAGTTGCCAAACGTAAACATCAATACAATGGTTAGTTGGTTGGATGTTGGGTTTAACGTTGCACTAATATTACGATGTGAATATAGATACAATAAAAATAAGCCGAGCGATTGCGTAAGCTGGAGAGCTCGAGAAACTTACAGCCGTTGACAATAGGGTCGTTGCAGTCAAATTTTGGTTACCGAAGAATATACGGGAGTGTCCTATCTGTGACTTATACCAAGCAATTCATTTGTATCATTTATGTATTTTAGGTTGATTTATTTAGAAATCGACCTATTGCAATCACTTCGTTTATCTATCTATCTATCTATAATGGAAATTTTGTCATCACGATAACTCCCGAAATAATACTCCAAATCGAACCAAATTTGGACAGTGAACTAATTTTATAAATATCTTGGATGATTTCTTTAACCAAGTTGCTCCGACCTTTTGTTTTCAAGTGGCAGCCACTTGAAAATTTCCAACCGACATTGTAAAAAGCATATTTAAAGCAAGATTTGCTTCAATTTTGATGTAAATACATGCCAAATAACGGTCTCAATAAAGTTTATCCGCCATTTTTAATAAAGTGGCAAACATTTTAAGTTAAGCGGGACCACTTGAAATCAGGCTACCACTTGAAAATTTAAAATCACTATAACTTCCGAAATATTACTCCAAATCGAACCAAATTTAGACAGTGTCTTAACTTATCTTATAAATATCTTAGATGAGTTTATTAACCAAGTTGCTCCGCCATTTTGTTTTCAAGTGGAGACCACTTGGAAATTTCAAATTCAAATTGTAAAAAGCGTATTCCGAATTTGTTTGAAATTTGTTGTAAATATAGACCACATAAGGGTCTCAATGATGTTTATTAATGAAATTTATCCGTCATTTTTAATAAACTGGTAGATATCTTAAGTTGAGCGGGGCCACTTGAAATCACGCTACCACTTGAAAATTTAAAATCACAGTAACTTCTGAAATAATACTCCAAATCGAACCAAATTTGGCCAAATTCTTAACTTATCTTATAAATAACTTAGATGAATTTGTTAACCAAGTTGCTCCGCCATTTTGTTTTCAAGTGGAGACCACTTGAAAATTTCAAATTCAAATTGTACAAAGCGTATTCCGAATTTTTTTAAATTTTGATGTATACATAGATTATACAAGTGTCTCAAATAACTTTATTAATGAACTTTATCCGCCATTTTTAATAAAGTGGTGTATATCTTAATTTAAGCGGGACCACTTGAAATCAGGCCACCACTTGAAAATTTAAAACCATGATAACTTCAGAAATAATACTCCAAATGGAACCAAATTTGAACAGTGTCTTTACTTATCTTATAAATATCTTAGATGAGTTTGTTAACCAAGTTGCTCCGCCATTTTGTTTTCAAGTGGAGACCACTTGAAAATTTCAAATTTAAATTGTAAAAAGCGTATTCCGAAATTGTTCACGATAACTTTTAAAATACTAAACTGATTCAAATAAAAGTTGGATAGTGAACTTATGGTTCAAATATCTAGGATAAGTTCATTTGGTGATTTGATCCGTAATTTTATTTCCAAGTTGCGGCCACTTGAAAATTTGTCATTATGGTAACTTTAGTAATACAGAATCAATTCGCATCAAATTTGGGTAGCGGATTTATCATTCAAATATCTCAGTTAAGTTCGCTGGACATGTCACTCCACTTTTTTTTACAAGTGGTGCCATCTGAAAATTTCTTATGACGATAATCTTTGAAATACTGATTTAATTTAAACTAGAACTGGACAATGAACTTATCATACAAATATACTGGATGATTTCGATGGGAAAGTTGTTTTGCCATTTTGTTTCCAAGTCGCAGCCACTTAGACTGCCACTTAAAAATTTGCCTTAATAATAACTTTTGAAACAAGGCACTGATTTAAACCACAGTTGGACAGTGAACCTATGCTTCAAATATTTTGGATGTGTTTGCTGGGCAACTTGTTCCACTGTATTGTTTCCAAGTGGCGGCCACTTGAAAATTTGTTATCACGGTAACTTTAGAAATACTTAATCAATTCAAATCAAAGTTGAAAATTGGATTTATCATTCAAACAACAAAAATCTAGAAAATTCACGTAACTCGTGAACCAATCACGTTATTGCGTCCATCTTTGGTATATCGATAATAAGTGTTTTCTCGCCGAATGTCGCCAAAAAAGTCGTCATAGGGGAAAAGTAGCCAAATTTGGCGCCAAATTCATTACCTGCGTTACTGGATCTTATTAATGCGTTTTTGAGGAAAAATTAGGCTATTTTAATGCTAAAACAAACTAGAAATGCAAAAACTAACATTTTATCAACTTACTAAGCCTCTTTGAAAGAATTTCTTCAAAAAAAATAAATAAATAAATAAATAAATAAATAAATAAATAAAATAAAATAAATAATATATATATATATATATATATTTTCAAATTTGCAACGATATTTTAGATGAGCAACTTTCTCTGCCATTTTTATCGAAATGGCAGCCACTTAATTTTTCAACACGATGACTTTTGAGATTTTGAATTAATTCGAACTATATGTGACTTATCTCACAAATACATTTTATATATTTGTCAACTTAACCCACCATTTTGTTTCCAAGCGCCGGCCACTTGAAAATTTTAAATTCACATAAAAATGTATTTATGAACTGATTTGCTTAAAACTCCATATGTGCATAGCCTACATCAATATTTTTATCAAGTGCATTAATAATTTGTAGCCGCCATTTTGAAACAAAATGACGGCTATTCGATAAGGAAAAAGAAATGAACCTACCCTTCCGAATAAGCCGGAAGGACTTGTTTTATTTTTAGTTTTGTATTCAAATTTTCAATGAAATTTGATATCTTGATCTTTTTTAAGATTTTGTTGGAGTATTAAAACGTTCAAGATGTGAAGTTCTAGTTAGAGGCGTATGGAAAATTTATAACTGTGTAATGAGTTAAGGTATTTAAAAAGTATCAAATAAATCCAAATTTCTGAAAGTGTTCCTATCTAGTAACTCAAATAACATATCTCTGAATACTTTATAGATTATAGTAGGCCGAGGATACACTTTCCTCAAACCATAGGGTAGTGGTAGCACCAAACACAATTTTTTTTTTTTTTTTTTTTGAAGTGACACATTGTTTAATTATGAAAATTCTCATATTTTGTCAAAGCCAATTGGTTTTAACAAAGTATGAGAACTAAAACTATGAATTAGTTGTAGTTAATGCCTAAACATTTTCAAAAGTGTAAGTATAATAGCAACTGAAAAAATGAGGTAAAAATCGAACGATGCCAAAACGTTGTTACCCTTATCCTATTTCATCCTATTAAAAACCTGTAGCAAATTCGAGTAAGCGTTATTTCGAACACTAGGAATATATCACAAAGAATATCCGATTTCATTAAGCCTCAGTTAGTAACAATTGCAGCGATTTTTAATAAACAATATATTGCTGTTGAAAAATAAATAAAAAACAATAATTTACCACATTACATTTCGCAGAGTTTACAAATTAATAAAACAATGCACTTTTAAATAAGGCGGGATCATTAGTTTTCGTCAAAGAAACGTAATTGCTTGAAATAAGATTAAATATTTCTTATGATTATAGAGAAGCAAATAAGTTAAAAGCACACTCTAGTTAATAGCGCACTCTATTTCATACAGTCGGCAGCAAAAGTATCCGAGCACTAGCCAATAATTCCGATATTAAAAAGGTACACTTAAAACTGTTTTGTTAATTAAATCCTTGTCGAATCATGTTCTTAGACTGACTAAGAACATGACTCAACAAGGATTTATTCAACAAAGCAGCATTAAGTGTACTTTTTTAAGACAGGGATGCTAGTGCTCGGTTACTTTTTCTACCGACTGTAATTAACAATTAAATATATATATTAATAATAAACTATATATATAATAAATATAATAATTAATTAATTTATATTAAGACTGCAAATTAATGAGATTTGCCCTTTATTCTTTCCCATGTTATTCTATATGATTTTTGTTGCTTTATATTATAAGGATATTCCACTCGAAATGAGCAATTTCTAGAAAAAATAAATTTAAATATTTTATTTCATAGCAAATATAGCTAGTAGTCCGGTCAAATTAGACCAAAAAATAAGAGTGAAGATACGTAAAGTTACAACAAGCTGATAATCAGTAAAATTGTTCAAAATATAATTATAAATAAAATTTTAAAATTCCCCACCATTCCGGTGTATGGAAAAAATTTTATTCAAGGTCAGGTACAAAAATTGTAGATCATAAAATTATCTACAAAAAATGTATCAATACTTTTTTTCCTACGAGCCACCGTTTCTGAGACACTACGATCCAAAAAGTTGTAAAAAGTTGTAATGGTCATAATATGCATGAGTACGCCCCGTATATACATCTCTCGAGTTTTAATATATGTTAAACTATTTTTCTATCGGTCATTGTAACTTACACTTAAAATATAAAATATAAATAAGTTATAACTATAAGAATATCAGGTAAAATGAAACCCAGTCCCTTCATTTATACACCATTGTAACCTCGAGACAACATCTGTCCCCTGTTCAACTGTGTGCGTTGCTACTGCTTAGCCAAGGTTTAAAGACGGGTCATATGACTCGGAGGTGGAGAGAAAACGAATCTATTCTATAAAATAGGATAGGAGGGAAACGATAGGAGGATCCTACATAACTTGTTTTGGTGAGAGGTTGACTATTCTCACCCTTTCAATGTACGTTTCCTTCCCTCCGGTTAACAAAATTGTTTCTATTGCGAGCGGTGTCGTCGGTGATGATAAAATTAATTGTTATAAAACTCGTGAAGTTGGACTTGCTTCTATAGCAAAAATGACAGGACTGACATTCAATAATATTAAATTAAAACGTGTCTGACAAAGTTGTTCCTCTTTTAGCTATGACTAGTACCCTAAAAGTTCATGAAGAGAAAATAACTGTTGACCCTGTATTATTGTTCCAACGCATGAGTATTACTGCTGCATTTCAAGATGAAATAGAAACATATTTTGAATATGAATTAGCTCCCTACCCTTTAAAGTTGTTTGATGAGATCGGAATGCGTAAAAAAAAGAAGTCTGCCATTTACGATCGTTTTGAAAAGGCAAATATTGATATTAACAACACTAATGCGACATACATCATTGACGGAGGATATTTACTAATACATCGCATTGTGTGGGATAGCGAAGAAACATTCAACGTAATCTTAGATAAATACGTTCAGTATGTACGTCGACATTTTGGTTCCAGAGTTACTGTCGTATTTGATGGCTACAATGATTATACGAGAAATATCAAAGCTAAAGAACAACGTCGTCGAACTTTAGCAACATCTTCATCTTCTGATATTTTATTTGATAAATTCATGACAGTTCCAACCAGTCAACAGAAATTTCTTATAAATACTCACAACAAGTCTCGGTTCATTTCAATGTTGAAAGAAAAGTTTACTGCTGAAAATATATTGGTAAAACAAGCTAATAATGATGCTGATGTACTGATTATTGAAACAGCAATAGAGCAATTCAATGTGACAAATATAACTGTTGTTGGTGGTGAAGATGTAGAC
Source organism: Salticus scenicus (assembly GCA_963930645.1). Lineage (NCBI taxonomy): Eukaryota > Metazoa > Arthropoda > Arachnida > Araneae > Salticidae > Salticus > Salticus scenicus. Next base: position 365,490,776 of record OZ005649.1, on the reverse strand, counting down.
TTACTCGTATTACTCACTGCTCGAACTCCAACTGCAAAAATTATTTTCTTCTTAAAACCAGGAAAAGCTCAACATCAATCGGGAATATATTCTTCAAAAAGTTTATCTACTTTTGCAAAGAGTCAAAATCATGTACTATTTTTACACGCAGTAATTGGCTGTGATACGACATCTGCATTTTACAGGAGAGGTAAAACAACAGTTTTCAAAATGTTTGAAAAACAAGATTTAGTTCAATGTGCTCAAGATTTAAAAACAGTAATTCAACTCAACAAGAAGTCATCACCAACGGCATTCGCTTTCTTCTTTCTATGTACGGAGCTCCTAAAAAAACTACCTGCGAATCATGCATAAGTATCGATATGCATGATTCGTTAAAAATACTAAAAATAGAAAACAAGTTCAATTAGCTTGTCTTCCTCCAACCTCAGATGCTGCTCATCAATAGTGCTAGACGATATCAGAAATTAAATATCGCGATATATCACCAAGTTAATATCGATATTAGTGATATATTGCGATATTTCTTTCAGGGCAGGAAAAAATAGACATTTGTTATTTTTTAAAGACATATGCACACGAATTTTAAAGTATACAAGTATAGAGTGTTTTCCATGTATTTTCTGGTATATTACTACCATAACTTTATCATTAAAAAAAAAAAAAAAATCATAAAAAGTGAATTAATGTTTTGTGTTTCTTATAACTTATACTATTGCTTTTTAGTATACCTCTGTATAGTTTAGCCTCTATTCTTCCCATTTTAAGCTTTAATTATTTTAAAATCATATTTTAACACAGCTAATATGTGATCTGTGTTTTATTTGTACCAAGTATATCAAAATTCATAATTCTACTAAAAATAAAGCTTCAGAAAAATTGTCTTAAGATGTAGGTATTAAATAAAAATGAAAATCATTTTAAATAGTTCAGAATTTCCATTATAAATAGTTCAGAATTGCCATTGAATACACCTTTTTTGGTCGTAGAGAGTAATATTTTTTACTTAAAACTCTTATATGCATCCTAAATGTCAGTTACTTGTCATTTTTATTTTTGTATCCTCTTACCAAATCATTACAATATCTTTTTAATATATATGTTCAATTCACATTCGTAAGAGTTTCACAATAATTGAAATTTGAATTACATATTATATATATATATATATGTGTGTGTGTGTGTGTGTGTGTGTGTGTATGTATGTATACATTGTCAGTATAAAAATTATATTATTTAAACAAAATTATGTTGAAGTTTCATTTTGTTACTTACAGTTACTCATTTTGCATTTAAACCAATTTTATTTAACATGTACGGCTTTAAAAATAAAATGAATAAATAAATAAATAAATGGAAAGAGACAAAATAAATGCTACATAAAAAAAGTAATAAACTATTCAATATTATATAATTCTATAAAGAAACTGTCACTGTAAAATTACTGACGATAAAACTTTATTTTACATCAGTTAGATAGCACCCTTTCTCCCTTCCCATGTTATCCAATGGGATTTTTGTCGCTTCGTTTTATAAAAATATTTTATTCAAAAATGAACTTTTTCGAATTCTGTTTTTTGAATATTACTCTTTGAACAGGTCGTCTCTTAGCTTAGTGAGCAATTTTTTGAAAAAATAAATTTAAATATTTTACTTAGAGATCCACACTTAGAGTCCATAATTTACTTATTGAAATAAAATATTTAAATTAATTTTTTCGAAAAATTGCTCACTAAGCTAAAAGGCGACCCGTTCAAAGAGTAATATTCAAAAAACAGAATTTGAAAAACTTCATTTTTGAATGTGATATTTTTATAAAACGAAGCAACGAAAATCCCATTGGATAACATGGGAAAGGAGAAAGGGAGCTATCTGACTGATGTACTGTCTTAATAAAAAAAATATTTTATCGAAATATTTAATAATAATAAAATTAAAAAAAAAAAAATTACATTCCATAATTGCTTCTATTTTCAGAAGTTTTTTTATTAAACGCTAAGAAAATTTGCAAAAAAACTCTTCTAGTAGATATCAGTTCAGTGATGCCAGATAGTCAAAAATTATTTCCCCAAACAGATCTTCAAATTTCCCCAAATCACGGGTTTTTTTTTTCGAAAAAATCCCCAACTTGATTTCTACTAAAAAGGGAAAATAAAAATTTTTTCAAAAAAAAAAAAAAAAAATATCAAACAGATTTTTCTATGATTTAAGCTCAGATTTTTCCCCAAATGAAGGCAATTTTTGAAAAAAATCCCCAAATAACAATAAAGCTATTGAAAGTCTCTAGTCATAGGGATAAATCATTACGTTACCAACATTGACAGAAAGTTGAAAAACGCCCCAGATTTGTCCCCAAAAAAGTCCCCACAAACATTTGGTCTCCAAAATTGTCCCCAGAAGCCTCAAAACTCCCAAAAATGGGGACAAAATCCCCAATCTGGCGTCACTGCATCAGTTCGGCTTTGGTGATCTTTATTAAACACATGTTAAAGCATGTTATTAGCCATTTTATATCGACACTTTGAAACAGACCAATATCAATGAACCAATAGCAGGAAAGGAGCTAAAACAGAAGATATTGTTTTCATTCGTCATATTGCCTTTTCTGTGGCTTCCATCACCTACGTTATGCATGAATGTAGAGTGGGAATTCAATATAGTGTAATATATCAGAACCCATAATAGATATCTCGGATAGGGATATATCGTTTCGACTAACATCAAATCTCTTTCCTAGTAAACACACCTGCTGATTATAGGTATGAATACGCATTAATAGTGAATGGATTATGATATTGGAGTATGTCTGATGAATTTTTTCTGAAGGGGTAGAACCGTGACCTTGAACGAAGTCAGCTTATTCACGGGATAATCAAAACAGATGGCTTCCAATAAATACTGGTTTATTTTTTTATTATGCGGTGGCCTTTTTAAAGCAGTGATGTTTAGACTTGAGGTTATGAAGGATGAGGAAGTATATGTATCAATAGAGATCGTTTGGCGTGGGGTTATTTTTTCTAGTTTATCAGTGAGTAATTAGAGAAAAGTAGAGAATGGGTATTAGAATAAGATATTCGGCGCTTTTTTTCTTCGGGTCTCGTTAGCTGTTGTATGTTGGCTGATCGGGTTTCATTCGCTCGAATTTCGTTCACTCGGGTGCGCACTAGGCAATATCGTTAAAGGGATATATTGGCGGAGCTAGATCTTAAATATTGTTATCGGGATATTAAAAAAATATCGATACTTGGGGATATATTGATAATTAATCCAGCCCTACTCATCAACATCTTTTTCGGGTATATTATCAAGTTCAAGTGTGGCTTGGTTATCAGCTAGACCCTACAAAGTGGGGTTGGAAGTTGGTAAACAATACATTAGAACCAGTTCAAACTTTACTCCCACCTGCGCCGGAAAAACTGCTGAACACAATTTTTTGCCACTGCAAAAAGGGATGCAGCGTTAAATGTGGATGCAAAAAAGTTGGACTGTTTTGTTCTCTGGCATGTACAAATTGTCAAGGCCGGTCGTGTTCTAATGTTGAATCACCAACAGTAGAGGATTCGTTTGATTCTAACGAGATGACATGCGATACGTCGCTATTAACGCAATTTACTTGCTCTCAAAATGAAGATGAAGAAGAGGAGGAAGAAGAACAAGAAGAAGAACAAGAACCAGAAGAAGAACAAGAAGAATTTGAATCAGACGAATAAGCTTCATTACTTTTTTTTTGATTGACATCGCTTTTATTTATTACAATCTTTGCTAATTTCCGTTATTTTGCAATAGTTACAAATTAAACAGGATCATAATTGACTCGTGGAATAGGCCTACTGGGGAAACCACGTTAAAAAAACGCTTTGCTGAAAATCGCGAAAAACTAATTTTTTTTTACCTTTGACCTTGAGTAAAATTTTTTCCATACACCGGAATGATGGGGAGTTTCAAAATTTTATTTATAATTATATTTTGAATAATTTTACTGATTATCAGCTTGTTGTAACTTTACGTATCACCGAATGTCTAGATTGACCGGACTACTAGCGCTCAAAAAGAGAAGAGAGTGTATGTTTATGTTTTCATCGGCGATCGTCGTATAGAGTAAATAAAAAAGTGACTGTGAAGTAAGGCCATGTGTGCTTGTGTTATTTAACAAACTTAAAACAAAACAGAGTTTTATTAATCCAGTGATTACTGTAACATGTGTTATGAGAATATTTACCTAAGTGTATTCTTCTAATAAGAAAGGAAAAACCAGCAATACAGTCCACTATCAGCAATTGACCAGGTTCTGGGGCACACTAGAGACCCCTCAACTTTAAGTGAGGTACAGTTGAGGTTGAGTAATCTTTAAGTCACACCAGTTCTACATTATGGGCAAGTTGTGATGGTCTGGGAGCTCACCTCTAAGGGAGGTCCCTGTAATTTATAAGAAAAAACTATATAAGTAAAATAATATTCACACACACACACACACATATATATACATTAATAATTACTCGTATTTAACAGTGGAAATTTTAAGAATAAATAGCTAAAGAATATTTATTTTTATTAACATATGTATCGGGGTGCGCACGGCCCTGCCGGAATCGTCCATAACTATTATTTAAAAATAAATTTCCTCTTAACCCTTTGCGGCGCAAGACAATTTAGATCATTTAAATTATTCTGCCACCGGAATTCGTAAACTAAATTAAACTAAAAGAAATTTTAAATTTTAAGGTAAAAAAAATCGGCCTTTTCTGATATGTTATAAACGAAAAGTTTTGCTAAAAAATTTCCGGGATGAATTTTTGCAGCTGGATCTTAAATTTTGCGTCCTCGCAGCGAGGACACCGCGCGTTAAGGGGTTAAATAAATGGTCTATAGTTCAGAGGAATGATTTAAAACTCCTTGGAAATAGGCGTGGCCGTGTGTACAACATGTATATTGTAAAAACACAAGCATGTATTATTGTATGAATATATATAGGATGTTTCCTTATTGTGCGGGAAATCCCACAGTGCAGCAATAGTGCGATATAAAACCGATTCAGCCCTCAATCCCTTATTGTGTGCACAGTTCGTAGGGGAAATAGAAGAGCTTCTATGCATATAAATTACTGCAGATAGAATGAAAAAGCTTCTAATGTTACAAAATCTCTAATTTTTGATGTTTCTAAACATGCTCTGGAAAAAAATACATATACTTTAACCCGTTAGTAGTCGCTATAGACAGCGCCACCTATTACAGATTGCACACTTTTTATTTAACTCGCACCAACAATTTTAAAAAGTGATGTGACCAATGCTTCTTCGATTTTTATTCTTGTTTCATATATATCAAATGCCACTTCTAAAAATTTTTGGTGGCTATTAAATAAAAAAATCTGGCAAAACTGAAGGATGGGCGACAAATCGACCAACTAGCAACTACTAACGGGTTAAGAAAGAGGAGAAAAAATAATCTTATTCAGGGGTCTTACTATCCGCCATTTTTTTAGGACACTTTCAGGAATGAGAATTTTCCTTCTTCACTGCTATCACTATTTGTATACAAAAATCTCATTTCTATTTAATCATGATATATTACTATGAAAATACAAAAAATATGTCCGCACGAAATTAGTGGTGGAAAAAAAGACAAAAAACTTTCATCTCTGAGAGTGTCCTGAAAAAGGGGCGGAGAGTACGACCTCTGCTTATTAGATAACATAGCAGGGGTTGTACTCTCCGCCCTTTTTTCAGGACACTCTCAAAGATATGAAATTTCTACCTTTTTTACTACCACTAATTTCATACAGAAATACTTTTGGTGTAGTTATAGTAATATGTAATGTTTATATAGGGGAGAAATTATTTAAAAAAAATACTGGTTGCAGTAAATTTGAAAATTTTTCATTTAAGAGAGCGTCCTGAGAAAAGAACAGAGAGTACGACCCCTGCTATAATGTATGTTACAAAAGAATATTTAGAGCAAAAAATGAAATGTAAGGGATATGGAAATTTTCGCCAAAACATGTAATTAACAATGCTGCTTTTTTCTGGTTAAAATTGCTAAAATTTAATAAAATCTGCCCCATTTGAAATGATTTTGAATAGACGTAAAACGATTACTTACAAAACTTTGAACAAGCACCATATAATTCAATAATTGTTTCGGGTCGAAAGAGCACACGACCCTTCTTCAGGCGAACAAAGTAGGGACGAGTGTTCGTGTTGCAGTCAAAGCGACAACTCACAAAACCGGTTATGGTGAAAACAGAATTCTCAGATGGCTTTGATGATTTATCCCAAGATACCTAAGTCACGTGATTTTATACTGGAAAATCCCTAGATCTGGGAACACGGGAGTAACATTAGCATAGCGCATGGCTACTACGAAATTAGGCAATGTCTGTTCCAATGCGAGGAGATCTACTCTTTGGTGTTCATCCTCTGTATTTAGTTTGTCTCATGTGAACAAATACCCTACGGAATCCTTGAACAAGTAACATAGTCGTAATTTTTTTTAAAGGAAGATTTTATGGTGTTGGTATGAAAAAATAAATTATTTTTACAGCGCATAAAAATTCATAAACAGGCGGCAAAAAAAAAAAAAAAAAAAAAAAAAAGGTAAAAACTGACTAATTTTGCCTCAAATTATCGTAGAAACATGCAGCTGATCCGAATCGATTTTTAATAACATCTTGTTTATAACGGTATAATTAATTTTTGCTTAGGTGGTTGTCAACATATTAAAACTGGCATCTATTTCATTATCTTTAGAAGTAACGCCCATTTTTGATACTTTTTATTTTTTTTAATTATTTGGATCAAGTCATCCCGGAAATGGTACAATTTAAATATTTCTCTCAATTTTTCTTACAATGATAAGCTATCAAAATGTGGGGATGCTTATGCTAAATGAATACGAAAAACATTAATTTATATCGTCCCGAAAAATTATTATATTCAAATTTCATTTTAATCAAAAATAGTTATAGAATTTGTTTGGGCCACTCCATTCTAACGCACAGAGAGAGAGAGAGAGAAAAAAAAAAAAAAAAAAAAAAGGAAATTTGAATATAATAATTTTTAGGACGATATAAATTAATGTTTTTCGCATTCATTTAGCATAAGTATCCTCACATTTTGATAGCTTATAATTGTAAGAAAAATTGAGAGAAATGTATAAATGATACCATTTTCCAGGATGACATTGCTGCCAGTTTTAATAATGCGTTAGAATAAAGTGGCCTATACATATTCTATGCATGTTTTTGATTATTATTATTATTTATTTATTTATTTATTTTCAATTATGAAAATTATTAATAAATTCCCACTCACAAAAATTTTAAACTATGACCTAAATTAATTTATTTTTACGAATAGAATAAGCATCATGAGAAACATGGGTTTTCAAGTTTACGGCTAACTTCTATCATTAATTTTCGAGTTGTAGGTATATTTCAATTTTCATTGCTCTTAGGGGGGCTTAGGTATCCTCCGCTTTCAATACGTGAAGATCTGCTTCACAGCGTTCACCCTCTTTATTTATTCTGGCTACAGTCAACAAATTACACGGGGTAGTTTCTGGGTTGTAAACATTATCAAAATCTTTTTTTAGATAGATTTTGTTGCGTTGGTTTAAGTTAAAAAATATTTAAGTTTTTACGGCGTTTTACAGAATGTTCTATCTATTCAAATTCTGTTATTTAATAAAGTGGCGAGAAACACGTTGTGAATTAAAAACATCTATAGTTGTACTTACAATCAGGGTTCTGAAAAAAGAAAATTTGGTTAACACAATTTTTATATAGTAAAGATTTTTAAAATAAATATCAGCGGGTATCAGCTAGGGGCGTAGTAATTCAGAAATCATGAGAGGGACATAAAAAATTTCATTTTAAAAATGACTTAAAAATTTTATCAAGAAAATCAATTAATAATTAAATATCAAATAATATTCACTAATTATTAATAATTGCAAAATATCATTAATTATGAACATTTATAAGATTCTAATTTTGCTTTTAAATGGGCGATTCTTTCATTTGACATTAAAAGGAAATTTTGTAATAAGCAATGACGAAGAGGGCGGGGGGGGGAGGGGGGTCCTACTACCATGGTATCAGGGATTAGTTAACTCTAAAATTATTGTATAAAAACAGTGATATTGAAATTTCCCTTATGGAGAACTTTAATCAAAACATTCGAGTTTCAATGGTCCCACCTTTCCTGCCTGGCTCTCAGTTGGATATGGCTATTTTTTTTATGCCGCAGGCATAAAATTGAATAGAATTCCATAGATTTTCAAGTCTCGTGGTTTACAGATTCTACGAGAATGGATATCCGATCGCACTAGTACTACACTAGGCAATTAACATTGGGTTGGGTTTCACTTTAAGGATGGTACAGCTGATTTTTACTTCCCACTATTGCTACATTATGGACAATTTGCGACAGTCTGAGACTCATCCCTAAAGGTGGTCCATTCAGTTTATTTAAAAATAAATAAATTAATTAATTAATAAAAATAATAATAATAACTGTATAAATAAAATATTATCCAGAAATGTTGCTTTAGAAAATAACACTGGTCTGGAAAAAGAAATAATAATAATAAATAATAATAATAATAATAAATTTTTCGAGGTCTGATACCATTCTTATAATTTGCGAGGTCTCTTATGTAAAATGACCTCCTGAATCCGAATACGACGCTTATTTTGCCCAGCCACCCACCGTTTTCTAGAACTCCATTCCCCCCCTCAATTTCTTACCCTGTTCGATAATTTTATGACCATGAATTTGATTTGAAGAATGGAAAATAATTTATTTTACACCTAAAACCAAAAAAATATAAAGTTTAAAAAAAAAATACATTAATAACAGATAAAAAATATATATAAAATATGTAATGCATAATTTCAGTGGCAACCCCCCCCCCCACACACACACACATACACATACACACAAATCTTTCCCTTGTTGTAAATGTTTATGTTTCAGAAATTTCTAACTCTGAAGCCCCTCAGAAGATATTTAACGGTTAAAATAATCCCTCCCTCTCCTAAAAATCAACTGTATAGCCATAAAATCAACGAAAAATGATAAAAATAGCGGGCCATTCCTAAAAAACGGTGGGGGATAGAGCAAAGTGGGCGTCCTATTCGGATTCAGAAGGTCATTTTACATAAGAATATGCTGAAATGGTGTCAGAGGCAATTTTCATGCCGTGCAGTGTAATTACTCATATTTAACAATGTATAATCGAATAAGAAAAAAAAAATCGCAACATTCGATATAACTTCATCGTTAAACAATGAAAAAAAAGTAATATGCATTATTTAGCAGTTAACTGTGAGTGCTTTTAGGAAATGAAGTGAAATTTTGTATTAGGGGCGTCTACATATTAAAACACACAACAACCTTGAAATTTTTTCAATGGTAATACCCTATTTTATTATTACCATGTTTTTATTGACTTCGATTCTTGTTTGTTTGTTTGTTTGTATGTATGTTTGCTTGTTTGTTTGTTTGTCCGGTACAAATCTTGCAATCTATTTTTAACAAACTTCCCTTCTAGCTAAACGTTTGAAACTTTCACAGTTGCACAGAACAAGGTGACAACAAAATACTTCGAAGTTAGATTTTCAAATTTTTTATTAGTTTTCTTTTAATTAATTAAAATATGAAAATAATAACCTCCTAATAGCGTATAAATAGCCATTAAAATATTAGCTATAATTTAATTGTTGCCAAAAAAAATTTACGAGTTCATTTTCTTTCGACATAAAAATAAATACATTTAATTAAACGTGAACGTTAAAAAATTGTAAAAAGTTAAATTATGCATCTTAGAAAAATTGACGTCATTATCACTTTAAAAATTTTATCTGCTGTAAAATTTATAAAATTATAATTTTAAATTTCAAAACTGCAGTAAAAAATAATATATATATATATATATATATCTAACTTCCATTTTCGAATGTAAACATTTTATTTCAAAGGGTTATATTTACACAATAAATAACCAAATAATATACTAATTAAAAGGAAAGTAATAAATATTTTATCATAATATGAAGTCAAATTTGTTTTCAAATGTCTAAATAAAGTGTCTGATTTAAGATATTATTATATTGCTGCGAAGTATTTGATATCTGTCGTCCTTAGCAGAGAAAAAAAATAAAAAGAAAGAAAAAAAAAATCGCCAAATTATTTGGCGAACATATTTAGTTCCTTTAAAAAATCATGGTTATTTCAACAACGCATATTAAGAGAGCAAGACAACCCAACCTCCCGCCAACCCGAAGGTTTATGGCGGCCGATGCCTGGGAGGAGGTGGGAGTGAAGGAACCCATCCACAAACCCGCCGACCGGAGCCGCCGAAACGAACTTGGAGAACAGAACAGCGAGCATTAAACAGAAACTAAACTATTACAAGGTCACACACTAGCAAATTACAAAGATAGAACTAATGTAGCCGCGAAAAAAAAAAAAAAAAAAAAAAAAAAAAAGTTACATGAACAAATAAAGTAACATAAACAATACAGATATTTACAAAAAGTATAAACAATACAGAATTTACAAAAAGTAACGTTATGCACCCTAAAATTACAAGCTACAACACAAACAATAACGAATCATAAATAAACCGGCCGAACAAAGTTATCATAAAAATGTACCAATTATTAGATAACTAAAATGTATAATGCAGAGAGCAATCAATAATATGAAACAATATATCGTGCAATGCATATAACGAATATTTTCGTATTACGTTTTTGATCGCCAAATACAAAAATTGCCAAGGACGACACAATTTTGAAATTTAAAATTAAAAGCTTCTCAATTTTACAGCAAAAGTAATTCAATCTAACACATGTAGACAGTAACTTATATATAACTATATCCAAATATGGGAATTAAAATCAGGAAATAATTTTTCTTAATTTTTAATAATTTTTTACAAAAAATCCAATGGATAATTAACATAGGAAATCTTTTTTTTTTTTTTTTTGGCCCCACTGACGGTTAGTGACGTCACACTTCACTTGCATATAGGTATGATTCAACGATTCAACAGAAAATTTAAAAACATAGTATATATATATATATATATATATATATTATCTTATAATTATTTATTTACTAGTATCCGCGTTTGTAATGATCGATAGATGGCGCTCTCTGAACTGCAGTTGTTAGTAAATATAATAGCCACGTGTATTCTTTCTCCGCCATTACATCATGGAAAATCGATTGCATAATATGATGATATGCAGTGGTGTGATAATTTCACCTTAGCCCACCAGAGGGCGAGCATTTCATTACAATCGCGGATATAACCCCGTCAAAAATGACGGAATGTGAACGATAAATCTTGAAAACAATGTTTAGATCATGATGGTTATCACGTGATCATTTAAATGTATTTTCAATTTTTGTTTATAAATCAAATGTGTTTCGATATTTTATAATTTTCGTTCTGAAATTAAAAAAATTCTACCCAATCAATAAATATGAATGACAATAAAAAAACTGCTGGTTGACAAAAAATATAGGCCCGACAACACAACAGCAACAACACATCCCAGTGTTCCATTAAGTGCTCTATACGCAAGTGAAGTGTGACACCACTGACCGTCCGTGGATGCAAGAAAATGATTTCCTATGTTATTCGCCCATTGGATTTTTTGTAAAAAATTATTAAAAATCGAGGAAAATTATTTCCCGATTTTAATCTCCATATTTGGGTATATATATGTATTAGTTATCATGTGCATGTGTTAGATTGAGTTACTTTGCTGTCAAATTGACGAAATTTTAATTTTAAATTTCAAAACTCTGTTGTCCTTGGCGTTTTTGTATTTGGCGATCAAAAACGTAATACGAAAATATACATGCCAGATGTATATTTTCGTAATATGTATTGTGCGAAATATTGTTTCATATTATTCATTACTCTCTTAATATAAGTTTTTAAAATAACCATGATTTTTGAAAGGAATTAAATATATTCGCCAGATAATTTGGCGATATATATATATATATATATTTTTTTTTCTGCCAAGGATGACCGATATCAAATCTATTCCGCTGCAACATATTAGTATCTTATATCAGATACTTTATTTAGACATTTGAAAACAAATTTCACTTCAATTTATGATAGAATATTTATCATTTTCCTTTTAATTAGTATATTAGTTGGATATTTATTGTGTAAATATCATCCTTTGAAATGAAATGTTTATATTTTCAATGGAATATGGAAGTTTTTTTTTAAATCTAGAGTTTTGAAATTTAAAATTCAAATTTCATCAATTTTAGAACAAAAACAACTTAATCTAACGCATGCACATGATAACTAATACATATCTAAACCTAAATATGGGGATTGAAATCGGGAAATAATTTCCCTCGATTTTTAATAATTTTTTAATAAATCCATTGGGCGCTTAACATAGGAAATATTTTTCTTGTATCCACGAACGGCAAGTGACGTCATCACTTCGCTTGCGTATTTAAAGTCCTCATAATAAGAAAAAACGATTCACTTCATTTTACCAAAATACTCTTTTTTAAGACTATCGTAGATCCTGTTTTCAAATTTTCTAACTAACTATCCAATAACTACAGACACTCCATGCTAACCCAAATTCACCTCTACTCGATACCTCCAACCAGCTATCTCACCCACAACATCGCCAAAATATCCAGGATCCAGTAGGGACTTTCTCATTCTTGTTGAAGTTGTATTTTATTTTTGTTTCTATGTGTGTGGCAACACCGGTTGTAGTTGCTATTAGTTATTATTTTCCGTGTTCTAATGTTTGGTTTTTAATTAAAATGTTATAATGTCTTTCGGAGCTCGTATCGTCACAATTCTTGATATAATCTTCATATTTTAAGTTAAAATAAGTCTTTTAACGTTAACAGGTTATGGGCTTTGACAAGCTCGCCGCGTATTTGAGTACGTAAGCTAAGAGAAACTTATTTGAGAAACTAAGCCTATTTCTTAGTGCGTATTCTTGCTCATTTTAAGTCTAAAATGGATTTATCAAGAACAGTGAATCCTTTATCGGGAGAAAAAGATTTTCCGATGTGGAGACGAAAGATTCGTGATTTACTAGATTACGATGAAGGAGCATTGGAGGTAATAGACGGTAAATTAAAGAAACCAGTAGAGTTATCTGACACGGTTGATGCAGAAGCAAGAAAGATGTATAAAGTAAATGCTGATTTGTATCGAAAAGCCAACAGTTATGCAAAAAGTATGATTGCAAGTGCTGTAACAGATTCTGTTTATCAGAAAAAAATGGATAAAGAAACGGCATATGAAGCTTGGGAAGCTCTGAAAATGTTGTTTGAAGCAACATCAAAAGATCAGTTATTCAAGATTTGTTCCGAGTTTTTTACATTTAGCTGGTCTGTAGGTGATGATGTTTCAACTCATGTTGCTAAATTAAGCAGTTTATGGAATGAACTTAATAATGGGCTTATAGCAAAAGAAGAAAACAAATTACCGGATTTATTACTAATTTGTAAAATTTTGAATATCTTGCCGAGTAGTTTCGATTCATTCAAATCAAGTTGGATGCTTCTTGCAAAGGATAAAGAAAATACATTTGAGGATTTGGCAGCTCAATTGAGTATGTTTGAAAGAAATTTCACAAAATATGATGACAATGAAAAAACTGAAGAAGCCCTTAATGCCAAGTCAGGATATAAAACAAAAGAAAGAAAATTTCAAATAAAGAAAAAATCAAAGAAAAAAGATTTTTGTAACTATTGTAAATTAAGTGGATATTGGGTGAAAATGGATTGCGGATGGTAAACCTCCAAAGCCAGATTCGACTTTTCAAAGGAAGCCAAATAATAGTGGTCAAGGGAATATGTCATCAATTAATATGACATCGATGTCTTTTTCTGAAGAAAATTATCTATTAGAAGGAGAATCAAACATATTTTGGATAGATAATGGAGCAACAAAGCATGTGGAACAACTATAGCATTTCCCCTCAGTTATATTTGGCGATTTTTCGTTGGTGATTATGGCTAAATCATAAATCTAAAAATCATAAATCATATAGCATAAATGATAAAATCGTAAGCTAAATTATAAATCATAAAATCATAAATCCGTAATAAATAGCATGCAGGCTGCCATATTATATCACAAACAATCCAGAACGACATCGCTATCGTTTAAATCGGCGCCAAAGAAAAATCGCCAAATTCAGCTGAGTGGAAATACTATAGTTGTGCCAAGCATGTTACTAACACTTTGGTATACTGTAATCATTTTGAAAAGTTTTCAAACTCAGGTTCTCACACCATTAAAGCAGCAGGAAAAGAAGTTTTGACAGCTTTAGGAAAAGGAAATATCCGAGTCAAAATGTTAATTAGAGGGAAAAAAGAAGTAATGGAACTGAGAGATGTCTGGTATGTTCCTGGAATTAACAGAAATTTGTTTTCAGTTCTGGCTGCTCAGGATAGAAATCTGAATAGCAAATTTTATTCTACACCTACTGAATGCTGGTTAAAGATCAACAATGAAGTAAAGCTGTATGGTTATCGTAAAGTATGTGGAACTTTGTACAGGGCAGCTTTAGAACCAATACTTCCAAATAAAATAGTAGAAGCGCAAATTGCTGATGTAGACACTAGCAACAGTTCTTTACTGCAATTATATCACAGTAGATGGGGACACCAAGACAGGCGTCATATAAGAAATCTGCTCAAGGAGGAATTTGATATCAAAGTGAAGATGGATAAAGAACCACGTGAACCATGTATATACGGAAAAGCACATCGACTGAAGTTTGGCACCAAACCTAAAGTTACAAATGTTGGAGAGCTTGTGTCAACTGATGTTTGTGGACCCTTTGACGAATCACAGCGCAAGTATAAATATTTTGTTGTTTTCAAAGATCATTATTCAAAATACCGTTATGTTTACTTTCTGAAACAAAAGTCTGATGTCGTATATTCTCTTAAGTCATTCATAGCTCATGCAGAAAATTTAGGACATTCAGTTAAAGAGATTCTTAGTGACAATGGTGGAGAGTTCAATAACGAAAAAGTCAGAGAATTTCTGCAGATGAAAGGGATTACTCAAAGACTCACAGCACCATACACACCAGAACAAAATGGAACTAGTGAACGTGAAAACAGAACAGTTATTGAAATGGCCAGAACCCTGAAGCATTCCAATCCAGATATATAGAATTTACAGCATTTCTGTGGGCAGAACTTGTCAACACTGCTGTATACATATTAAACAGAACTGGAATTTCATCAGTGGAAAATGTTAGTCCACACGAACTATGGTTTGGAAATAAACCAAGAATAAGACACATGCGCATAATTGGTTCTCTCTGTTATGCTCATGTACCATCTCAAAAGAGGAGAAAGATGGATAAAAAAGCTGTTAAAGGTTTTCTCATTGGTTACAATAGTGATGAACGTTACAGAATTTGGATTGCAGAAGATAGAAAAGTAATTCTTTCAAGAGATGTAATTTTTCATGAAAAAATTCAGAAGTGTGAAAAATATAATACAGTGTTATTGCAAAGTCCAGACAATGAACTTAATTCACCTAATCAGGAAGGGAATAAAGAGAAAAAAGAAGAATTGGAAAGGAAGAAAATCATTTCAACTGAAACTGAAATTGAGAGTGAAAATGAAGAGAATGAATCAAAGTCTCACATTATGAGATTGAGAGATCGATCACAGTTGAAGAAACCTGCACGTCTTGATGACTATATCATGGAAGTAGAGTCATTCATTTATGATGAAAAGAATCCTGAAACATATCAAGAAGCTATAGAGAGTCGAGAAAAGGACAATTGGAGAAAAGCCATGGAAAATGAAATGAATTCATTAAAAGAAAATCATACATGGGAACTCACAAAATTACCTGTAGGAGTCAAGGCCATACCATGTAAATGGATATATAGAATTAAGAGAAATCCAGAGGGCAGTATCGATAAGTACAAAGCAAGACTTGTTATAAAAGGCTTTATTCAACGCAAAGGAACCGATTATGAAGAAACATTCAGCCCTGTTGCAAGAACAAGCACTGTAAGAACTTTAATTAGTATAGCAGCAAGTGAAAATATGACTTTAATGCAATTTGATGTTTCAACAGCATTTCTATATGGCAAATTAGAGGAGGATGTTTTCATGCGTCAACCGGAAGGCTATGAAGATGGAACTGACAGAGTATGTCACCTAAAGAAAAGCCTTTATGGTTTAAAACAAGCACCAAGGTGCTGGAATAAGCATTTTGGAGGATATTTGTTGAAACTTGTTTTTGTAAGAAGTGAAGCAGATCCATGTTTGTTTATAAGAAGAAACAACTCAGAATTGCTTTTGATAGTTTTATATGTTGATGATGGATTGGTTGCATCATCAAATAAAGATCAGTTAGAAAATTTTCTCAGAGACCTAAAGAAAGAATTTAAAGTCGCAGTAAAACCCGCTGAGTATTACTTAGGATTTCAAATTCATCGTCAAGAAGATAATTCCGTTAAATTATGTCAAACAGCCTACACAAAGAAAGTTCTAGAAAAGTTTGGTATGAACGATTGCAGACTTGTATCTACACCCATTATCAAAGAAGGTTCTCATCAGGGAAAGTAGATAGCACCGAAAGAACTTTTCCTTACGCAATAGGAGTAGTATCTAGATGTCTGGAAAATCCAAATGAGGAAGATTGGCTGAGAGTTAAGAGAATATTTCGATATTTGAAAGGAACTCTAGATAAAGGACTAATCTACAAGTCAGGATACAAGAAGGCTATTCTAGAAGGCTACAGTGATGCTGATTATGGAGGAGATACTACAACTTGTCGTTCAAGAAACCACTTTATAGCCCTAGACTTTTGAATTTGTGTAAAAATATAGGACTTACATAGAACTCGATAACAAAAAAAAAAAAAAAAAAAAAAAATAAGGGAAAGTGTTGAAGTTGTATTTTATTTTTGTTTCTATGTGTGTGGCAACACCGATTGTAGTTGCTATTAGTTATTATTTTCCGTGTTCTAATGTTTGGTTTTTAATTAAAATGTTATAATGTCTTTCGGAGCTCGTATCGTCACAATTCTTGATATAATCTTCATATTTTAAGTTAAAATAAGTCTTTTAACGTTAACAATTCTCAACCGAACCTTGACTCGACATTATCACCTTAGACGACTCTACTTTCAATACTCATTTCAACTGGTGACTTTTACTTGCCCAACCAAACATTCTATCCCAACTATCATTTTATACTAATTTCAAAACTAAAATCAACTGGCGGCATTTACATACTAAACTCGACGCCAATCATACCTTACAATGTAAACAAACAATGAAGTTTGATAAAAATATTTAAAGGCTTTAATGCGTTTTTACAAATATTTTAAGATTTTTAAGGCTTTAATATGTTTAAGAAATATTTTAAGCGTTTTTTTAATGAAACAGTCAAAGAGTCGTTCATTCGGAATTAAAAAGTTGTCCATTTGGAATTTGTATTTTCTGAATGGCAACAGTTTTGGTTTGTTTTTATTTGGCATTGCATTGTTTATAATCATGAAGTTACATAATTCTATTTGTAGGGTCATGTTTATAATAGCCAGTGATCCGTTATATTTAATTTAGACATTTAAACATTACAATTGAATAGTTTTTCAAGGTTTTACAGGAAATAAATAAGAATATGTGCGATACAAAACATGTATGAAAATGATATGTATGTTTCCTAAGTTGAATTAAACAAACGAAAAAAAAAAATGGCTGCCAAAAGTTTCTGTTTTGAAGCGGTACTAACCGGATTCGTTCATGACAGATGAGGGTCATTATATATATTATAATTTTATATTTGAATTTCTTTGGTCGCGGCAATGTGAAAAAGCATATTGGTTGCAGTGATCTCACTCGTAAATTTACAATTTCCCTCCAGAGTTGCCAAATTTTCCTCTTTTCCCCTTTTTTATTTTCATTTATCCCTCGCTTTTTCCCACTTATTTGTTATGAAAGGCCACTTTGTTATGAATGGCCACTTATTATATTACTACCCGGTCCGACTTTGTACCCGATGGCAAACGATTTTTTAAATTTTCTTTTCTTAAGAATAAAAATTTGACTTGAGAAGGAATATGTGCGCGCAGCGCACGTATACCTTCTCACGTGCGCCCGCAGCGCGCATGGGTCTGCGCTGCCGAAGGCAGTGGGGACCCGGTGTGAGTTTTTACTCGATCAGAAATGATTTTTTTTAGGGGGCACGAAGGGTTAGGGAAGGAATACGTGTGCGCAGCGCGTGTATGTGTATCCCTTAAGTTGTGCACGCGCAGCGCGCACGGGACTGCGCTGCCGAAGGCAGTGGGGACCCGGACCAACTTTTTACCCAATCAGAAATGATTTTTTTTTTTTTTTTTAATTTCTTTTCTTAACACTAAAAGGTTACTGTTAGTGATTCATTTGAAAATACTGACCCGCTAGCGGGCGAAGCTAGCTAGTATACTATTAAAATTAGTCACCTAGTGGAAGAGAACTATACTTTCAAATGACAATTTTATTTTCGTAATAGTTGATTATTTAAAATAAGTTTATGTATATATATTTTCAAAATTATGAAGGGCAATGACAGTTTATATGTATCTTGGGAACGGCTATGACCTCCTTTATATCTGCCGGCGCACTCTTAAACAATTAGAATATTTTTTCGGACATTGGTCTCTACAATACTAAAGAAGCCTTTTCAAAATTTGTAAATGTCGTCGATATAAATTTTTCTCTATATTCTCATCTATGGCATATTCTCACCACTCCTGATCCAGTGATTTGATGTTGACATCTCCACATAAAGGTAAAATATGCTTTCTTGGAAAAGGCATGAGAGATTCTGAACTACGATAAAAACATTTGAAAACTTAGAAAAAAGGGTCAGAGAATACATCTTCTTCAAGAGAAAATCTATTTTTAATCTGCCTAAATGCTTCAACATAAAATGCTAAACCTGATTCGCTCACGGATTTTTCGTTTTTTGCTGAAAGATTCGTGATATTCATTATTAAGTAAGTCGCATCGAGAAAAAGCTGTACCATCCTTAAAGTGAAAGCCAACCCAACGTTAATTGCCTAGTGTAGTACTAGTGCGATCGGATATCCATTCTCGTAGAATCTGTAAACCACGAGACTTGAAAATCTATGGAATTCTATTCAATTTTATGCGGCATAAAAAAAATAGCCATATCCAACTGAGAGCCAGGCAGGAAAGGTGGGACCATTGAAACTCGAATGTTGTGATTGAAGTTCTCCATAAGGGAAGTTTCAATATCACTGTTTTTATACAATAATTTTAGAGTTAACTAATCCCTGATACCATGGTAGTAGGACCCCCCTCCCCCCTCCGCCCCCATCGCCATTGCTTATTACAAAATTTCCTTTTAATGTCAAATGAAAGAATCGCCCATTTAAAAGCAAAATTAAAATCTTATAAATGTTCATAATTAATGATATTTTGTAATTAATAATAATTAGTGAATATTAATTGATATTTAATTATAATTGATTTTCTTGATAAAATTTGTAAGTCATTTTTAAAATGACGTTTTTTGAGCCCCTCTCATGATTTCTGAATTACTATGCCCCTAGTTGATACCCGCTGATATATATTTAAAAAAAAAAATTACTATATAAAAATTGTCTTAACCAAATTTCCTTTTTTCAGAACCCTGATTGTAAGTACAACTATAGATGTTTTTAATTCAAAACGTGTTTCTCGCCACTTTATTAAATAATAGAATTTGAATAGCTAGAAGATTCTGTAAAAAGCCATAAAAACTTAAGTATTTTTGAACTTAAATGAACGCAACAAAATCTACGTAAAAAAAGGTTTTCACAATTTTTACAATCCAGAAATTACCCCGTGTAATTTGTTGACTGTAGCCAGAATAAATAAAGAGGATGAACGCTGTGAAGCTGATCTTCTTTTATTACAAGCGGAGGACACCTAAGCCCCCTAAAAGAAATAAAAATTGAAATATATCTACAACTCGAAAATTAATGATAGAAGCTAACTGTAAACTTGAAAACTCACGTTTCTGATGATGCTTATTCTATTCGTAAAAATAAATTAATGTAGGTCATAATTTAAAATTTTTGTGAATGGGGAATTTATTAATAAATTTCATAATTGAAAAAAAAAAAATAATAATAAATGCGCATAGATTATGTATAGGCCACTTCATTCTAACTTCTTGTTAAAACTGGCATCAATGTCATCCTGAAAAATGGTATAATTTATACATTTCTCTCAATTTTTCTTACAATTATAAGCTATCAAAATGTGAGGATACTTATGCTAAATGAACGCGAAAAACATTAATTTATATCGTCCCGAAAAATTATTATATTCAAATTTCATTTTTTTTTTCTCCCCCTATGCGTTAGAATGAAGTGGCCCAAATTTATTCTATGACTATTTTTGATTAAAATGAAATTTGAATATAATAATTTTTCGGGACGATATAAATTAATGTTTTTCGTATTCATTTAGCATAAGCATCCCCACATTTTGACAGCTTATCATTGTAAGAAAAATTGAGAGAAATATTTAAATTGTACCATTTTCCGGGATAACTTGATCCAAATAATTAAAAAAATTAAAAAGTAATAAAAATGGGCGTTACCATTCAAAATAATGAAATTGGTGCCAGTTTTAATATGTTGACAACCACCTAAGCAAAATTTAATTATACCATTATAAACAAGATGTTATTAAAAATCAATTCGGATCAGCTGCATGTTTCTAGGATAATTTAAGGCAAAATTAGTCAGTTTTTACCTCTTTTTTTTTACTGCCTGTATATAAATTTATGCGGCGTAAAAATAATTTTTTTTTTTTCATACCTACACCATAAAATCTACTTAAAAAAAAAATATATATATATATATGATATTGTTACCAGTTCAATACGACTAATTTAATACAAAAGACGAACACCGAAAAGTAGATGTCCTCGCATTCGAACAGACGTTAGCTATTTTCGAAGTAGTCATGCCTTGTGCTAATGTTACTCCAGTGTCACCAGATCTAGGGATTTTCCAGTATAAAATCACGTGACTTAGGAATCTTGAGAAAAATCATCAAACCCATGTGAGAACGCTGTTTTCATCATAACCGGCTTTGTGCGTTGTCGCTTTGACTGCAGCACTCGTCCCTACTTTGTTCGACTGAAGAAGGGTCGTGTGCTCCTTCGACCCGAAACAATTATTCCATTATATGGTGTTTATTCAAAGTTTTGTAAATAATCGTTCTAACTTTATTCAAAATCATTTCAAATGGGGCAATTTTTATTAAATTTTATCAATTTTAACTAGAAAAAGCAGCATTGTTAATTACATGTTTTGGCGAAAATTTCTATTCCCCTTACATTTCATTTTTTGCTCGAAATATTTTTTTGTAACATACATTATCTCATGGGTCGTACTCTCCGCCCTTTTCTCAGAACACTCTCATGAATGAAAAATTTTCAAATTTACTGCAACCAGTATTTTTAAAAAATAATCTCTGCCCTATATAAACATTACATATTACTATAAATATACCAAAAGTTTAATAAAAAAGAACCACAAAACTGGCGTTCTAAAAAAAAAAAAAATGTATTTCTGTATGAAATTATTGATGGTAAAAAAGGTGGAAATTTCTTATCTTTGAGAGTGTCCTGAAAAAATGGCTGGGAGTACGACCCCTGTTATCCATACCTGCCAGTATTTTAATTTATTACGGAGTACTTTTAGCCTCAGCTATATTCCGCACCACTTTATTAAAAGAAAATTTTTCTTTAATACATAACTTCGATAAAATAAGAAAAGAATACTTTTAAAAAGTAAGTGGTACGAAATAGAGGCGGAGCTAAAATTACTCTGGAATAAATTAAAATATTGGCAGCAATGCTGTTTTCTAATAAGCAGAGGTCGTACTTTCCGCCCTTTTTTCAGGACACTCTCAGAGATGAAAGTTTTTTGCCTCCACTAATTTCGTGCAGACATATTTGTTGTATTTTCATAGTTATGTACCGTGATTAAATAGAATTGAGATTATTGTATACAAATAGTGGTAGCAGTAAAGAAGGAAAATTCTCATTCCTGAGAGTGTCCTGAAAAAAGGGCGGAGAGTAAGACACCTGAATAAGCTTATTTTTTTATCTCTTTCTTAAAGTATGTGTATTTTTTCCAGAGCATGTTTAGAAACATCAAAAATTAGAGATTTTGTAAGATTAGAAGCTTTTTCATTCTATCTACAGTAATTCATTTATTCTATCCGCTGTAATTTATATGCATAGAAGCTCTTCTATTTCCCCTGTGCACACAATTGCGAACTGTGCACACAATAAGGGATTTGGGCTGAATGGGTTTTATATCGCACTATTGCTACACTGTGGGATTTCCCACACAATAAGGAAACATCTTATATATATTCATACAATAATGCATGCTTGTGTTTTTACAATATACAGGTTGTGCACACAGCCGCGCCTATTTCCAAGGAATTTTAAATCATTCCTCTGGACTATAGACCGTTTATATAAGAGGAAATTTATTTTTAAATAATAGTTATGGAAGATTGCGGCAGGGCCGTGCGCACCCCGATACATATGATTATATAAATAAATATTCGGTAGCTATTTATTCTCAATATTTGCACTGTTACGAGTAATTATATATATATATATATATATGTGTGTGTGTGTCTGTGTAAATATTATTTTACTTTTATAGTTTTTTCTTATAAATTCCAGGGACTACCCTCAGAGGTGCGCTCCCAGACCATCACAAATTGCCCATAATGTAGAACTGGTGTGACGTAAAGATTACTCAACCTCAACTGTACCACCCTCAAAGGTGAGGGGTCTCTAGTGTGCCCCAGACCCTGGTCAATTGCTGATAATGAACTGTATTGCTGGTTTTTCCTTTCTTATTAGAAGAATACACTTAGATAAATATTCTCATAACAGATGTTACTATAATCACTGGATTAATAAAACTCTGTTTTGTTTTAAGTTGGTTAAATAACACAAGCACACATGGCCTTACTTCGCAAGCACTTTTTTATTTACTCTCTACGAGGATTGCCGATGAAAACATAAACATACCCTCTCTTCTCTTTTTGCGCGCTTGTAGCGCCATCTACTGAATACAAAGACATGTACGCCGAAACATACTCCCGGTCTTGAAACCGCAAGAGTTTCAACATAAATCTTGATTCACTAAAATATAGCACATACACAACTTAATATAATATAGAAAACAGCACTATTAAACATTAAATACGAATTTTTCGTATAAACATAACAATCACATTTGAATTTATGTCCACATTATTGAGTCAAATTTACAAAAAAATAGGAATATATCTCTAACATTTAAGTATTTTCTTATTTGCAGCATGACATTAATAACCCTAACTCTTTAATCCTGTCCCAAAATTATTTCTGAAATTCTACCAGTCAACCATTTCGTACTAGGCATATTATCTTCTTTAATGAACACGAGTGAACCCACCTTTACATTGTTTTTTGGGGATCTTCATTTTGTCCATTGCTGAAGATTGTTCAGATGGTCTCTTTTCCACAATATCCAAATTTGTTGACTATACCTGGTAATTTTTTTCCATTTGGTTAGTCGATTTTCAGGAATTTCTACTGACCCATTCTTGCCGTCAGGAGGCGGGCTGTTCTTCCACTGGAGATCGTCTGCCTATTTTTATGTTTTATTGATTGGCAACATGGTTTTTTCTGATGATGAAAAGTTTTGTTTTTCTGTTGTAAAAAGAAGGAATGTGAATCCGTAAGGATATGAAAGAGCGTTCTGACGCTCGACAGCTAATATTAAATGCTTGGCAGCTAATATTAAATATTGTAATAGCTGCAGATATTAATGAAACAATTATGTATTATAAATGTAAATAGTGCGTCTAATTAAACGTTTGTGTCGTGAAACTTGAGCTGTGTTTATTTCGACTACTTTGTGATTACTTAGAATAAGCCGGCGAAAAAGAACAAGACCTGTCAGGTAAGAAATATTTTATCCTCTCTCTTATGAAATTTATAAAACCTGACGGGACATTTAATGGCGCCCGTTCACAGGGACGCCGGTAGAAAAATTTGTTCTAAGTAATAAATTCTAATTTGTTCTAATGAATAAAGTATAGAAATAGAATATAATTTATTCTAATTGAAATATGATCTCATTTTTATGAGAAGATAACATTAAAAATTTGAAATACTTTTTGTAAGTATTATTGAGAATAATTTTGAAAACATAAAATGTATGTTTATTTTTGAACTGCTCATTTGATATTTGGAACAATATGAAGAATTTGTTTATGTTGAAGAAAATGTTAATACATATTCTATGAATGCATATTTTGATTTTACATTGATTTTGCATATTTTGATTTAATAAAGAAGATTATTATTTTATATGAAAATTGTTATTTTGAATCAAAGTGTTTCGAAAATTGAATGTTTTTGTTCTCAAAACATTATTTAGAATTCTAAAATTTCTTCCCAGAATTACTTTCGATTTCGGAATATTTTTTGTTCTCGTTTTATGAAGCTTTGATTTGAAGTGTTTGTTTATTATTTTATCAGTCTTTATTTGAATTATGGAAGCCGCAACTAAATTACGCGGTTCTTATCGAGGTACCTTTACAAAATTTACTGAAAAGGTAAAAAACCTTTTAGAAACTGAAACTTGTGACATCGATTCTTGTGCTGGGTTCTTAGCACAGTTACAATAAAAATATTCCAAAGTTGAAACGCTTGATAAAGAAATTCTTCAAATTTTACAAGGTGATGAAAAATGTACTCAGACCATGTTGGATAGCGAAATCGAAAGTGCTGATAATTATAGTAGTACTTATATTGATTTAAAAACAAAACTTGAACGTAGAATAAATTTACCTTCGGATTTAAATTCAAGTGTACTTGAAAACGAAAGTAATTCTAAAAGAAGTTTTAAGTTACCAAAAATTGAATTACAAAAGTTTGATGGTAATTTAAAGGACTGGTTATCATTTTGGGGATTATTTAAGAAAATTCATGAAGATCCAAATATTTCGGAGGTAGATAAATTTCAGTATCTACTTCAATCTACTCAAAAGGGGTCTAGAGCCAGAGAAGTCGTAGAATCTTTTCCCGTAACAGCTGAGAACTATTCACAAGCGGTTGATTGTTTACATACAAGATTTGGCAGGGAAGATGTACTAATTGAAGTTTATGTTAGGGAATTATTAAGCCTTGTGCTAAGTAATACTGTAAATCAGGAACATAAATTACCAATTGTGAAGCTTTATGATAAATTAGAAACACAGTTACGATCTTTAAAAATGCTTGGTGTAACAAGCGATAAATATGCCTCAATGTTATACCCGTTAGTTGAATCTTGTTAGTTGAATCTTTTGCGTATTTGGGAAAGACATTTGAATTCTGTTTCTCTTAGTTCGGAAGATAAATCTTTTAATAAATTAGAAACTTTAATGCAGTTTTTACGTAATGAAATTCAAGGTGAAGAAAAAATTAATTTAGCGACAAGTGGATTTGGTTTTGAAAACAAACCCAAGAAATTTAACACAATGAAATCTAAAAATTTTCTAACACACAATAAAATTATTCCAACAGGTATGGAACTTTTAACCTCGTCCCAAAGTAAACAAAACCGAGAGCAAGAGTGCGTGTTCTGCGATAAGCCACATCTAAGTGCGGAATGTAGAAAAGTAGCAAACTTGACTTATGATCAAAGAAAACAAAATGTTATGAAACGGGGAGGCTGCTTTAAATGTTTAAAATTGAACCACATTTCTAGTTCGTGTAGAAGTAGATGTAACTGTGCGATTTGTGGGAAACCCCACCATACTCTTCTCTGTAAGAATGATTCGAAATCAGCTGCGCACGCACAAAGGGTTAAAAATGACAAGAATGCTTCCGATCACGATACAACATTATCAAATGTTTCATCAACTCCCAGTGTTTTGCTACAGACACTCGTGATTAATTTAAGAGGTGAAAACAGAATTTTAAAAATTCGGGCGATTATTGATTCCGCTTCCCAAAGGTCTTACATCTTAGAAAACACTGCAAAAAAGATTGGATACAAGCCAATAAGAAAAGAAAAACTGAAGCATTCCTTATTTGGTGGTTCGAACACGAATACTTTGACACACAATGTTTACAAAGCTTACCTTTCTGATGTCAGCGAAACTTATCGTTGCAATTTTGAAGTTTTGAGTCAGCCTACAATTTGTTTTACTATGCCACTGGTCTCTCAAGAACTGTGTGAAGATGATTTATCAGGTACGGGGATATATTTAGAAGATTGCCTTAACCCCATAGAGCTCCTTATAGGTGCAGATGTAGCTGGCAAATTAATGACAGGAAAGCTGAAGAATCTGAAATCCGGCCTGACCGCTATTGAAACAAGGCTAGGTTGGACTGTTATGGGGCGCACTAAGAAGTTTACTGAAGATACTGAAAACCTTGTAGTCACTTCGATGTTAGCTAGAGAAGTAAAAATTCCTGATCTGTGGGAACTAGATGTCCTAGGAATTAAGGATCCTGCAGAGAAACAGTCAAAGGAAGAACTTGAAGAAGCATCCAAAAATCATTTTGAGAAAACTCTAAGTAGAGATGATGACGGACGCTATGTTGTAAAATTACCATGGATAGAAGGACACCAAGAACTCCCAGATAACAAAACAATTGCTGAACGAAGGCTAAAATCAACTGTGAGGACTCTGAAGAATAAGGGTCTTATTGAAGATTATGAAGAAGTTTTTTGTCAGTGGCTTGGTGAAGAAATAATTGAAGAAGTAAATACTGATGTATTCGAGAAGATAGATTGCCATTATCTGCCTCATAGAGCAGTTATAAAAGAGCATTCCACGACAACAATTCGTCCTGTTTTCGATGCTTCTGCAAAAGAAAAGAACAGTTACTCTTTGAACGATTGCCTAGCTAAAGGTCCAAACTACATGGAGTTGATTCCTAACATTTTGAATAAATTTCGTTTGAACAAGTATGGGGTAGTATCAGACATTCGCAAAGCATTTCTACAAATAAGAATAAATGAAGAAGATTGTGATTTTCTAAGATTTCTGTGGTGGGAGGGCGGTGATCCTAATAAAGTGAAGATTTACAGACATCGTCGAGTAGTATTTGGGGTAAACTGCAGCCCATTTCTTTTAGGAGCTACTCTAAATTTCCACCTAAGTAATGTTCCAGATTATTTGCAAGAGACTGCTTCTAAACTTAAAAACTCTATGTATGTCGACAACTGTGTTACGAGTTGCAGTTCCGAAGAAGAAGTAGTTAATTTTATGGCACAATCTAAAGAAATCATGCCAGCGGGATGTTTTGATCTTAGAGGATGGATAGGTAATGGTCTACCACCAAGTGTGTACGGAATTCCTGAAGAAGATTTTCAAGAGACTGTCTCAGTTTTGGGCTTAAATTGGAATATTTTGGAAGATACTCTATACTGTAGTTTAAAGTTTGATGAGTGCGAAAATGCAAATCTAAGTAAGCGATTTATCCTGTCCTTAGCAAGTAAGATTTTTGACCCCATTGGGTTTCTCTGTCCTGTCACTTTAATTGCAAAGATCATAATGCAAGAATGTTGGCGTAGGAAACTGCCCTGGGATGCCAAGCTACCAGATGACATCGAGAAAAAATTTCTGAAATGGGAAAATGCATTAAAATGTTTGGAAGGCATTAGAATCCCTAGAAGGATATTAGAAAATCATGCTCTAAATACAAATGTGTCATTCCATGTGTTTTGTGATGCATCAAGCCACGCTTATGCAACTTGTATATATATCAGAGAAGAAAATAATTTTCATGTGAGATGTCAATTGGTTCAAGCTCGTGCTCGAGTAGCACCCTTGAAATCAGTCTCCATTCCGAGACTAGAATTATTAGCATGTTGTTTAGGTGTTAGATTAATGAATTCTATAAAAGGAGACTTCTGTGACAGCCAAGTTCAAACTTTCTATTGGTCTGACTCCATGAACGCATTGTTCTGGATAAAAAATCAAGGACCATGGGGAGTATTTGTGTTGAATCGTACCAGAGAAATAAGATCTTTGAGTCATCCCAACGACTGGAGATACGTCCCGGGTAACTTAAATCCAGCTGACCTTCCATCAAGAGGTTGCAGTGCTGATGCTTTACTCAAATCCCTTTGGTGGGAGGGTCCGGAATTTTTGAAGACACCAACGAGTCAATGGCCGAGACAAGAAATCTCACCCGAAATACAGATTGTCATCAATTCAGAAAAAAAAGGTCGATCATTTCTGCTCTAAGTACTGAAACTACTGAGAAGTTTTATGAGAGATACTCGTCTTACGTGAAATTATTAAGAGTTACGGCATGGATATACAGATTCATCTCGAATCTTCGAAATCATTCTAAACGAAATTCTGGGGATCTTACAAATAAAGAACTTAAACATGCTGAATTAATCCTGTTAAAGATGGTTCAAAGGGAAGACTTTCCTAAAGGAATAGATGATCGTTTACGAAAACTTCATCCCACCGTTGACAAAGATGGCCTTCTAAGGGTAAAGTCTCTTATACTTAGAAGTAAAGATAATACAGACTTTCGTTTGCCTATCATTTTACCAGGAAATCATTACATCGTGCAGAAATTGATAGAATGGAAACATAACGAATTAAACCACGCAGGAGTACAAATATTAATGAACCATCTCCGAGAAAAATATTGGATTCTCAGGTGCAGAAAGTCCATACGGCAAGTTACCTTACGTTGTATAAGATGCAAACGCTTCACCGTAAATTCTGTTCAGCCTGAAATCACCGCCTTGCCGGAAGACAGGATCAGAGATGCTGCTATCTTTGAAATTACCGGGGTTGATTTAGCCGGACCTTTGTACTTGAAAAATGGTAAAAAATGTTGGATTGTGCTGTACACCTGCGCTGTTTACAGAGCGGTACATCTTGAATTATTAACATCATTATCCTCTGAAGCATTTTTGCAAACCCTGCGAAGATTTGTTGCGAGAAGGGGTCGACCTTCTGTAATATACAGCGATCGAGGCACAAATTTTTCAGGAGCTTCGAAGCTATTTACTGATCCTATACTTGCAAAAATATGGAAGGAAGCCCTAGTACAGAACATAATATGGAAGTTTATCCCCCCAGCTTCACCATGGTGGGGTGGCTGGTGGGAACGCTTAATAGGCTGTACAAAGCAAATTTTGAGAAGAGTATTAGGACGAGCAGCTCTAGATTTTGAAGAACTTTACACAATTATATGTGATATCGAATGTTTGATGAATTCCAGACCATTAACTACTATTTCTGAGGATCCCGATGATTTAATTCCATTGACTCCGAGCATGTTTTTGCAAGGAATTAAAGAAACTGGTCTTCCTGACCTAGATAACTTCGAAAATGTGAATTTAAAAAGAAGACTTCGATATTTGCTAAAATTGAAGAAAGATTTACGGAAAAGATTCAGAATTGAATATCTAGGACAATTAAAAAATTCAAAGGGTATCGCTAAGACTGACAAAAAAATTGCTGTAGGAGACATAGTTCTCGTCGGTCATGATAATCAAAAAAGAATCAACTGGCCATTAGCCAGAGTTGTGGAAACTTATCCTGGTAAAGACGGAATAGTTCGAGTGGCAAAAATCAAGACAGAAAATGGGTTTTTGATACGCCCAGTTCAAAGACTTTATCCGTTAGAGATCTCTTCTGATTAATCTAGTGATTTTCGTGCAAAGTATGCTGCAAATGGAACTTTGATACCTACTCGTTCTACACCGAAAAGATGCCCTAATCCCTCTGAACTGTCTAGAACTGTTTCAAAGAATGTCAAGAAATCTGTTGAGATACCTGACGAAAAACAACGATTTACCAGGAGGGGTAGATCCATTAGAGCTCCAGATAGACTGAATTTATAATTGACTGATAGAACTTTTATTTACCTTTTTTTTTTTTTTTTTTTCTCTCTGTTCCTTTTCATTTTTGCTTGATGTAAGTTTATTAATATGTCTTTTTTCTCTTTTTTAGTTTGATCTTGTACAAGATTGCCAGAATCAAAGGTGGGAGGATGACCCATTCTTGCCGTCAGGAGGCGGGCTGTTCTTCCACTGGAGATCGTCTGCCTATTTTTATGTTTTATTGATTGGCAACATGGTTTTTTCTGATGATGAAAAGTTTTGTTTTTCTGTTGTAAAAAGAAGGAATGTGAATCCGTAAGGATATGAAAGAGCGTTCTGACGCTCGACAGCTAATATTAAATGCTTGGCAGCTAATATTAAATATTGTGATAGCTGCAGATATTAATGAAACAATTATGTATTATAAATGTAAATTGTGCGTCTAATTAAACGTTTGTGTCGTGAAACTTGAGCTGTGTTTATTTCGACTACTTTGTGATTACTTAGAATAAGCCGGCGATAAAGAACAAGACCTGTCAGGTAAGAAATATTTTATCCTCTTTCTTATGAAATTTATAAAACCTGACGGGACATCTACAATTTGGGGTTCAGGAATTGAGGCAAGAGGTCTTCGTACCTAATACCCTATTTTATTATTACCATGTTTCTATTGACTTCGATTCTTGTTTGTTTGTATGTTTGTTTGCTTGTTTGTTTGTTTGTCCGGTACAAATCTTGCAATGTGTTTTAAAGTAACTTCCCTTCTAGCTAGACGTTTGAAACTTTCACAGTTGCACACAACCCGGTGACAACACAATACTTCGAAGTTAGATTTTCGAATTTTTTATTAGTTTTATTTTAATTAATTAAAATGTGAAAATAATATCCTCATAATAGCGTATAAATAGTAATTAAAATATTAGCTATAATTTAATTGTTGCCAAAAAAAAAAAATTACGAGTTCATTTTCTT